>MEHQ01001039.1:0-82993 GCA_008828725.1 Saccharina japonica | reverse complement strand
AGCACACCCAGTGTCCGTGCCGATTCTTCATCCTAAAAAGGTACCAGTTCTGTGGTCACAAAACTACGACACAGAGATACTACGCTCAGTGCAGTAAGCAGAGCAGACCATGCAATGCCATATACGACACGCAAGACCTACCCTGCTAGCAATCCAGGTGCATGCAAGAGAAAAAAAGGGAAAAAAGAAAAAAAGCATGTACACTAAAGCTTTTATTTCAATCATACTATTCACATGTATATACTATATACCATCCCTGAATACCGTGACAATTGAAAACATAGAAAATAGAAAATAGAAACATGAAAACTGCTGAAAAATGACTATGGATTTTTTCCGAAACAATATTGAAATTGGATATCGGTAAAACCTGATTGATACAAAAGGACGAAAACAGAAAATACGAAAATAGACAAATAATGCACAAAACACAGGGAACCCGGAAATGCGTGCCAAAGCGTGCACGCCAGCAAAGCTGCTTTGCCACACATTGCCACACCCCACCGCCGACACCACCACACCGGGGCGTGAAAAGCTACTACCGGTACGGCACTTGCGGGTGCGCATTCGTCCCCAGCCGAAGAGGTGCAAGTTATATGCACATCCGGTCAGCAGCCCGCAGCCGGTGCCCCGGAGCCCGCAGCCAGTGTTGCGCAGTCCGAAGCTGGTCAGTAGTCGGCCGCCGGTGCAGCTTTGGTCCCCCACCCTGCCGTCGGTGCTACGCTGGGGCCTGCACTATCGAAAGCCGCCGCGACATGCCCTCCTCCGACCGCGACGGCGCTATTAGTCAGCACAGTTCGCGGTAAAATGATCGACGTTGCGGAGGAAAAGCCGGGGGCAAGGTCTCCCCCGTGTAGCAGTTGTTGCTCTCTTCACTTTGGGTAGAAAGTAAACAATGATATGCACCTTGCACGAATACCGCGGTTTTGTACGGTTTATTCATACGCTGCCTGTAGTGGTTTTGTTAGTGCGGTAGTGCCCCGAGAAATGGGACAAAAACCGCACGAAACCGCGGTTTTGTACGGTTTATTCATACGGTGCACCGTGGAGAAACAGCGATTTTGAACGGTTTTCCCCTACGGGGATTGGAACCGCACCGTAGAAAAAACCGTTCAACGGGGAACCGCACCGGACTGCACCGTAAGATATATCACAGCACCGAACCGCACCGTAGGATTTACTAAATCTAAAAACCGCACCGAACCGCACCGTAGGATTCCCGATTTCTGAAAACCGCACCGAACCGCACCGTAGGATGCATGAACAAACCGAACCGCGCCGTTACATTTACGATTTTTGAAAACCGCACCGAACCGCACCGTAGGATTCCTGATTTCTGAAAACGGCACCGAACCGCACCGTAGGATGCATGAAAAAACCGAACCGCACCGTAGGATTCACAAGATCGGATAACCGCACCGAACCGCACCGTAATATTTCCGCTTTCTGAAAACCGCACCGAACCGGACCGTACGATTTTCGAAAAAAAAAAGCCGCACCGTGCACGGACGGTTAACCGTAAAGAACCCTGAAAAAAACAGCTCATAAAAATGAAAGGCAAAACAACCGTAGTGGGAGGGGGGGGGAGAAGGGCCTACTTTGTGACCCCGGATCTGAGTTGCGACTACTCTGTAGGAAGGAGAGAGAAAAGAAGGGCGAAGATAATGAATGGTATGGTAACAAAAAAAAAATGCACACCTCAGTCAGGGGCGGGTGCGATCGGCCTGATATATGATTAAAAAAAATACCAACCAGGCTATCTAGCTGAGGGTGCATGTAGTAAGTGACCGGTCCAGGCACGGCACGTGCAGTCTGATGTGGTATCAAAAGCTTGGCATCATACCAGGAATATACCATGTATGTGTCAAGCAACGTAGTATGCACGCTTTTTTTTGTACGTATTTATGTATGCATATCATACATACGACGAGTTACAAGCAGTAGTTGTTAATGACACCTATCGTACCTGTATAACAACAACAATCATGATTAAATAGTTGTTTGTTCTGCTCCGTGTTGCCCTTTGGCGATCCTTGTCGTTGTGGCATTTTTTTCTTGCTTGCCCTTTCACTCCTCTCCTCTAACCGTACTATAATAACAACCAATAACCCTTCCTTCTCTTTGCCCTACCCGCCACAGCTTACTTACGTAGATGGGCCCGGGGTCGCGAAGCAAACCCCCCCTTCCGCCCCCCCCCCCCCCCCCCCCCCCCCCCCCCGACCCAGCCACGACACGTGACCTGATATTTATCTGGTCTGGTGCGTACATAATAATATGATACACATTCATCGTTGATGCTTGTTTTAGTCGCGGTGCGGTCAGCACGGTCTTCACATTCAGCATTATTTATTTCATGATTTTCCGCCTGTCATCGACGCACTCCCACCGAAAGACCGGTACGTGGTACAGTAGTAGTAGTGGTCCCTCTATAGCGCCAGGTTGAGTAGCGCCGGTGAAATCGCTTGGCACAGCAGCAGCAGTTTTCCGTTTCCAGACTAAAACCTATATATATATTCCCCAATCCGGAATAGCGCCGTGTGGCCGCTACGTATATACATAGCGCTGTTTTTTCCCGCTGGCACATACAGTAGTATCGGCCCGTTCATAAGAAACCAGAAATCGGACTTATGCTGAATTTTCTTATTTGAGAAAGGGGTGTGTCCCACACTAACTTCAGTATAGTAGCTGTCGACTTTCTTATTTCCCCCGCAAGGTTTAGGCTGAGTTTCTTGTGGGGCCCTTTCTTATGAGAAGGCCGGTAGTGTATACCGGCGCGATAGAGGGACCACTACAGTACTTACTGTAGTGTAGTGTGTTTGTGTGTGTTCTTTACATTAAACCGTCCTTTCTACCCGTCGACATACAAGTAGTACACAATTTCGTATAGTATAACGACAGCAAATAGTAAGTGCTTCGAATCACGCATTATTATTACGTCACCACCACCATGCAAAACTATACCAGTACAAAACAATGTAACCATCCAACTGCGAGATCCACGCAACCTTACTTCATCATCATCAGCATGCATGCTATTAAACTTAAAAAAAATCGTACGACACGCTCTCGGTACGTAGTGTGCCCGCAGCCCGCAGGTGAAAATCCCTTATGTTTATTATGATCCAGCCGGGGTTTTGGGACGAAGGATCTACGAGCCGCGAAGCGGGCTGTTTGTGCGTGTTTTCTTCACATTAAACCGCTCTTAAGACTTTCTACTCGTCGACACCCCCAGCACCCAGCACACACCCAGTCAGTGTCCTTCCTGCCGATTCTTCATCCTCGAGAGATATACGCGTACAAGTTATTATTATGTGGTCACAAAACCACGACACAAGAGATACTACGTTGCAATGCAGTACAGTACAGGACACCTAATAAGAAACAAGCTAATAAGAAAAGCCAGGCTGAGATTTCGAGGGAAATAAGAAATTATGGAGTCGTTATCTTGAAAATAGTGTATAAATCACCCTCTCTGAAATAAGAAACCCAGCCTGAACCAGATTTCCTGTTTCTTAGTAGGTGTCCTGTACTGTAATCAGAAGAAGAGCAGACAATCAATCAATGCTGTAGCACGGTGGAGATGGCGTGGAGCCACATGGCCACTAATTCCTGGACTGGACAGCGAGTGGCGGCGCGCGTGATGAATCTGGTGACCAGACTGTGCCAGGCGCACGACAGCAGCAGGATCCAGAAGCGGGGAAGAGTCCATTGGCCCAACCCGGCAGACTTTGCTCGGCACCTCAGCAAAGCGCAACCCCAAGCCGCGAAAAACACTTCGGGTCGTGACCAGGAACCCCGACGCCATAGAGCCAATGCCTCGGGTTCTGGCAGCTCCCGCCGCGACGCACGACGCGGAAAGGCGAGAGGCGGCAAGGGTCGTCACTCTTCGAGTGACGAGAGGCGGCCACTCCACCGATCGCGGGGAGCTCACGGAGCAAGAGGCTCCAGCTCTTCTACTTCAACGGACAGCCGGAAGAGATCCACCGTCCCAGAAGTCACCGTCGCCAGAGGGAAGAGGCCAGTGACCCCTTATTTTGGTAGATGTTTCCGCCCCGGCCGAACTCCTTGGGCGCCTGTCCGTCTCCGACACCCGCGCCATGCCAGTGTCGTCGAACATAGCCCAAGCTCAATCAGCTGCGATTGAAGCCGCCGCCGCAGCCGCCGCGGCCAAGCATACTGTAGACGTCAAGCGCGCGTACAAGCACCTGGGTCTCAAGGACATAGCTCGCATATCAATCCTTCCTTTCCCCTTCTCAATCAATCCGTCGGAAGCCGCACAGCAGCTCACTCGTTCGGCTAAGCTCTCCGCGTCTGATATTCTCGTAAAGTGCGACGAAACCAACCACGAGGGCATCAAAGCGGCCGAGTGGGTCCCCGGCTGGGAGTACCCCCTCCCAAAGAGCTTTGAACGGGCGATAACGCCTGACAAACCCACGACCGCCTCCCTCACTGCTGTAATGGATGAGTTTTTTCGTCAGGTATCGGGAGCCCTCGCCGGCGGAGCCACGGGGCCGGCGGCGTTCGCGCTCCTCCTGGGGTTGCTCAACACCCACTTCGACAACACCGACACGGGGGCGTGCTACGCCAAGTTGCATAGCTTTGGCGTGCCTAACGGAACCCCCTTCTGTGATTTTAGCCGAGCGTTCCGAGTGGTAGTTTCAGCAGCGACAGGATCTGAACGGGTGCTGGCACCGGGGGTTGAGACGGTTCTGGAGGTGGTTCGAATGGCGGTTAATGAGCAGTACCCCAGTTTGATGCCCACGCTGTACCCCGACGTTTTGGCCACGTTGACGAAGCCGTTTGACTCTTTGGACGCTATGTGGTTAGCTTTTCAGACTCTTGGAAATAATAAGACACCTGCCATCAACGGCGAAAAATTATTTTGTCTGCCTACTTCCTCGACGGGTGCGCGACCATCCGCCCTGTCGGGGGCCCGGCCCGCCAATAATGGGCGCGGCCAGGGCCGGACGCCTTCTCCCTCGGCTTCGTGGCAGACGGGGTCGCGCAATAGTCCGATCATCATGAATGTCAACCAAGCCATTCCCGACTGCACAGACCGTGGCTTGACAATTCCTACAACTCCTGCCCCCTAGACGAACTCTACTATGCCAAAGTTCACGCGGTTTGCATGTCCATTAACACCGAGGACCCTGGCCTGTGGGACAGCCTGCTCTCGTCGTCCGAACGTGCAGCTCAACTGAGCGCAAACAGAGGCCGCTGCCTTAACTGCCACGAGTACACACACTCACTCAAACACTGTGAATCCAACTTACTCAACAAGAGCGGCCTTTTGAACAACGATCTCGGCCAATTCGGTGACGGTGGTGCCGCGTTCTGGCGTTGGCCCCCTCGCATGATACGTTACCGACGCGAGGAAAAGCCTTTTCGCTCGAACAGCCACTACAAGAAAAACACCGTCGCTCCGGAAACTCAGGAGGGCACCACCACGGTCAACAGAACAATCACAGCGACGACCACAACACACACGCAGTCTACAGTCAGGCCGGCTCTGACAAACACGGCGGTGTCCCGCCCTCGCCCGCCTCTTCTGCCTCTGCTCACGCCGCCGGTACCCGCTACAGTGCCTCTCACAATTCGGATGGAAACCCGAACGGACGCCATCCAGGTACCTTCCGCGCTGGCAACTGACAGGTCGACGGTGGTACGGCCCCCTCCACGTGTCCACCGCCAGCATTACCGGGAGAAATATAGTAAATTTCACAAGATGCTCGTGTCCCGCCTGGGGGCTCTGCCCCCCGCTCGTCGCCCCGTATACCCGGGCGGCACAACGACACAACCACATCTACGCCTGCTGCGAGCCCACCAAGCCCCCTGGTACCTGTTACATGTTTTCAAGGTCGCAAACCCGTGACGGGAGCCCGCGGCTTGAGCGCCGCTCCCCTCCGCCGGGGCACAGGAGCCCGCGCAGTAAGTGCCACTCCGCCGTTGACGGGAACCCGCGCCTCGAGCGCCGTCCCCCTCGACCACGGCACTAATCAGGCGACGGGAGCTGGTGCCTCGAGCGCCGCCCCCCTCAGCCTTGGCAAGAGAGCCAGCGCGAAGCGCGCCGCTCCCTCGAGCCACACGCCGCACAGCACCAAGGGTGCTGCGCCTGAGCGTCGCTCATTTTCGCGAGGGTGTCCCCCTCCTTCACCTCCCGTCCATGCGGTGGCGGTCGGTTTGAGGTGCGGGAAGGCCAACACCGAAACCCCGAGATCTCGGTCGAAGCTCGACTCGGCGTTTCCTTGCAATAACGGAGGCCTCTCCCTTTTTTCCGTCAAGGAGGAACAGATAAGATTTGCTACCTCCTCGCCCTTCCCCAGCAGATCTACAGGGGCCAAGCCCTCTCGGGGGGGCACTTTGCCACCCACCCGAGGTCCGTCTTTGAAGTCGTCTTCTGGGTCTGCAGGCCCCCATTCGACTTCGCGCACGCTACCCCGCGTGCGCAATGCTCCTTCGGTTGCAGTGGAGCAGGAAAAACCTGACACTGCCCGACGAGCCCGTGGTGACTCCACGGCCTCCGGTTAGGCCAACCGGATGGAATTCCCCTTACATTCGAAATAATCGCAACCCTCGTCAAGAAGAACGGGCTCAGAGCCCCCTGCCCCCCTTGGTTCCAGAGAGAGACCATCGGGCGCAGTAAGAGAACCTTCTGGCCATTTTTCGCCTTCGAGCGATGGTGTCACCGAGCCAGTATACGTGGGATCGGACTCGTCTCGTGCACCAGGGGCCCAGTGTTCTCAGAGAAGTACACTGCCGCCCCCCCATACCGCTACAGCGGCCACCGGCGGCTCGGCACCGTCGGTCTTTGACCCTACCCTCGAGTACTCAACGGAGCAGGCGGTGCTGTTCTGGCAACCCCCCTCCTATTTTTCACAGTGGTCCCCCTCGTCCTTTGTCGTTGACGACGTCTCATATTCCTGCGCGGAGCAGTATATGATGGCTGAAAAGGCTCGCCTTTTCCACGACCACGACGCAGCGGCTCGGATTATGTCCTCGCCGGACCCGCGCGAGCACAAACGCATCGGTCGAGCCGTGCGTAACTTCGACGGCGCCACCTGGGACCGCGTTCGGGAAGACGCCGTCCTGGCAGGCACTTTTGCCAAGTTCACACAAAACTCGGCAATGAAACAGCACCTTATGAGCACTGGCTCCAAGCTTTTAGCGGAAGCCAGCCCTTTTGACACCGTTTGGGGCATCGGTCTCCGGGCGGACGACCCCGAGGCCCAAGATCCCCGCCGGTGGCAAGGGAAGAATTTGCTCGGGAAAGCTCTTTCCACCGTCCGCGACACTATTCGCGCAAGAGAGGCCGGGTTGGCACACCCCGCCTCCTCTCATCAATTTTGCACTCCCTCCTCGCCCGACGGAATTCATGAGATCTCTCCAGCGCCGCCTCGCCCATTGGCGATGGCCCGCGCTTGCCCAGGTCCTCCTCCGGAGTTTTCGACCTACTTTTCTGACGCGCCAGCTGACCACAGCTCCGAGGTCTTGGCAATCTCACCTGGAGTTGACCCCTCCCTCTCGCTGTCAGAACAAGGGCCGTGCCTCGTCGGGGGCACCATTACCCTCGATGACGCATATTTTACCACCAAAATCGCGATCCACAGTGGAGCAGGCGCTCTCGCGCCTTTCGGTTGCGTCGCTCTTCTTGACACCGGCTCCCCACAAACCTTCATCAGGCGCTACGTAATGGACCGCATGCTATCCGTTGGGGCGGCGTCGCCCGCGTGCGAGCAAAAAGGCGTCTCGCGATCTTGGGGAGGGTTTGGGGAATCGGCCCCCCTCCAAACTTCGACGAGCATACGTCTGAGCGTCCAGTTTTTCCGAACCGATGAGCCTACGTGCTCCCTCGCAGTTTGGGCCTGTGTGGTTCCCCCTTCGGTGATGCGGCACGCGGTGCTGCTAGGCCGCGACAGCTGGATGCGTTTTAATCGCCGCTCCTACCGCTCCTTGCCGCCCCGTGAGCCGGATCTCCGAGTCTTCGGTGAGCTGGAG
This sequence comes from Saccharina japonica, assembly GCA_008828725.1. Taxonomy (NCBI): domain Eukaryota; class Phaeophyceae; order Laminariales; family Laminariaceae; genus Saccharina; species Saccharina japonica. The sequence goes on along the minus strand of MEHQ01001039.1, from coordinate 74,998 downwards.
CTTGTTCACCACGCTTCGTCAGGCGTACCGGCTTACGCCATCGACCCTTTCGCTTCAGGTGGAGGCTTCCACCTCCGCTACGACGGCGCCACGGGTGCCACCCTGTCTGATGAACCACAGCTACTCGCGGTCAACCTGGTACGCAGCAATGGGTCCCCGGCGCTCACTGGGCACTACCTGGTCGAAATGTTACCCCAGCCTGATTTCCCCCCAGTTGAGGAGCACTTTGTCACCTCCGGACGGCAAGTTCTCCCCCTCGTTGGGGTCGCAGATCTTGCGCCTGGCGACCTCCTCGGCATCGCCCACGCTCCGCTGATGAGCGTCCCATTGGCCGCCCTACAGCACCCCCCAGCGTTACCTCAGGTGTCTTCGGTCTCTGCTGTAACGGCGCCGCCCTCCGCGCCAATAACACCCCCGGCCTCGCCGTCGCCGGCCCTGCTTGAACGTTTGTCACCGGAACAACGCTCTTCGTTCCTACGCGTCTGGGCGCGCCTCCCTCAGCATCTGCGAGCAGTGGCGTTTGACCTCCATGGCCCGGATTGGACCCCGGCAGCCATCGAGCAACTGGGTGACGTCTTGTGCGAATTTCCTGACGTTTTCTCCAAGTCCAAGACGGATTTTGGTTCCTGCTCCCTGATGCCTTTCGTGATTACGGTCCCGGAAGGTAGCGCGCCGGTCACGTCCAGACCACATCGCATAAATCCCATCATGGCCAAGGAAGTGGAAGCCACTCTAAATCAGTACCTTGCGGCAGGGCTGATTCAGCACTCGACTTCTCCGTATTCGAGCCCGCTGGTGGTCATCCCGAAGAAGACTGGAGGCGTTCGGATCACTGTCAACTACAAAAAGCTCAACCAGATCAGCACCCTCAGCCAGCTGCCCATTCCCCGTGTGGACCAAGTCCTCGACTCTTTGGGGAAAGGCCGGGTGTTTTCCCTATTTGATTTGGTTTCTTCGTTCCACCAGATCACCGCGCACAAGGACACCGTCCCTCTTACAGCTTTTTGCACTCCCACGGGCCTCTACGAGTGGCTCGTCATGCCCCAAGGCAGCAGTGCCTCGCCGGGCTGGTTCGTCAAAGTGATCAACGAAGTTATCAAGGGATTGGGGCAAGTGGCGGCCTACCTCGACGACGTGATTGTCTTCGACTCCGACCCCGTGTCCCACGTCAAGACGATACGGGCCCTCTTCGAGCGGCTGCGCAAGCATAACCTCAAGTTCTCCCCCTCCAAGGCACGCCTGGGTGCTACGGATGCTGATTTTCTGGGCCACTCCATCTCGCCCGCGGGCGTGCGTCCAAACGCAGACAAAGTGTCAGCCTTGACGAAAATGCCCATGGCCCGGAACATCATTCAGGTCCGCGCCCTGATGGACGGAATAGGGTACTATCGCACATCCCTGCCTCACCTGTCAAAGCGAACCCGACCGATCGCCACCCTCCTTCGGAAGGGGGTCAAGTTCGTCTTCACGCCACCGATGGAGGTCATCGTACGCGAGATTCTCGCTGAACTCGCCACGAAGGGGGTCAAGTTCGTCTTCACGCCACCGATGGAGGTCATCGTACGCGAGATTCTCGCTGAACTCGCCACCCCCCCCATTTTGGTCTTCCCCGACTGGGAGGCTGTAGCCGACGGCTCCCGCCCCTTCCACATATACTGTGATACCAGCATCGACGGTTTTGGTGCCGCCCTCGAACAAGAACAGCCGATTCTTCATCCTAGAAATATACCAGATCTTCTGTGGTCACAAAAGTACGAGACAGGGATGAACCTCTCTCTACCCTCTACACGCTAAAAACTAAAAACGGCACACTTCTTCACAGTTTGGAAACAAAAAAAAACACAAACATGACGCTTCAGATACTTACTTGATGAGCAGTGAGGAGTTGAGACTTGACTCGGACCCCCATATTGCGTCCCCCCTCAATTGTGAAATGATTTACGCCCTCCTACTACTACTACTGTACTACTGTATACATCGTGTCCTATTGTTACGTCGAACAGATCACATTGATCCCCACTTGATTAATACTTTGTAACTAGATTTTTATAATAATAGGTACGTGGGTAAGCGCCACAGCGAAAACGTATACGAACACCTGGTACCTGGTACGTAGACACGGATTATCAGGACGAGGAGGGTGCCTCTTCGTTACGTCCGGCTGGGGGGGGGGGGGTACCGGTAGATGTTAATCAGTCGGGATACACCTATTAATAATTCGCTGATCCACTCGTGCTGACGTAGCTCGAGCCATGGGGCTGGACGAGATGGTAAGATGAAATTATTGGGAGAGACCCCTGCCTAGCACGGGAACGAACACTACAGCAATACAGTGTGTACCTTTCACTTCCCAGCACGTTAATTGTGAAGTAGAAATGTATTAACTTCGTATTTCCATTGTTTCAAAAAAAAATTCAAATAGTGGAATGTTTACGTTTTGCCCCCTGAAGAATTTCCAAACTTTGGAAATGTTTCCTGTTGTAACATTGCGTCGTAGGTTAAATCGTATATAGTTTGGGATCAATGAGGCCTCCTGCTGCGATCAGCCGGAGACGCTCACCCAGGGTTACTACTCCCGCGTTGATTGCCTAGCAATCAACGCGGTACCTCGTCCCAGAGAGTAGGTACCCCGGTAAAATAAACACTAACAAAACTGATGTCGTTGTCGACGGTACAACCTCGCTACCAACGATGGGCGGGCGGGATGGTCTGTTTTTTTTCTCCTAGCCTCTTTCTACTTTGTCGTGCTGTTGTAGAGCTGCGATATCGCTCACGGAGTGATACTCAATCACTGCCTCCCAGTACGACAAAGAGACTTTTCTGAAAAGGGGTTCTGCCCTGCGGGCTTCGCCTCTTTTCTGTGTCAGATTACTACTAAAATTACGAACAATATGAGCCGAAAAAGTGTCGAAAAAACAGACGAACAATATGTATGCCTCTACCCTCCTTCCCCCTCGGAAAGGTCATTCCCAAGTGAAGGATCACCCTGCTGCTGTTCATGCAGGCTGTTTCTTTACTTGGGAATGACACGTTCCGGTGGGGAGGGGCTGGGGGGTATGTGTTTGTTTCGTCTTCTTTTTTTTCAACTCCTTTTTTTTTTTGTCCATCCCATTTATTATCTTCGCCCTTCCTTTCTCTCTCCTCCCTAGTCGTAACTCAGATCCGGGGTCACAAAGTAGGCTCCTCTCCCTCCTCCCCCACTACGGTTCTTGCCTTGCATTTTTATCGCGAGAAGACTTCAGCCTTTCCTTCCCTCGTCGACTCGCATCGAATTGTGCCTACCCACGCTACTATTAATTGGCGTTCTCAGCAGTTGATTCCGTTTATTATTATTTTTTGCAAATAAACTCAAAAGTCCGACCCACGTGAGATTCGAACTCCAGACATCAACGTTCAGAAGCGTTCGAGGTTACCTCTAGACCATCGGGGCGACCGACCACTACACATGATATAATAACAACAAACCGGATGCAGAATCAGAAGCAGAACATCATCACTACAACACATGATATAATAACAACAAACAGGATGCAGAATCAGAAGCAGAACATCATCACTACACATGATATAACAACAACAAACAGGATGCAGAATCAGAAGCAGAACATCACTACGGACTATTTATTGCTGCAATAATGAGTACACGCAGAGGAGGAGAAGTGGTTGAATGAGAGTGGTGGTATTCGACGAATTGTGTCAGCTTTTTCATTCTGAATGAATAACGTCCTGCACATTGTCGGAAGGCAAATAATATAATACCTGTCTACATAATAACCTGATAATAACCCTTGCTTGGGTGGAACCTACGGACTACTGCACTGAGTGAAGTATCTCTGTGTACGTCGTAGTAGTTTTGTGACCACAGAACTGGTACCTTTTTAGGATGAAGAATCGGCACGCACACTGGGTGTGCTGGATGTCGACGGGTAGAAAGGAAGGTTTAATGAGAAGAACACACACACACGGACTACTCGTCGTGCTCGCGTACGGACTTCCTCCTGGCTTGCTGTGTGTGTGAACACGTGGCCGCTGGTTGTCGTCGGATACAAACAGCGGGTTTTCACCGTAAAGAGACAGCCGGTAGCCGGCAGTAACAGCAACAGCAACAACAATAATAACCACAACAAACAACGACAACGAAAAGGTCGTACCCGCCGTGGTATATACTGATATTTGATATTACCATACCAGGTACTTTAGAGCACACTATTAATAGGCCTGTTAGTTAACCCATAGAACCCATACCACTCTGTACCGAAATATAAGCACATTTTGTGCATTAAAATTAAATTAAAATGGTGCTTATATTTCGGTACATAGTGGTACAGGACCCACACTCATCAGATCACAGAATATTATTAATATTATGATCAACCTGAAAATATACCTGGTATATTTTTCGTAATAACCCCCCCCTCCATGCGACTCGCCCAATACCTCACGGCATTTCGCGCTTGGTGCAAGCAATGTCTGCCTGGTTGGTGAAAACCCAACGCGCTCCGTCCCGGCATTGTAGGGATGCGAGGGTCTATGGTCATATGACTACGGCCGTGCACAACATGAGTACACCCCCTGGTCATACGACTACGGCCGTGCACAGACATGAGTACACCCCCCCCCCCCCCCCGCCTCAATTGTCCTAATCTGAGACGAAAGCATTGACGTCTCCACGTCCCCCAATCCACTGTACGACTATGTCATATACGATGTAATTCGCATGTATATATATACTATCTTTTGCTACATGTTGTACATTACGGACAGATAAGATATCGAATAACTATAGAGGCGCACCATGATGATGATGAATTTTCTGAAAGTATAGTTCACCGCGAGGAGTCTCTGATTATACTTCTCCACTCAAAAACTGATTTTAGCAGCGAAACTCAAAAACTGCTGTAATATATATACACTGTAGATGAACAATTCAACAAATTGCTTACCAACGTACTATAAATATAATCGTGTTACGTTATCTCACTACTACTGACTACATAGAATGGTTTCGCGAAATCCTCGATGCATCCAGCGATTTTAATATAAATATTTATGCTGTGCGTGCTTCATATGTTTAATATATTATAAAAGAGCAGTGGCCAAAATCGGGTATACCCGATGGGTTTGTGGCCAAAACAGGGTACCATTGTATTTTAGTGGACCGCGACGACCCCAGGGCGCCATCTCATTGGCCAGCGCAGGCCACCACCCGACGCTGGCCACAAACCCATCGGTATACCCTATTTTGGCTACTCACCCCCCAAGAGGTACCCGATAATTGTACCCACCTACCCGAAATGGCCGGGCTGTTCGACCACCACGGCCCAACAGCCCACCACGCACCAGACGACGATTACGACTAATTTCATCGAAATCCATGCCCCCAGCCAGCCCTGTTACCGACGGAACCATCTGCTTGATAGATATCCATCCATCTGCTCGACAAGTATCCATGATTTGGTTGATTCGCGCAGCCTCTCACACCCAACCAAACTTGCCACCTCGAAACACTGCACAGCAGTAGTGGTGCCACTTCGAAACACGGCACAGCAGTAGTGGTTCAAAACACGGCCCAGCCGTAGTGGTTGGTTCACAGTGCTATCTCTCCCTCTCCCAACCAAAAGCCACCTCATCACGGCACACCAGTAGTAGTAGTTGATTCGCTCCCTCTCCCACCCAAAAAGCACCGCTCTTTCTCTCCCTCCTCGACGAGCCACCAGCCACCAGCCACCGCACAGCACAACAGCAGCAGCAATATAGTAGCTCGTAGAGCAGATGGATCCGTCGGTAACAGGTTGGGACTCGGCCGGAACTCGACTGGATACGTCGTAATACGTCGTGATACGTATCTGGTACGCAGGTGCGTAGTAATCGTCGTCTGGTGCGTGGTGGGCTGTTGAGCCGTGGTGGTCGAACAGCCCGGCCATTTTCGGGTAGGTGGGTACAATTATCGGGTACCTCTTGGGGGGTGAGTAGCCAAAATCGGTTATACCCGATGGGTTTGTGGCCAGCGTCGGGTGGTGGCCTGCGCTGGCCAATGAGATGGCGCCCTTGGGTCGTCGCGGTCACTAAAATAAATGGTACCCTGTTTTGGCCACAAACCCATCGGGTATACCCGATTTTGGCCACTGCTCATAAATATATATATACTTATACTATTCAGGCATATTTGTTACACCCTTGACAGATGGTCGCACAGGCGGGCACGGGCAGCAGCATGCTGCCATGGTGGTGTTGGAAAGATGATAATCCACCGATGTTAATAACCCACAAGATTGATGTTGTGTAGAGGGGCCGCTTATTGAGCAATCAAACTTGCAGAACAATAGACATCTGAGTCTAGAGGTGGTGGTGAGAGGAGTGAGAGAGTGGGGTAGGCCCATGCCCTCTCTCCAGCTACCCAGGCTATGATCCGTTCGCTACAGCCAGTAGGACATCGTGAGAGGAAAAACCAACCCAGTGGGTTATGCCGCATACTGGTCGAAACGGTGAGCATCTACTCGTAACTCGTAGGACCTCGTGAACTCGTGAAGAACAAAACGAACCCGGTGGGTTATGCCGCATATTGGTCGAAGCGCAACATGATACGCCGTGTTTATTGTTGCCGGTGCTACGTGCTACGTACTGTTGTGCTCGGCTACTGTAACATGCTACGGTGGTGGAACCAGTACAACCTATTGCTTTCCCCGGCTACAGCAGTACCAGTGCTATCTGTTGTTGCTGTCCTCGGCTACGGCAGCAGTATGGTGACACCTGCTGCTGCTGTATCCGGCTACAACAGCGGCGATGAACATTGTACAGAGATGATGTAGGTGTGCACGCCCTAATATCTTTAATATATACACCATACATATGTATTTGGTTCTGATTACTCGTGTTCTTCCCCCGTTTAACCCCCCCTTTCTTTGAGAATTCAGAAGGGGTGGGGGTGTACTCGATATGCATGCATGGCCGTAGTCGTGTGACCATAGATAGGAGGGGAGGGGCGTACTCATTTGTTGCTTCCCTTACTTAGTCATTTGACCATTGACCACGCATCCCTTTCGAGACGGAGCATATATGACCATAATAGGGGGGGGGGGGGCACATCGACGAACACACTAGAGGAAAGGACGATTATACAGCATCGCCCAACAGGGGAAGCACACGAAAAAAAAAACACACACACACACACACAATTTTTTTTTCGAGAGCCACAGACAGGGGGGGTTGGACACCACGTGTGACAAAACTGACTGGGCGAGACACAGAGTACCCTCTTGCAGGTTCGTTTATTAAGCATCCTTCGTGCTACTCACTTTCGTGTAGAATCAAGAGTAGAAGAGAGAGCATCAGTTTTTTTTATTAATCCCAGAGCCGTGATGACACCTGGCTCGGAAGGGCTTCACGTATGGCCCTCCCGATCTTAAAAAATACCCCGAATACGAATGTCACCCAAGTTATACGAAAACGGACCAATTTCCTATACTGAGGTAATTACCCAAGCCCATACCATTACACTAGCCCACCCTGATGAGCCGTGTATGCAGAAATATGGGGAAAACGGGGAAATCCCAGTCCCACGAACTAGAACATGAGTAGAAAATGCGGCTTCTAAAAACCCACTCGCACACCTCTAAGTTGCTAGGCTAACACTAAAATCAAGCAACATAAATGAATACTAACTACTTGTTTTGGTTGTCACTTTCTTGATTCGTACAGAAATCCCAAAACGCTCCTATTTTTATTCATTTTTGGCCTTTCTGGGAATGAGTGTGGGCCCGTTTTCTCTTTTTTTGTTACGATGCTCTCCCTTCTGCGTCGCCCATTGAATCCGAAGCAACGCCGGCTTCTTGGTTTAGGTATTATAAGGTTTGTGTTCGGACTGCAACAATATGATACAACAAGAACTTTGCACGGCATGATCTAATCCGTACCGCGGCGCACGCTCACGGAAGCGGCTGCGGATATTATGTTTTCATATTTTTACCGCTCACCATCCTGCCCTTGGATATTATAATGAACGCGCTAAATACTCGCCGGAGTCTTTTCGCGATTAAAGTGCAAGGCACGAGCCGTAGTGGGGAAGAAGGAAAATAAGAGCCTAAGTATTTGGTGATCCTGGATCTAAGTTACAACCACTTTTAATAGGAAGGAGAGAGAGAAAATATGGGCGAAGATGAAAAAAATGAGATATAAAAAAAAGGGCAGCGGCCAAAAACAGGTACACCTGGTCCGTACAGGTACATACTAAAAATCAAATTAAAAACGCACCCCACGAACCTGCCGTTCCTTGCAACGCAAAGTAGAGTTTTTTCATGTTCTTCGTGCTCGCCCGGTGGCTACGTATACGAGTAGCTGCTATTAATAGTACGAGGAACGAACGCCTGCTGCTGTATTCCCCCTTCTCAGCTTGCGACACCCCTGGTATTCTAAGTCAACCACAATCCCGAAGGGGAGCCTTCTATTTCGTATTATTTCGGCGGAGGTGTGCAGGCATATATGTGTGTCGCTCGAGTGGCGTGTGGTGCGAGGTGCGAAGGGGGTCTTCGCGTACGTCGGCATTTGTATCAGGGGCATAGGGTGGAACTATGAAGGGCCTCTGATTGGCTTAAAAACGACAAAAAAAAGGTGAAAGTCAAGCAGAGTATCGTAGACAAAATCAGGTATACCTGGGGTTTAAAGAGGCAAAAAACAGGTACAACGAGTTTTGGACCAATGGCAGGGCACGTGGAGTGCGTTTTTGACTCGATTTTAAGTATGTACCTGTTTTTGGCCGCAAACGGACCAGGTATACCTGTTTTTGGCCGCCGCCACCAAAAAAAAGTACCCCGGCCCGAAGAGGGTAAATTAAATTAAGGCCGCACCTCTTTTCATTATTTTTTATTTCGGTCATTTTTTCTGCGTTCGAAAGAGGGGTTACGACTTACGAAACAAACATTCTACCACTACTGTAGATACAATACCATTGATTGGCTGTGTGAAACGGAGACAAAAGAACGCGGGGTTGGTCACAATATACATACGGGTACGTACAGGACACATGCAGGATGATGGTATGGGCTAGGAAGGTCGGTAATTACCTCATTTATACGTAGGTAATTGGTCCGTTTTCGTATTACTTGGGTGGCATTCGTATTCTTGATAAGTATAAGATCGGAAGAGGCCTGTGATACCTCCCTTCCGGGCGAGATGTCATCAGGCCTCGGGAATGAATCAAAACTGCTTCTCTTCTACGCTTGATTCTATGTGAAAGTGAGTAACACTAAGGATGCTTAATAGACAAATCTGCAAGGGGATACTCTTGTGTCTCACCCAGTCTTCTTATCACAACACGGCGTCTTCGGTTTTGCGACTGGTCTTCTAGCTACTTTGATCCGACCCTTTCAGTTTTTTTTTTTTTTTTTCGTGGAGTTTTGTGTACATACGGATTAGTATGGCATTCCCATCGAGCCGGTTTTTTAGCCTAGCAACTTAAAGGTGTGGGATTCGGGTTTGAGGAGCCGCATCTTCGATTCATATGGTTCTAGTGCGTGGAATTGGGATTTCCCGAATTTCCCATATTTCTGTATATCGTGTCCTTCGAAGGTGAAAACTAATTAATGACTTGAAATAGTATTAATTAATTAAAAAAATGGCGTTGTATCGTAGGCTTTAGAGAATGTACGAAACGGGGGCCGGGTGTCGCAGGAAATTCAATGATTTGTTCCCGCAGGAAAATGTTGATCTGAAGGGGTCGCGGAAAGTTTGGTTCAGTATGCTATACTGCTTGCCCTGGCGGCAGAGTTGCGTGAATGCCAAAAAATAATATTCTGGAGGTACGAATACACCGAAATTATGTACATGATAGGGAGTCACACTACTGGCATCGCGACGTGTGCCTCCGCAAGTACTACAAATAGGCACTTACCTGGAGAGCTCAGACTATTAATAGTAGCACGCAGGTGTCTAGATAAACAGGATGCACACGATAATAATAGCAGGTAGTAGCATTGCGAGATAACTACGTACCTGGTAGAGTACTTGTCAACAATTATGTACTCGTATTGTGGGTTATATTGATGAACTCATACCTTGTGTTGTGTTGCGTCTTGGATGTCATGTTATCATTTGCTCTCGCTGGGTCGAGGTCGACAGCAGTAAAATGGTTCAGTTGTGAGACGGCATTATTATTCATGATGTCTTACGCAGAGTCTTTGTCGGGCATTTTTCGTTGCATTATTTGGCGTTCCGAGAGGCCTGGCATGATTGTTCACCTGTGATAGACCATGCCCATACATATTTAACTGCGAAGGGGACATGGCTAGTGCAATTAGTTTCCTGTTGTCGACAACAAGAAGAGCGAACGAACGGTGTTCTACTGTAGGGAAGAGGCAAGAAAACATCCTACCCGCTATTTCGGCAACAATCGATGTGTCGACATATTCATACATGCTGTCATGGGTTGTGAGTTCAGCCTGGTGTTATTGTTGCCTAGTGGCTGTTCCCCAGTGTAATGTGATGTGCTAATGACGACTACTACAGCAGGTAATTCGTTGAGTTATTTGGGCCTCGCATTTGTTTGCCGTATTTTGCTGCGACCTGGATTTTGTGTCAGTTTATTATGCGGCTGATGACTGGAGACCACTACGTACTTATTACAACAATGCGTCAGTCAGCGAAAACAATGGAGATCACCACTACGACTATGGGAGAGGCAGAGCAAGCATACGATTCACAAAGGTGACATGTACGCAAGAGAAGACACGGTGACACATTCCCAACTGTTGTTTGCGGTCGATCGGGATCTAGCGGTATTGCTCGCTTCTTGTGATTGGCCCGATTGAGGATAATATCTGTCCCTAGCAGTGATTGGCCATGTATGGATGTTTACTTGCTGGACGATTGTGGAAGGCACCACCCACCCCCCCCCTCCCATCTGTCACTCTGTTTTGACTTCCTCCACCACAACAAGCCTGACGCCTTCATCCACACCTCCCAGCCAAAGCTCGCCCACCACCGACTGCCTACACCTAAAGCGAATGGTACGTCAAGGCGCCATCGCCTTCAACGTCTTGCAGGGTAGCCGGTCGCCCCGGTAGGCTAGCAGGTAACCACGAAGCCTGTGGAAGTCGAGATCGTGAGTTCGAGCCCCCCCGAGTGCATGCTCGTAGGGACTTTTTCTCGCAAAAAAACAAATCTTGACTAGCCGAAAGCGCGAGAGCGTGAGTTGGCAAAATTCGATGAAAGTCGACGAGCGTTGGGAATGCTGAACCCTCTGCGCGATAAAAACCAAGGCAAGAACCGTAGTGGGGGAGGAGGGAGAGGAGCCTACCTTGTGACCCCGGATCTGAGTTACGACTAGGGAGGGAGAAAGACGGAAGTGCGAAGATAATACATGGGATCAGAAAAAAAGGGGACCGGCATCGTTGCCATCGAAAACAGCTACGGAATCCGTGAAGCGGCCAAGGCACACGGGGCGAAGCGTCAGTTGGGTGGAGTGGGGGAAGTAATTTAGCCGAAGTCATGGGTGATTTCTACCACGAACGAAGAGCACGTTGGCGGAAAATTACAGGACGTACGTAACCGTGCAAGCCGGCGACGTCCGTCGACGACTCAATTAATAAATACTTCCTGCCCCTTTTGCAGAATTAATTAAATAAAAGCACCTCCATATTATTCTCCCTCTTTCGCTAAATTAATTAATTGTACCCCCCCCATACCACGAACAACCTATGCCTCTGCCGAACCATTGACTAATAGTACTCACTGTTGCAAATATACACACAGCCCTCCCTGTTCTGGACCATGCGACCGTGCTCTCCCCTCCGCGCAGTTTTGATCAAAGTTTCTGCACCTGCTCCCAAACCACACTCGCGAGCACCGACCAGGTCACGACCTCGTTGAAATAATCGAGCGCTGAAAAACGATCGCACCCCGCTGTGTGCAAACTCTACTATCTCAACGGTAAAACACAAAAAACCTTGTGATGATTTACGTTCCGATTGATGTGCCTGAAAAAAAGCATGGCCCACAGCCTTGTTTGAAAACACACACCTAGTATCGCAGCAGGTGCCACCACAACTACTACTGCTGTACGACATTACAGCAGAGCTTCTCCTTCCCCTCATCAGGAGGAGAGTGGGCCTTACAATACCACCTACATCATAGAACTCCGAAAACAAAAACAAAAACTCATCGCTGTGACGTATTTTGATTTATTTTATAGAAAAACCGTTATGGTGTTTTACGTCCCGAAATCCATTAGCTAGCTATGCTATGGAAATCTATGTTTTAGTGCATGGGTCTCTAAATAAGGCATAGGTTGTTCGTGGTATGGGGGGGGTACAATTAATTAATTTAGCGAAAGAGGGAGAATAATATATACGGCTCATCAGGGTGGGCTAGTGTGATGGTATGGGCTAGAAAGGTCGGTAATTACCTCATTTATAGGTGATTAATTGTTTCGTTTTCGTATTACTTGGTTGACATTCGTATTCGGGATAATTGTAAGACCGGAAGGGGCCTGATACCCCCCTTCCGGGCCAGATGTCATCAGGCCTCGGGAATTAATAAAATACGGGTCTTTGGTAAATGCTAGTTCGGGAGTGCATGGGGGGGGGGGGGGTACTCATTTGGTCGTTTTGTGGTGGATGAGATAGAAGGACGTTGGATGTGGTAGCCTTCTATTTGCGTTTTGTCGGTTTTTATTTGTCGCATGATACTGCTACGCTTTTGATCTGGAGAGTTCTTCACTTTCTGTTCCCTGAGTCTTTTTTGGAACAACACTACACATTGTCGGATGGCAGGCATAATAATAAAATATTTCGAACCTTACTGTCTCAAGGAAACTATCTCGATGTCCCGCCGTCTCGAAAGAGCCTACGGATTGAAGGCCACCGCGCTCGGCGGCGACGCACGACCTCGAGAGAGCGCGAGCGGGAACAGGCCCGTCGGAGACCGGAGAAGGCGACCCGCGAGAGAACGGACGAGAAAGCGCGGGCGAGGCGCCGAGAGCTGACGCGTTTCCATTTCGGTCTGAAGCCCAGACGATAGGAGGGACTTCGGCCATTTCCAAAATCACGAGAGGCATCGATGCTCATTCTATTTATATCTATGCTTCTCTTCTGTACGCTTGATTCTGCGTGGAAGTGAGTAACGCCAAGGATGCTTAATAGACAAATCTGCAAGGGAATACTCTGTGTCTCACCCAGTCCTATCACAACAGGACACCTTTAGAATAAGAAGAAACAGGAAATCTGACCCAGACGGATGGATTTCTTACTTGAGAATGGGTGCGTTCTTCACTAACTTGAGCATAGTAACGACTCCCGAATTTATCACTTTCCTGCAAATATATCTCAGCCTTCTTTTCTTTTATTGCCCGTTTCCTTGTTATTAGGTGTCCTTTACTACTGACTACTACTGTGTACCTGGTATAATATAAAAACCTAAATTTTTACACGTGGTTTGACATTTTGTCACAAAAAAACTGCGGGCCCACTGGTAAAGATGTGGTTGTGGATATTCTCACTGTTACCCCTCGCGCCAGCGATGGGGCGCAGAATACTTGTAAACTTTACTGAAAACGTCCAACAGAGCAACATGAATGTTTTCGAGTACGTACATGATTATGGCGTAGTGAATGAGTGTCTCCCCACGAGCTACTCGCAAGAGAGAATAATCACAGCCAAACGTTCGAGATGTCTCGAGCGCTTATACTTGTAGATAGTCGACCTCAGTGGCAGAAATCGCAACACGGATGGATGAACCGTGAGCAGCGAAAACATAACTGTCCCTCACATGACGCGGCAGGGCGACGATATTTACAGCGGTGCTATGCCGCTAGCAACAATGCACCTGGGTAATCACGAGAAATCACGATATATCATACGTCTGGCCCAGCAACGACGAAACTCAGGAATCCCGAGAAATCACGAAATACCTGGCCCAGCGAGCGACCGCTGTCCAGCTGCAAGCAACAGCCCTGTCTGTTCACGTGTTCTACCAGTCTGCCAGCACCGTTCCGTGCGGTATCCACTTGGTATTCCCACAACCGCGATCAACCAAACACTGCCAGTTACTGTGCTGTCAAAGTGAGAGCTACGCGTACTATCAATACGTACTCAGTCAAATAATATGAACCATAACGCCGGGTTTTGGAAGCTTGGTTCTTGCACTAATCATGGAACCATACCCCCCGGTGCAATCACTCCACCCTACTTCACCCCCTCTCCGTACGAGCTTGGTATACGATTGTTGTTTTTTGTTTTTAGCGGGTGATCTCCTCGAAAGACACCTGACGTCAACGTTAGGGTAGCGTTTCTTGACCATCTCTATCGAATCCGACCACGTCGAGCTTCCCCCAGCCTCTGTATCTGACAGCCGGGTCGGCCGCCGTTCGTGAGATGCGCGGTGCGCTCGTTCGTTCGCTGGGTGACGTGTGTGTCCGAGATTCGAAGCGTGCCTGCATTTGTTTTTTTTATTGCTTTCTCGAAATATCTCATATTTTTAAACACGCTTCAATGTTCATTTTGATCACAAAACATCCTTATATTTTGGGACACGCAATCGGGGCCGCGCCGAACATCAATCTTGGCCGCGCCTTTCCTGTTTCAACCGTGTATCCTGACCACGCACCGCCTAGGCACGACACCAGTCAGTCCTGTCCTCCCAACCCACCCTCTAGACGCCAGCGATCGCCGACACCCGTGGCCGTGTCTACCCGACGGGTCAAGACGGATTTTGTCGATAAAAAAATCAGGCACAGCAGGTGGATGCTCACGATCCTTCGGTGCCGACGGCGTGTATCGTCGACCCTAGTTTATGATCAGTACAAAGGCCATAAAGCTACTTTTTTTAGTGTCGACGGTGTGCTTCATCGATATTATAGGGATTTAGTACACATGTCATATGGCTGCTTTTAGTGTGCAGAAACGGGCTTCATCGATATTATAGGGATTTAGTACAAAGGTCATATGGCTGCGTTTAGTGTGGAGAAACGGGCTTCACTTTTCGATTTATGGTTCTGTAGAAGCTCAAGGGCAAGCCCTGGAGAATACACGAACCGAGCATTACCACCGCGCGAAAAAAACGGTGTGGAAATGAATGAATAAACCCACATGAGAAGACACACAGCAGCAGATCAGTTTGTTTTGTTTCTTTTGGGCAAAAAAACGAGACCGTGACCGGAAGGAAAAAGCTTTGGAAATCCTGCAGTCCCGTTTACTGCTGTGGCACAGTAGTATCATAGCCCATTTGGCGAGAGACCGGGTGGCATAAAAAAACACCCGAGCAACAAAAAACTGCCAAAAAAGTGGTGGAAAACACAACACACATGTATTTTTTCCCCCATCCAGCCATACACGGGCTCCATACACGTTTTGTTTGTATAGATGCGCATCATCATCACGATGATGAAAAGAGAAAGCACGCCGTCACGAACGATCACCACGTGAAATGGGCACTGTAACTCCACAAAACAGCCACAACAGGGCTGCTCGTTTTTCTCTGATGCCATAGCCAGACCCACACCCGTAGTAACCCCCGCACCCCCCCCACCCCCCCCTCTCCCCAAATTGGCCACACCAGAAACCAACAAATTCATTGGAGGCTGTCATCCACATGCAAGTCCGCCTCGCAAGCCGTTCTTGGTAGGATGCAGCTCACCCTTCATCGACTCACGCGCCCAACACCTCACGGTGCTCCACGCTTGGTGCAAGCAATGTCTGTTGCCTGGTCGGTGAAAACCCGACATGCTCCGATCCAGCATTGTAGGGATGCGAGGGTCTATGGTCATAGACTACGGCCGTGCACAACATGAGTACCCCCCCCCCCCCCCCCCCCCCCCCCCCTCCCCCCCCTTTTCATGGGTACAAAGGTACAAACCAAAGTCATAAAGGGATAGGAACAGCAAAACAAGGGCATTGTCTACATTGCATGAGGTGGAACCCCCCTTCCTTTTCGACGAAAAGACACTCTACCAACAGACAACACGACAGGTTACAGGTCGAGCAGCTGTCTGCTGGTCGCGACGATAATCTTTTTTACGAAAAAAAAAGGGCTTCCACCACTACGACGTACTCTAAATTATCTGGACCTAGCTCCCACTATTATTGTTTTTCATTTCTAGGCAGGAAAGGACATGGAAAACCCCCAAGCACAAGGAGAACGCCACAACAACAGTCAGCAAGCGGTACCCTAGCGGCACACACACCCGCTCGCACACGGAAAACGGGGTTCAACGGTTCACTCCCGCTGTACAAAAATACGAGTTTCCCAGCGTTTTCACGCCTCCCCCCGCTCGTTCATTTTTGTTTTCCGTGCCTTCATTTTTTTTTTCACGGATGGCAGCAAAAGTGAGAGACCAAGCGAAAGCAAGCAAAAAGCAAGCAAGCGGCCCGTTTAAGAAAAACACCTAGCTTTCGCTCGTTCCTATACAGCAGTGCCGTTCTCCGTCTTCTCCGTGCTCGAAACAAACGTAAGGAAACCGCTTTTGTTCGTTCCTACATAGTGCCGTTCTCTATACTCGAGGCCTCCTCCCTCTCTCTCAATCTCCTCGCGGAGGGACGAGGTGGCCAGGTCCTACCCCGCTCAAGAAACAACCAATCGATCACCCAATTCATTCAACGTGAACCTCTAGATTTACGCGTAAAATTCATTCAGTTTTATCTTGTCCTCTGTTGCACAAAATTTTGCCCCCACTGCTGACTCAACTTCTTCACGCACGCACGCGCCTCTACGGAGTCGTAATAACCCCTTGCGGGCGGCAAGTGAGTGTGGCTACTAGCTTTATCCCGCCCGCGCACCCACACACCCACCCACCCACCCGCCCGCCCGCCCATCTCGTGTGTGACATGACAAGCCATGGTAACATCAAAGGCAATTTTTGTGTTTCGATCCTGCGTGCCCGCTGCAGCTATGTAACTAACGCCAGTGCTGCTGCACTACGAATATAAAAAAAAAAAAAAAAATCCAACTCATTTTTTTCGTTGTCTTCCGCTGGGTCGTTCGCCACTACACTAAACCCGCTAGAGACTTGGCCCGCACGTATCCTACTTGTACCGCTCGAGTACCACAGCGCGGGAGGAGAGTAGTCAGTAAACACTACGCAAAAAACACAACGCGCGAGGCAAGCGTGAAAACAAAATGGTAAAATAAATCTCCTCCGCCTATATAGAGAACCTTTCGCAACCGTACCTCGCCGCACCACGCCGCACAGCACCACGCCGCACAGCACCACACCGCACAGCAACAACACCGCACAGGCACAGCACCGCACAGCACAGCAACAACACAGCACAGCAACAGCATCGCACAGCAACAGCATCGCACAGCAACAGCATCGCACAGCATCGCACGGCACCGCAAAACACAAAAACATACAATAGTCCCCCACCTAGCCCGTATAGACACTCCCACGGCAGGCACACGTACTCATATAATAAGTGTGCGGCGTGGCCAAAGCAGGTAAACCAGAATCACAAATAAAAAATAAACAAAAAAAAGGGTCCAAGGTACCACCAGTCAGTTCCCCGGACGTCCTCCCGGCTAAAATTCCGCTCCCCATAAAAGAAGGTAAAATAAAAGGTATACCAGTGTACAACAACAAAAAAAACAAGCATGATTAATTGATCTCCCCGGCCGCTCTGCAGCTAATTCTCTGTTGTCGTAACGCTGCTGGTACCGCCGGAAGCACGAAGAACCCGTCGTACCACTTATCTGCCCGTATAAATCGTAAGGACTGTTTTAAGCACTAAACCGAAAACCCAAGAGGTCCTTGTACATTAAATGCAAGAGGACCTTTTAAGTGCTAATCTGAATCCCCCGAAACGGTTCCCTTTACATTCTTACGGGACAGAATAATGGTTGTATTGTATACAGCCTTAAAAGCCTTAAAAGACGAGACGGGGTCTTTGCAGCGCACACGAAGAGACGTATAGACGACTTCCCTATCCCACCCACTATTCATCGAACAAAAACCCATGCAGTCTACAGCTACAACCTGCGGTGGACTGATGAGAAATAAAAAAATAAAAAATAAACGGATTTTTCGTCTGAGAAACGAAGTAAGCTCTGAACTAACGCTCGGCACGTATATAACCATCCCCCCCCCCCCGCCCACGCTAAATAAATAATAAGAAGCTAAAATCAGCTCATACCGTGGTCAGGGCGAGCAACACCCCCCCCCCCAAAAAAAACGGGTAAAAACAACAAAAAACTACTCCAAGCGTCAGAAGCAAGCACTACAAGTACAAACGGTGTAGAGTGCTTCGCCATCCGGCTGGCCGCGAAGTGTAAAAAAAGGCCAAAAGACTACTGTAGCTAGCTAAGAACAAAGAAGATAGGTCTTCTAAAACAATCGTACAACACTCTCTACCGTTTTTGTTTTTTCACTCAGATGTTTAAAAAACCCACTTCGAATCGTCAGGCGTACCGCTTGTGACTCCTACCGCTATAAAATGTATCGTCCCTTTTCCAGACGACCACCAACCACAAAACAAACACCTGGTGGTGGTTGCTCTTAATCTCCCCATCACCACCGCTACCACCAGCTCCACTCCTGACCGAATCCTTTTCACACACCTGCTTCGCCTGCGAAGCCTCAGGCCAAGCAAGTATGCGGCCTCATCCCTCCCTCCTTTCCTCCCTCCCTCCGTCAAACCTTCCAGCTACCCCGTCCGCGCGAAGAAGCGCGAGGCGGCCGTGATGTTGACCATGTCATCTCGCTTGTGCAACGCGCAAAAGCTGGCCTTCCTGTCCCCATCCTGGCCGAAACTCGGGCCTTTCCCGCAGCCGGGCACCGAGCACTTCCGGCTGACGACGTTAACCATGCCGTCCTGCTTGTGTTTCGCGCAGAAGGACGCCCGGCGGTCTCCGGGCGACCCGTAGCTGGGGCCCCGGAGGCAGTCGGCCTCCACGCAGCGCGGGCTGACGACGTTGACCATCCCGTCCCGCTTGTGCTTGGCGCAGAAGGAAGCCCTCCGCCCCTCAAACCCGTAGCAGGGGCCCTTCTCGCACTCGTCCTCCACGCAGCGCGGGCTCACCACGTTGACCATCCCGGGAAGCCGGTGCCCCGCGCAGAACACGGCCTTGCGGTCTCCGATGTGCCCGTAGGAAGGCCCGCGCATGCAGCCGGACAGCTGGCACCGGGGGCTCACGACGTTCACCATCCCGGGCATGCGGTGGCCCGAGCAGAACACCGCCTTCCTCTCCCCCGGGTCGTTGTAGCTCGGGCCCAGGCGGCAGCCCTCCCGCGCGCACCGCGGGCTGACCACGTTGACCATCCCGGGGAGGTGGTGGCTCGCGCAGAACGCCGCGCGCTTGTCTCCCTCCCGTCCGTAGCAGGGACCGCGTCGGCACCCGGGGTGCTGGCACATGCGCGAGTCCAGCTGGCCGTCCGACTGGTCCGCCGGGTACAGCGCTACCATCGTGGTGGTGGTGGTGGTGGCGGTGGTGGTGGTGGACATTGCAATTTTGGACATCGGGTTGCCGTCGGGGCTGCCGGGGTCGGTGCCACCGTTAACGTTATTGCCACCACTACCGCCGCCGCCACCACCACCCTGCACCTGCACCTGAACTTGCTGCTGCTGCTGATGCTGGTGGTGGTGCAGCAACGCCGGGGGCGGCGGCAAGCCCATGGGCATGCCCTGCTGCGCCGGCATGTAGGAGGGTATCTTCCTGCGCTTGATCAGCTGGTCTTGGCGCTGATACTCGAGCTTCGCCGCCGCAACCGCCACTGCCCCATGCCCCTTCGCCCCTCTCATGCCGGGGGCGCTGTTCCCGCCCCCGAGACCGCCACTGTTCCTCCCCATGCCTCCCCTCCCCCCCCACTCCATCCCGCCACCACCTACCCCGCTTCTGCCGGCTCCCGCTCCACCCCCAACACCATCGGCCCTCATCCCACGGCCTCCTCCGGCTCGGGTAACCGGACCTTGACCCATCCCCCCCGTCAGACCCATAATTTTTCCCAGTCCTTGTCCGGGTCCGGGGATCATCCCTCCGTTGCCCCCCCCCCCGCCTCCGCCACCTAATCCTTGTAACACTCCCGCCAAGCCGACTGTATTGGCCCCCTTCCCCAAGGTCACAAGATATCTTTATCTCATTGTGTACTACTGTTGGGTCGAGAGCATGGCACCCGCACTACGACGACTATAATAATAGCTGTGTGGTCGTTCGTACTTTCAACATTTCTTGCAGCGAAACAAATCCGTCCACCCAGCTGGGTGAAAGTTTTCGTACCCGGATCTGATCCCATTCAGCACCGTGCTCCCACCCACAAGATGCAGAAATACATATACCATTACCCGTCCTAAAACATTACCAGAGCCACCGACTAGTCCCGGCCCCATGCCCCCAATTAACATGGCCGGCAACGGGGCTCCCATCGCGCCGGCTGTGGGGTTGAGGCCGCCACCACCTCCTCCTCCCCCTCCTCCTCCTCCGACTGAGGTGCTGACGTCCGTGGCGACGAACCCCTGGCTGCTGCTGACCATCTCGTGTTTCCTGGGGGAAGAGCCCCCAGCGCGCAGGCCATCAGCCGTAACGCATCCACCAAAACCACCGTTAACGAGGTCGCCGACGCCGACACCTCTTCCGCCGCCTGTTCCGCCCGGTCCTCCTTCTCCTCCTCCACCACCCCCACCTCTCCCCCCGCTCCGCCCCCCTCTTCCTCCCTGCTGCTGCTGCTGCTGCTGGTGCATGCCTTGCCGCCGGTCGCCGTGCTGCTGCTGTTGCTGTTGCTGTTGCTGTTGTTGTTGCTGCTGCTGCTGCTGCTGTTGCTGCTGCTGCTGTTGTTGTTGCTGCTGCTGCTGCTGCAGCAGCTGTCCCATGCCGTTGCTGCCGACCTTGCTGCCCCCGTGAATACCGTTGCTCATGACGTCGCTGAAACCCTTGCTGACGCCACCGTTGCTGCTGCTGTTACCGTTGATGCTGTTGTTACCGTTGTTGATGCCGCTGTTGGTGTACCCGCCGTTGTTGCCGGGAGCAACCATCGACGCGTGATGGTCCGGGACAGCGGCGGCGGCGTTGGAGACTCCGTACACAGGGTGGCCGGCATGCCTGCCGTGCGCTTCTTCCCCCGCCTCCCCGCGCCCTCCCCCGCTCCTGCCGCCGTTCCCAGTGAGCCCGCTGACACGCCCGGTAAAGTTGACGCTCCCACCCACGCCTCGGGTGCCGTGCCCCCGAGCACCGTACAAGTGGCCGTTCCGGTGGACGTGGTGTTGGCCTCGCCCGCTGTACGGCCCCGACGGCATGTGCTGGTTTGCTATGGAAGTGGAGGGAAACAACGAGGAGGGGAGGGGGAGGGGGAAAGGGAGCGGGGGGGGGGCGATGGGAAGATGAGAAGATGAAAAACCTTGATTAAATAACGAGCGAGTGCGGCGCGTGAACGCATTCTATAATAGCGTGTGCTCCGAAGAGCTCAAGTGGAGCCTGTTTTGGACAAGTGGTTGAGTTTGGTTCGGGTGATTTGCTTGCCTTGTGTGCCTCGTGCTGCTGACGGGCCGGGCCGGACCGCACCGGACCCAGACCGGACCGTCCGCTGCTACTACTGCTGTGTCGTGCGGGTCGGGCGAGAGGCGTGGCACCGGCTTTTATTCATATAACAACTTCGAACTCGCGAAAATTAAAAACGCAGTAAAAAACAATCAACAATAGGAAACAATGAAACAAAACATGAAAAGGAATGGAGACCCATGCGCACGTATGGGCGACGAATGACGCTGCAAAAAAAGGTACATAGCACTGCCGTCATGTATAGCACATATAGACCCGTGCTTCCTTTACACACGTTGTTGTATACATCCGTGCCCAAAAGCACATGGCTCCTTCCTATGAATATATATACAATGCTTACACTTCGTACCTACGAGTATATCTCTCGACATCCAGCGCACCCAGTGCCCCGTGTTGATGATTCTTCATCCTAAAGAGATACAAAGCTGTGGTCATACAATATCATACGATAATACCTCAAGTATATTCCAGTCTTGAGGAGGTAAAGGCAATGCAACGGCATGCCAACGTATATATATACCGAGATAGCTCCTATTTTATACCTGGTACCTGGTACTCCGTAAACATGACATCGATGTATGGATAGTATATATATACGAGTACGTACACAAGGCTTGCAGCCCACGCTTCGGCCAACAAGCCCAAAACAAGCACACCTTCCACAAATTTGATGGCCGCCGTCGGTGAAAAAAAAAAAAAAAGGATCGGCAAATAGCACGACGTATGTCATATCGTACATACAGAGCAGCAGCTTTTCGCGAGAACAGATGACAAGAGCGGCGTAGCAGACTGAGCGAACCAGCGCCAAACGAAAAAAAAAAAAAAAAAACAAGAGGAGAAGGAGAAACTTGGGAGAAAAGCAAAGTCCATCATGTTTATATTCGGTCGCTGCCAGCCGTTGGCCCTAGCAGGAGGAGGGGTGGGGCTACTCATTAGCCGCATGTCATGCATGGCCGTAGCAAAATGGCGATAGACCCTCGCATCCCTATAATGCACAATGCCGGAACGGTGCACGTCGGGTATTCACCGACCAGGCGGCATGCATTGCTTGCACCAAGCGCGCGAAGCGTCGTGAGGTTGGGTTGTTGGCGCGAGTCGCATGAAGGGTGAGCTTGCATCCCACGCCCTACACAAGAACCGCTTGCGAAGCGGACTTTCTTGGCGTATTGATGACAGCAGTGTCGAATTAATTGACCGGCGGGGAAGGAATGGGGGGGGGGGGGGCGTAAGTAACAAGCAAAAAAAAACACACATATAAAAATAGGCCGTACGAGTATATATATATATACGTACAGGCAAACAAGACACGCTCGAGGGAAAAAAAAAAAACAACCATCGCAGAGGCGGCTGTAGAGTAGTAGGTAGCCCCTGTTAAGGAACGCTCGCTGTGCGTTCGGGATAGGAGATCCCCCAAGCCGGTCGCCCCGGTGGTGTAGCAGTGGTTCCCTCGAATGCTACATACTGTGCATAAAAGTCGATGCTGGACTTCGATTCCTACGACGTGGGTCGGACTTTTGAGGTTATTCGCAAAAATCAAACAAACAAACAAAAAACAGAATCAACTGCTGAGGGTGTTGGAGGATGGAAGATGGTCGACTATGATGGTAGTCGGGAGGTAAGCGCTTGGATTGCTGTGAGGCAAGTCCTGTTGCGAGCTACTACTGTGCTCTGACTCAGAGATGACTATGTTACCGATCAGCGACTCGGTAGGCTACTGGCTACTGCTGTAGCGAAGTACCGATCGCTAACAGAGAGCGCCTGTTGCGGGGGAGCTGTAGTGTTTATTTTTACCAGGGTAACTACTCTCTGCGACGAGGTGCCGCGTTGATTACCGGCGAATCAACGCGGGGGTAGTAGCCCTGGGTGAGAGTCTCCGGCTGATCGCACCAGAGAGGCCTCATTGATCCCAAACTATATACGAATTAATGCGACGACGGGAATGTTACCGGAGTAAATAGGACCTACTATCTACACAAAAACCTGTATATTTCCCATTTTTTACTAACAATATTTGGTCCTGTTTACCGTGGTCCTCCGTAATATGTAGCAGCCTGGGCAAGCGTAAATTCGATGCGAGTCGACGAGGGAAAAAAAAGCCGAAGGCCCTTCTCGCGAAAAACAAAATGAAAGGCAAGAAGAACTGCTGTGCGTAGTGGGGCAGGAGGGGAGAATAATCTGCTTTTGTGACCCCGGATCTGAGTTACGACTAGTAATATACTCGTAGGAAGGAGAGAGAAACTGGAAAGACAAGGGCGAGGATAATAAAAATGGGATGGACAAAAAAAAGCAAATACCGACGTCCCTACGAAATCAGACTTATTGGTACGTACCGGCCCCTTACAGCAGTCAGTAGTAGCGGGAAAAAATGGCAAGCAAGAGATTTGACGTCCCTTATACCAGGTATACCGTTTCCCCTTATCGCGGGGTCCCTAAAAAGGGGCTATTACGGAAATAAAAATAAAAATAAATAAAATTAGTAAATAGGACCAACGGTACATACAAAAACCTAATGCATTTACCTATTTTTACTGCTTTGTTTTTCATTCCATTTCATTTCGTTTCATTTGATTTGATTGTATTGTCTGTCGCGTGATGGCTTTGGTTGGCTGTTCTTTTTCACTGTGTGCCCGCGGACTGTCATTCCGGCAGCACTTCAGACAGCAGCTGCGTGCTCCATCTTGTTCCCACGCCTACCGTGTGTTTTTGTACAGACAGCACTTCAGACAGTAGTTACGCTGTAGTCGGCAAATTCATTGGTAAAGAGTGGGAGGGGGGGGGGGGGACGATGCTGCTGTAGTCGAATGGAGATTGCGGGCGTGTAGTTCAGTTTTGGACACGCATAACATGCTGTAGGGATTTTAGGTGTACCTCTTCGGACTTGTGTATCCTTTCCCTGCTAAGTGTACGTGTTCTTTAGGATTCTCTGATGGCTCTATTAATAGCACTTTTGTGACCACGGGCCGTGATCTTGCTAGATCAGACTATAGGGATTAGCAACTGAAACGAGTTTAATGTGAAGATAAAAACAACACAACATCTCCTCTGGGGAGAAGCACGACACGCTCTTTCTGTTGGTCATGTTTTTGTTTGGTTGTTTGATTGCTTGTGACTAGAGGTGGGCACCGGGAGGCGAAAATAAAAAACCGAAAACCGGATAACGAGGCGTTATTATCAAAACAAAAAACCGGATGAAACCGGTTTTTTTCAGCCGGTTTTAACCGGTTTTCGGAAAACCGGTTAAGACCGGATGGTAACGTGAAACGCCTCCAAATCACTGGACACGACGGCATGTTTGGGTGAAAAACGTGCTGTTTACATGTGGATTCCGAGCCACAACCACAGCGCACGGGGTGGCGTGATTTCAAGGTATAAAACATTGTTGTGAAGAAGACATTGCCGGTGCACAGGTACTATACGTATACCTACTGGTTAGTATTAATAGGGCGTTCGTCGCGATTACTTGCTTCCTGTCTTTTTTTCCTATGCCTTGCAGATCAGCGTATTCGGAGGGCTTTCCTGGGCGCGCTCTAACTACACTAAAACCAAGTAAAAATATTCACACTAATTTCAAGATAAAAATCCCCACCAATTTTTAATATATGTTGTTTTCAGTTGTCGTACGTGCAAGTTTGGTATACCTTGGTATGGTATATGTTTTGATATATGACAACTATAACACGTCAGCAGAGCATCTGCTGTTTAGAGCATGGTTGATGCACACACTTACACGTATGTATGCATGATACCATATACCAGGTATAACACTACTACTGCTGCGTGTATCCTATTATTATTAATAGTACTGGTGATGGTTTCATTCGGTAGAGAAAAAGTGAAAAAATTGTCTGGTCTTATCCGGTTTTTATCCGGTTTTATACGGACAAAAACCGGTTTTTTCCGGTTTTCGGTTAACCGGTTTAAACCGGCGAAAAAAAAAGCGTTTTTTTTTCCCCAAAACCGGCTACTCGTACACGCCTGCTGGGTTTCCAAAAACCGGTTTAAACCGGCGTTTTTTTTACCGGTGCCCACCTCTACTTGTGACTTGCTTTATTATGTTTATTTTTTATTCTTATTTTCCTTTTCGTTTTCTTCTCTTTTTTCTCTTTCATGCACCTGGATTGCTAGCAGGGTAGGTCTTGCCTGTCGTATATGGCATTGCATTGTCTGCTCTGCTCACTGCACTGAGCGTAGTATCTCTGCGTCGTAGTTTTGTGACCACAGAACTGGTACCTTTTTAGGATATAAGAATCGGTACGGACACTGGGTGTGCTGGATGTCGACGGGCTAAATGAAGGTTTAATGTGAAGAACACACACACTAACAATATTTGGTCCTATTTACTAGTATTTACTATGGTCCCCTGTAATAACTGTAGTTGAAGTGTTTTTTTAACGCCAACGAAACATGTGGAGATTTTACTCTTTTTTTTTTTTACTGTTCAGCATACGATGTACATATATATATACGAGTACATAGAACATACATTAATAGTAGTGCACCACACCGTTACATACGTATATAGATTATATTTATTTATTTTTCTCTCTTTCACGGTTCTGGATTGCGATGATAGCAGGGTACTTCGTGCCTGTCGTGTCCCACTCTGTACCGAAATATAAGCACCGTTTTGTATTGAATGTTATTGTGTAAAAGGTGCTTATATTCGGGACATAGTGGTACCTGGTATGGAATTGCAATGTCTACTCTGCTGTATATGGGATATGTCTCTTTTTTGGAGGGTCATAGGCCATATAGGCTTTGCTTACGGCAATGCAACGTAATTATCTCTGTCCGTGTCGTAGTTTTGTGACCACAGAGCTTGTATCTCTCGTACATAGCATGACGAATCGGCACGGACACTACTGCTGGGTGTGCTGGATGTCGACGGGTAGAAAGGACGGTTTAATGTGAAGAACCATCAGCCACCTGCGTGTTTCTCCAAGAGAGACCCACGTGTTTCTCCACGAGAGATCCACATCAATTATTCCAACAGAACACACGCACTGCTGGGTGTGTGTGTGTCAGGGCATTAATTAGGTGTTGTGGCGCAACATTTGGCCAAAATAACGGTTTTGCGCAACAGTCGCCGCGAGGCTAGTTGCGCGCAGCGCAACACGCGTTTTTGGGCGCGCAACATTTTCGCCGCAGGCTAAAAAAATTGTTGCGCGTTTTTTTCTCGCCGGGGTCGAGAAAAAAAATTGGGGGTCTTTTTTTCTTGATAAATAGTCGTAATTGGACATCTTTTAGGCCTTTTAGGCGTACACACTCCTTGAGTCGCCTGTTGCGCTGCGCGCAACAGACCCCGACCCACTAATTAATGCCCTGGTGTGTGTGTGTTCTTCACATTAAACCTTCCTTTCTACCCTTCGACATCCAGCACACCCAGTGTCTGTGCCGATTCTTCATCCTAAAAAGGTACCAGTTCTGTGGTCATAAAACTACGACAGAGATACTACGCTCAGCAGCCGCCGTAAAACCGCCCGCTCAGGCGAACTTTAAGAACCTGCCCGCAAAAAAAAACTCGTGATTCCCAGTGGAAACACCACACAATTTGACCCACAGCGAATTTGCACACACAAGCAACCAGCAACACACAAGCAACTGCGCTGCTACTACTGCTGCTGTACATACGACACCCAGCAGCAGTGACAGAGCGGGCAGGCAGACACACCGCTGGCGCTCATAACATCACACTTTGCAGTTAGTTGGCAGTTTGGTTGTTTTTGTGTTTGCTGGGCTCTAGAATTTTCCCTCGTACTACTCGTACTTGTATTTTACCAACGGTTTTTATTATATGCATTTGTGTACTCGTATCGCTGGGGCTCATATAATAGCATCACACTTAGCAGTTACTGTAGTTGGCAGTTGGGCGTTGTTTGAAGACGAACTCTTGCGGAACCAACGAGACACTCGTGAACCAGCAGCCAGCAGCACAGCAGTACAAGTACGTAGCATTATTAGCAGCTGGTACAGCGCAAGTTAGCTAGTCGTGCTCAGGAGCTGTGTAGCCCTGCTGCTGCAGATATATGCTCGTACTGTACGTACCCGCAGAGAAAAAAGCAGACCAGGACAGGGGAAACAAAAACGGGCAATTTCGGCGTCATACTTGTATACTGTGAATTTAGTGTTAAAAGCACGCCCTCTAAGTAAATGCCAGCAGGTTAAACTCGTACTGCTACTGCTGGGCCTTTTCAAACAAGTACATGAATGCAGATAATAAAACCGTTGGTCAAATACAAATACGAGTAGTACAAAAGGTAAAATTCTAGAGCCCAGCAAACACAAAAACAATCCAATTGCCAACTAACTGCTACGTGTGATGTTATGAGCGCCAGCGGTGTGTCTGCGTGTCCGCTCTGTGTCACTGCTGCTGGGTGTCGTGCAGCAGTAGTAGCAGCGTAGTTGCTTGTGTGTTGCTGGTTGCTTGTGTGTTGCTGGTTGCTTGTGTGTGCAAATTCGCTGTGTGTGGGGTTTCCACTGGGAATCACGAGTTTTTTTTTGCGGGCAGGTTCTTAAAGTGCGCCTGAGCGGGCGGTTTTACGGCGGCTGTCAGTTGTGACACCCGTCCATGACACAAAAAAAAACGAAATCGGCATCGGCAGTCTCGAGATATCGAAGATCCCAGAAAATCTGGATTTATGGGCGAGGTACCTCGCTCATAAATGCAAATTCCCTTAAATCCTTGATTTTTCGAGCCTGTCAACGTTGATTTCATTTTTTTTTTCGTGGATCGATACCTACCGTCGAGGAACATATTTTCTAGGTCGAATTTTGATCGTGAAGCGAAATACAACTCTTAAACAATAACAAAGTACTAAAATCGATTATCATTCTCATCGGAAAGGCAAAATTCTCAATTAGGAAAATCGGCTGTTCTATGGTGGATGACAATTTTTTTTAAAGGCCATCCATCCCTCACGTCCTGCATGAGGAGCTAAATAAAACCGCGATCGAAAGTTATCACACTCAGCTTGCAGAGATGAGTTCCTCGATTTCACAGCAGCTGTTGTTTTTTTAAAGTTTATAAATGGGCACTCTTGCGGGTGGAACCTCACCTGGAAGAGCGTTTACATATCTATACGTATACCGTTAAATAAACCCCTTAAACCGGGACCGCACTCCCCGTTTTGGTACACATAACTTGGAATTAGAGTCAGTTGTTGTTGTTGTTGTTGTTGTTGTTTTTCCATCCCTTTTATAATCTTCGCCCTTCTATTCTCTCTCCCTCTCGAGTCGTAATCCACTTACGTAGGATCTTCTCCCCCCTCCCCACTACGGAGTCGTACAGTTACAGTACAATAGTAACGGGGTTACGGCCCACTATAAGGAAGCACACCCCTCACCCTTCTCGGACGGATTTTAGAGCCGAGATTCTCCAAACCTATTACAGGGGGACCATACTGTATGTACTACAGTAGTTATCAGGAACCATCACAGATAACAAAAAAAAACTATTACTCTGTACCTAAATATAAGGACATGTTGTGTATTAATATGTAGTTCAAACGTTGATTATATTTCGGAACAGCGGTAAATAATAATATTCATTCCTGTCTTTTCACTGAGCTTTACCTGGTCCTAATTACTACACTGCTGTACGTTCCCCGGTAAATAGTCGGAGGCGGGGGGGCACACACACGCAAACGAACGTGGCAACTTTTGGAAATATCTCGTCGCACACCCCTCGGCGCTTTTGCACTATTCCCCCTTGTCCAGAAAAAGCCAGCGTGGAAACCCGTCCTATCAATTGAGGGGGGGGTGCGGTATCTCGCAAGGTATACACACTCGCTGAATTCTGCACCAGGTTCAGATTTTTTTCTCCTCATATACAGGGTAGGGTGTATGTACACCCTGCATGAGGACATATGAAACCCGTAAGTAAGTACGTACGCGCGATGGAAGTATGTCACACACACAGCAGCTTGAAAAAGTGTGAGTTTCGGCGAAAATCCTTGGAATCTCTCACCTCACAGCTGTTTTTTTTTTTTATCATTATTTTTTTGTAATATATATACGAAACACACACCTGGTATGTTCTGGTGATATATTATGTTTCGCGCGCTGTCTCCTC
The DNA here is from genome assembly GCA_008828725.1 of Saccharina japonica. NCBI lineage: Eukaryota > Phaeophyceae > Laminariales > Laminariaceae > Saccharina > Saccharina japonica. Next base: position 45,456 of record MEHQ01001039.1, on the reverse strand, counting down.
GAGATGAGACTGCATTTAGTCGCGCGACATCATCCCCGCGCGGCTTATCTCGCGTGGTCATCATATCGAGCCGCCGGTCCCACCAGCTTGCCGCGCAAATACAACACGCATCTCTCTCTCTACTGCTGCCGTATATCGGCACCGCGTGCGGAACCCATATGGGCGTTTGCATATTTACTGCTGTACATGGTCATATCCCATACCTGGTGCCTGGCAATGCGGAGCAGTGGTGGGGCATGGGGCATGGGTCTCCATATGGAGACGGGGTTTCCACCAGAGAGTTGCCGCGTTACCGCTAAAATACCGTGCCCCCGAATTGATTGCGATTTTTTCTTGGCGAAAAGAAAAAAAACACGACAACCAACTTCGACCAGCCCCCCCCTCCCTTGACGTGTGTCCGTGCTTTTTTTTTTTTCTTTTTTTTTTACTTTTAACCGTTCTTTCTACACGTCGACATCCAGCACACCCAGTGCTCGCGACATCCAGCAAACTGCCAGTAGTGTCCGCGCCGATTATTCATCCTATAGAGAGACACAATGGGGGATGACAATTTGTTTTGGTTGCAATTTGTTTTGGTTGTCATCCCCCATTGGAGAGACACAAGCTACGACACAGGAGAGACGCGAGTACTAAATTGTGATGCGTCAAAGCAGTAAGGAGGGTAGACGAGACAATGCCCCATGTTCATATAATAGTATCCTTATTCAATGCAAAAAAAAAAATGACCATGTATTACTACTACTGCTGTGGCACAGCACAGCAGAGTCATCAGTAACCAAATATTGGTGAAAAAAAAACGGGAGTTTTTAGTTCTCAAATGACACCAACTTAACTCTTGAGAGCGCCCGTAATATCGTGGGGAGATGTGTGTGTACGTAGGCACAATTCGATGCGAGTCGACGAGGGAAGAAAGTGCCTGAACCCTTCTTCTCGCGGGGGAAAAAAAATCGCACGGCACATACCGTAGTGGGGAGGGAGTGTACTTTTTTATTTTATTTTTTTATCCTCCGGCGGATGGGTCAAAATAAAGCTTACGCCCTCCACACTTCCACGTCTCACTTCGTGCACTTCGTGTCGTGTGTCAATTCACTCCATGCTCTCTCGGAAGTATCAGCCCTTGCTGTCTACGACCTTCGGTAACTTGAGCATGTTGACCCGACCTGACCCCCGAAGGGGCCCGGTGCGGTGGGGATAGCCACCCGAAGAGTAAACTCTCCGGGTAGTGTGGAACTTGCCGCAGCTCATCCACTAACAAAAACCCAGGCCAAGAAGCTTTCCCGCCAGACTCGGATCATTTACGATCCACCCTACCCGTTTGGGTGTTGGTCCTCGGTACTTCATTTTCATGCATGGCCGTAGTCGTATGACCATGGACCCTCGCATCCCTACAATGCCCCGTAGTCGTATGACCATAGACCTTCGCATCCCTAACAAGCCGGACGGGCATGTCGGGTTTTTCCACCGACAGGCAGACATTGCTAGCACCAAGCGCGAAGCGCCGTGAGGTGTTGGGCGAGTCGCATGAAGGCTGAGCTGCATCCTACCACAAGAACCGCTTGTGAGGCGGGTTTTCATATGGACGACAGCTTCAATGAGGGGGGGAAAAGAAGAGTCTACTATGCGACTCTGGGGTCTGAGTGGCGATTAGGAGGGAGCAGGAGCAGCAAGGGCGAAGAACAGAAGTAAAGGGGGTGCAAAAAAAACAAAAACTGCTAAAAACAAAAAATGACTTACGGAGGACACGTACGAAGTAAATAGGAGACCTGCGGTACACCCAAAAACCTATATATTTACCTATTTTTACAAACAAGATTTTGTCCTATTTACTATGGTCCTCCGTAGCACCATGGTTTTGGTGCCGTATTATTACTACAGTAAAACAGAAAACTGGTGTGAACTTTTTGTCACTAGAGGTGGTAGCAATAGCAGCCCATATAATACCGGCATTTTACGTTGTATGCACATGTGTTACCCACGCGGGTACGCAGTATACGACCCGAGCGAGCATGGGAGGGGTTGCGTATTGATTGGCACTCGTTTCGTACGGTTGCTGCTGCTGCTGCTGCTGCTGCTGCTGCTGCTGCCGCCGCTGCTGCTGCCGCTGCCGCTGCAGCGGGCGGAGAGTCCGGTTGACCCAAGGGTGTACGGCAGTAAAGTATAGTACTCGTACGCACGTATAGTCCGTGCAGCTTTTTTTTTCTAATATTTTCCACACCACCTAGGTACATGTTTCTCCGGGTATACATAACCGATCAATTTTTCAAAAGTACCTCTGTAACGCTTACTCTTCCGCGCAGGTGTTTCTGGAAGAAAAAAAAAAAAACGAACATTCTCTGCATCTTTACTTCCAAAAAAACAAAAATATATTTATATATTTTTATTTCAATAATATGAAGAGTGTAATTATGACTGGACTATTTAGACAACGGATTTCATTAGCTCTCGCGTGTGCAGGTGATCTGACCTTCCGATTTTATAGAAAACGAAAACTCGAGAAGAAACAAGACAAAAACTGAACCCGGAACCTCATTTATATTTCAATCTTACAAGGTTTCCATCCAACAGTGTGGAAATAGAGGTCGCCAAACGATTCCTTTCATCGAGTTACAGGTCATCTGATTTTTTTTTTTCTCATCGCAACATATTTCTCGAAATATTCACTGTTTTGTAAAAAATAGTTGATTTGGCTATGATTATGCACTCGACAACCTGGAACTTACTTGATTTTAGATGGCCGAAAGAAAAAAACTGAAAAAACAATATTTGTTCGCTCAGCCCTGGTGATTACGACTGTTTCAGCGTTTCTTGCAACTCGTCGTATTTCAAAAGTTATTAGCCGAAAACAGATTGGACAAACTGTACTGCGGACACCATACGTGACGACGTACGTGTTTTATTTTTTATTTTTCCCATCCCACCGAACAAAGATGTACGTACACGATGTATTATCTTCGCCCTGCGTTTCCAGCACTTGTTCCTTTCGTAACTCTGATCCGGTATCAACATAGCAGGCACGCCCCCGCCCCTCCCCCGCCCCCCACCTACTACCTATGGTGCGCGCGTTCATTGTATCGCGAGAAGAGTTCAGCATTTTTTCTCCTCTCGTTGACTCGCGTCGAGTTGTGCATGCAAACACACGCTGCTTAGGTGTAGGCGCCTTCTGCACACACGAAGGGGCATATTATGTACGAGTATGTAACCAAGCCCCACAACGAACCCAAAAAACCTACCAGGTATACTCGTATATATACAGTACGGGACCCTTAATAAGAAACAGGAAAGCTGGCGCAGGCTGGATTTCTTATCTTGAGAGAGGGTGATTTCTACACTAGTTTCAAGATGATGACTCACGAATTTCTTATATGTCTCTAAATGTCAGCCTGGCTTTCTTATTTATGTGTCCTGTGCTGTATCATACCTGTACGAAGTATCTGGAAGTATACATGCCCCTATATTTACAAACATAGGTATGTTGCCCGGGTGTCAACACTATAATTATATACCAAACATAGTTCATACCTGGTACTGTACCTGGTATATTGTAGTGGTAGTGGTAGTGGCCAGCCAACAAGCAACACTACCGTCTATACGTAGCGGCAACCGGCCAGGTACCACAGAAGAGCCGTCTTGTGATATGCCATGCTGCAATGATACAAATAATAATGTACTTACGTGGTTCGAAAGAAACAGGAAGACAGACAGCGACGTTGTACTTTCATCTTTCTTCCCATTCATTTTCTGCGCCCTTCTTTTCTCTCGCCCTTCTATATATGTATATATATCATACATATAATATATGCATTATTAATAGTAGCCGTACGAGCTCAAGATCCGGGGTCACATAGCAGGCCCTCCCCCCCCACCCTGCCCACTACGGTTCTTGCCTTCGTTTTTATCGCGAGAAGACTTCAGCACTTTCTTCTCTCGCCGACTCGCGCCGAATTGTTTATTTCTACCCGTCGACATCCAGCACATCCAGCAGACAGCAGTGTCCTTGCCGATTTTTCATCCTAGAAAAGACTGGTCGCTTTTTTGGTCGCTGCGTGCCTGGGTAGCAAGTAGCAAGCTCTACGGCCACAACATTATGACACAAGTAGAGATCCTATATACAACTATATCGAACATATGGGCTATTTGTTGTTGTTGTTGTTTTTCTTCACATTAAACTCGTTTCAGTTGCTAATCCCTATAGTCTGATCTAGCAAGATCACGGCCCGTGGTCACAAAAGTGCTAACGAGTATACGAATATAAGACCAAAGGTTATGGTGGCTCGTTCATAATCTTATCAGCAACATAGTGCCAAAGAAAATGGTTGTACCCCTCGTATGGAGCATAAAGTTGGCCATTATGTTCCCCAAGATTGAAAAATCCAACAAAAAGGGGTGTCTCGTCATCATCTGACCCCTGAGATGATGCCAGGCACAATACGCCATTATCTTGGTTGGCTCTTTTATTGTTCCGCAAATATATACGATAATAGATGCCATGCACTATATACGAGAACGATACGTATAATATGTACGTATGACGTACACCGAGTACGTATACGAAAACGATACGTACCATATTTTGAATACATACGAGTATTATGTTGCTTTGGACATAGGCACTGCTGCTGCACAGCCTTTATCTTTGTTTGCCGAAATAAAAGTCGGGAAGAAAAAAGAGCCACAAAGTGGTACGATAACGTTTGGTCTAACCCTCCAAAAATAGTTTTCGTGGAAGGTAGCCCATTATTAATTATTAATAGTGCTACGTACTCATACGCGGCATATGTAATGCAGTACGAGGAGAGTAGACAATGCAATGCCATGTACGACAGGCACGACATACACAACCTACACACGCCAGAAATCCAGACACAGCAGTTAGTGAAAGAAAAAGAAAAGACTGCTGTGAAGGAAAAAAAAAAGAAAACCAAACGACGTCAAGTCAAATTATTAATAACTACCTGGTACAGCAGTACCTGGTAACTCAAGCAAGGATCTTTTCAACCGATCGCCACCAGATTATACCAGGTCGTATGGTGTATATATGTATACGAAAATGTAAGGATCACCTGTGCGCACTCAAACAATATTAAAAAGGGTTGGTGGGTTGGATTGCGGAAGGGTTGCGGACAATGGTTTATTATGTTGCTGTTTGAGTATTGCTCCATTTTTTCGTTTGTCCCTCCGCGGGGGGGGGGCACACGACACTTTTTTTTTTTTCGTTTTTCTTTGTTTTCCCCCCCGTTTTTTTTGCTCTTGTTCAACGCATCTGGATGTTGCTACAGGATGAAGGCACGGACACTGGGTGTGCTGGATGTCGACGGGTAGAAAGGAAGGTTTAATGTGAAGAAAACACACACACTCGCAGTGTGTGTGTTTTCTTCACATTAAACCTTCCTTTCTATCCGTGTGTGTGTGTGTGTTCTTCACATTAAACCTTCCTTTCTACCCGTCGACATCCAGCACACCCAGTGTCCAGCTGTGTGTGTGTGTTCTTCACATTAAACCTTCCTTTCTACCCGTCGACATCCAGCACACCCAGTGTCCGTGCCGATTCTTCATCCTAAAAAGGTACCAGTTCTGTGGTCACAAAACTACGACACAGAGATACTACACTCAGTGCAGTAAGCAGAGCAGACAATGCAACGCCATATACGACAGGCAAGACCTACCCTGCTAGCAATCCAGGTGCATGCAAGAGAAAAAAAGAGAAAAAGAAAAAAGCGAAAAGAAAAAATAATAAAAAGTAAATATACTGAAGCAAATCAATAATCAAGCAACCAAATAAAAAGCATGACAAAAAAAGAAAGAAAGTGTCGTGCTTCTCCCAGAGGAGATGCGACCTCCAATAAAAAACCAAATGAAATGAAAGAAAATAAAATGGACCGAAACAGCGCCAACAGAGCAAGACTGAGAACGACAGGATAGGACAGCCAGCCGGAGCACACCGAAGGCCAGCCGAGGCAGGTTTGTGCCCATAGTACAGGCAGGTTCTACCAGCTAGTCGGTCTGGCACCTACTCTGTTTGCCGTCTCTTTCCTGCTTTCGTCCGTCCTGGTTTCCCTATGACCCCCCCCACCCTCCGTCTCCCTTCCCTTGGGCGCCACCCATACAACGGGTACGTGGCACTTCCAACTTAATTCCGTTTCGTTCTCGTGTAACACACGAGTGTCCCGGAAAGAGAACGGGGAATGACAAAAACAAAATGAATACGTACGTAGCTAAGCCACCAAAGAAAGTCCTAGGAAAAATACGGAAGGCGGAGAAACAAAGGCAAAAGCGATCACGGTAACATAAATAAGTGAAACAAAGTAAACGAAGCAAATGATCATGCGAGGGGTTGTAGCATCGCTGTCGTGCCCCCCTTGAGAAGCAATAACAGGCAATACAACAAGCAAGAAAGAAAAATGAAAAAAAGGAAAAACAAGAAAAAAAATCAAAGAAAGTACGAGTACGCAAGCATGTATGTTTGTCGTGCCTGTCGCATCCATGTGCGAGTGTTTTTCACATGCCCCAGTACGATGACATCGCATTGTATTGTTGTTGTCTACTCCTGTGTGTGTTCTTCACATTAAACCTTCCTTTCTACCCGGCGACATCTAGCACACCCAGTGTCCGTGCCGATGCTTCATCCTAAAAAGGTACCAGTTCTGTGGTCACAAAACTACGACACAGAGATACTACGCTCAGTGCAGGAAGCAGAGCAGACAATGCAATGCCATATACGACAGGCAAGACCTACCCTGCTAGCAATCCAGGTGTATGAAAGAGAAAAAAAAAGAAAAAAAGGAGAAAACTCCTAATGGAGTATGACTCTACTTTCTTGTTGTTGTAAGGGTCATACTCGTACCCCATATCATAGGTCTACTCTGCTTACCTGCATTATTGTATAATGTGAATATTCAATACCCCTCTGACCCGGAAAATAGGAATCGTTTATATATTAACATTGAATTGAATGTGTCCTTATATTTGGGGTCATAGTGATAGGAACTCTGTGTCGTGGTGTTTTGTCTCATATCTCATATCTCTCTCCAGGATAAAGAATTGGCACGGACGCTCCTGGGTCGACGATTGACATTAGATTACTGCTTACTGCATTGCAGCGTAGTATCTTATCTGTGTCGTAGTTTCGTAGCCACAGAACTGGTACCAGATTTCAATCGGCACCCAGACACTCCTGGGTGTGCTGGATGTCGACGGGTAGAAAGGACGGTTTAATAATGTGAAGAACACAAACACACCACTTGGCTTGGTGTGCTGCATGGGGTATATCATTGAAGGAGCGGTTTAATGCGAAGAACACACCCACAAACATACAAATACAGCAAGATGTAGTCTAAACCTTCCAGCGTTTCTTCTTTGTTTTTTGCTTATTTCTTGTTATTCGTTCCTTCCTTTTTCTTCTTTTTTATTTCTTTTGTTTTTCTCTCACCTCAATATATACCTGGTACGATGCTTTGCTGCCTTGTTCGTGTACCGGTATTGTGTATTGTGGTGTTTTTCCTATCCAGTTCGTTGGCGTCCACGTATTTGACGATCCTCCAAAAAAATACAGAATCATCCCCCATGATCCATGATAGGAAGGCAGGCGTGGCATGCATTCCCTTAACTTCTGACGCAATGCATTATTAATTGCGATGTGTTGTCTTCTTTTTTTTCTTATTTTTTTCCCCCCAACCCATGTATTATGTCCGCCCTTCCTTTATTTCTCCTTCCTAGTCATAACTCAGATCCGGGGTCACAAAGTAGGCTCTTCTCCCTCCTCCCCCACTACGGTTCTTGCATGTGCATTTTTTTTGTATCACCCTGATGTGTGTGCGTTCTGCACACTAAACCATTATCTCTATCCGTCGACATCATCCAGCTTATCCAGTCAAAGATGCAATGAAACGTCACTTTCACCCCTTGACAGACGGCGTCAAGGCAAATGCCTTGGCAGACAGCCTTGACGCAAAACCCGGGGACACGGAGTAAACAAACCCCGTTTTTTTTCTAAACGTCTGGGCCTTAGTATTCATTGTATGGAAACCCGTATTTTCCTGGGATTTTTTCAAGTAGTATTTTTGCACTCAGATCTACAGCAATGCAATTGACAGGGTTCTCTGATTCGGCAAAACGTGCGATCGAAAAACTCACATTCAGCATACGTAAAAGCAGTGGAAACTAACTAACTTAACTAAATTAATAAATAAATAAATAATGGGGGGTGTCCATACGAGTACAGACAATAAGGTGTTTTGTCTACCGGGGACAGGGGGCAGTCCGTCTAGACGGATGGAAATGCCTTCACAGACGGCCTTGGCTGGCTTGACAGCTTGACGGTTGCCCGTCTCATTGCACCTGTTGCATCCAGTGCCCGCCCCGTGTCGATTCTTCATCCTACAGAGTGACCGCAGAGGTGTGCGTATCTCTCTCGTAGGACGAAGAATCAGCACGGACACCGGGTGTGCTCGATGTCCCAACGGTAGGCAGAACGGTTGAATGTTGAATGTCAACAACACGCACACGCGCTCATGTGTGCTACGAGGCTACATATCGGGTATGATTACACTCCATTTTGTTAAAGTCATACCCCCATATATGGTGTGTGTGTTTTCACATGAAACCGTTATTTCTACCCGTCGATACCCAGGACACCCAGTCAGTGTCCGTGCCGATTTATCCTAATTTAGAGAGAGATACAAGCTCTTTGGTCACAATACCTGGTGTGTGTGTTCTTCACATTAAACCTGGTACATTATTATTATTTTTTTATTATATTATTTGCCTTCCGACAATGTGCAGGGCATTATTCATTCAGAATGAAAAAGCTGACACAAGCAGTAGTACTATCTTTGTCATCCGACAATGTGCAGCATGAGCTTCAACGTTGATCACTCATAACATTCCCGAAAGCAGAAAACCACGGAAACCAAGGAAACCTATGCGCAAAGTCTAATATCCTTCTATGTCTACTTCCCGCCAAGATGTATCTACAATACGTACTCCATCTGTTGTCCTTGCTCCCTCCTTCCCAATATGGACTCTTTACATTGTATTGCAGCAAGCAGAGTAGATAATGCAGTGCCAGTTGCGATGCCATCGGACTGAATACGACAGGCATGATACACACATGCTATAATAGCTAGCGATCCAGATGCGTTGAGAGAGAGAAACATGAAAGAAAGAAAAAAAAAGGAAAAAAAATGTGTCGTGTCCGGCTTAGAAGGCTCGACAGACAAAGGGAGAGCACCAACTGGGGTCGGGTCGCGCTGAACCGGCCGGGCCTCTAACGTCGGTCCCCTTCACCAGACCCCCGGAGGAGATGCGACAGACAACACAAAACAGTACCTGGTACTCGTATACTGCCCTGTAATTATAACTACAGCAGCTGCAGTACATAGGTGTTTTATTACCTTGCGCAGACATGCGGAAAAGGGCAATGTGTTACTTGCTTTGTTGCTTTTTCTGTCATGTCTTTGTTCTCTGTTCATCTTGCCTTTTTTATGTTTTTTTTTTTTTTTTTTTTGTCTTGTCTGTTCTTTTTTCTTTTTATTTGTCTTTCGTTTTGCTCTATTTTGATGCATCTGAGTTGCTGGCGTGTGTTTACACTACTGCACTGCTAACTGTGCTTATTGCATCCAGTACTGAGGGCATGGCATGGCATTGCCTTGCCTACTCTCCTTACTGCATTACAATGCAATGTCTCTGCTGTGTCGTAGTGTTGTGACCACAAGAGTTTGGTATCTCTCTACTAACGGGATGAGCAATCAGCACGGACGCTGCTGGATGGGTGTGCTGAGTGTCGGCGGGTAGCAATAACGTTTTAGTGTTAACAACACACAACATGAGCGGAAACAATCTCTCACCGAGGAGATTGTATGTAATCAAATAAAAAAAATAAAAAAAAAACACGGCCGTCAGCCTTGCACCCAGTTACCGAGGCGGCGCAACTATGGGATATGACCTTCCAAAAAAAGGATAACCCCCCTTGCACGAAAACTACTCTGTGCGGTCTGTGCATGAAGTCTGTCTATATGTACCATACTGGTGTGATTTACATGTTGGCGCAGTACAGTTACGCGTAGTACATAGCATCTGTTGTAACAATATCGCTGTGAAGACAAAGGGCACACAACCTACAGAAAACGAAAATGGTGTCCGCACGAGGGGGAAAAGCCTACGAAGGTCTGTCTATACACAGCAAGCAGTAGTACAAATCAATAGTGGTCCTTCTATACGCAATGCCGGTAAGTGCCAGGCCAATACACCCAATAGTGGTCCTTCTATACGTAATGCCGGTAAGTGCCGGGCCAATACACCGGCATTATAGCGGGCACCGGCATTATTCCGCTCACACGCACTGGTTAATCGTTACTACCAGGTATTACATACTGTGATTCCATCTGTACCGAGCAATTTCACCGGCATTATTATATTGGGCACCGGCATTATTAAACAAGCATTATAGAGGCACCCCTACTAACTGCTGTATACTGAAAAGTATCTATAGCCGACTGCCTCAGGCGCCCATAAGCGTAAAATACACCTTTGGTGCCAGGTGCGTATCGGCACCACTCAACCCGTAAAAATAATCCCCGCTCGGTATTCGTATCATCAGGCTACAAACATGGATCTCATTCCCGGCTACAAAAAGTGGTACGAGTATATATGCACAAAAACATTTGTTTTCCTTTTTTCCCCATCCCATTTTGTGTGTGTGTGTTTTTTTTTCTGCCCGTCTTTCATCTCTCCCTTCCGTAGCCGGTACTCACAGATCCGGGATCACATATTAGTAGGCTCTTCTCCCCCGTCCCCACTACGGTTCGTACGTAGGTGGCTTTCACTTTCATCGGGAGAAGTTTCATTCAGCACTTTCTTCTCTCGTCGATTCGCGTCGAATGGTACTTACCCACGCTACCTGTACAATAATAATAGGCGATCTCGACACAGCAGTTAGATGGTGTCATTACACGCTATCGTATATACAATAGAAGGCGCTCTCGACAGCAGTAGTTGGTGTCATTGTTAGGCACTAAACAACTCCAAGCAGTGCCGGTCGCCCCGGTGGTCTAACAGGTAGCCACGAAGCCGGTTAGCGTTGGAGGTCGGGGGTTCGATTCTCCTCGTACGGAGTTTTTTATTCTCAAACGACACCAACGGTCGAGAGCGCATATTATAGCGTGGGTAAGCACAATTCGACGAAAGTGGACCAGGGAAGAAAGTGCTGAAATCTTCTCGCGATAAAAAGTAAGGCAAGAACCGTAGTGGGGGAGGAGGGAGAAGAGCCTACTTTGTGACCCCGGATCTGAGTTACGACTAAGAAGGAGAGAAAAAGGAAGGGCGAAGACAATAAATGGGATGGACAAAAAAAAAAAACTGGTACGGAGGCCCGAACCTCCGACATCAACCTTCTTAGCAGTCTTCGTGGTTGACTGCTACTACTGGATGCCACCGGGGCGACCGGCTACATGAGCGTGGTCGGCGATGAGAGACACACCGGGAGCTATTATGTACACTGCCACTGCTTGCTGTAAAGCCCGTAACATGGCTGCCAACGAAAGTACAAATGCATTCACACCCAGAAATACCGGAACTGCATAATACCAGGTGTTTCGTACAGATCAGTCTGTGATAAAAAAAGGGTATTTTTTGTACCTTAATTGTGGCGATCGATAGTACGGGTACCTTATATTTTCGATCAGACTGGTAGTGCTCATGACAGGCTCGTGTTGGAAAAAATAATTCCGGTCCAAGAGGCAACAGGGTCGGTAAAAAAAGCGTCCAAGGGATACTAACTAATTTTCCGGATTCGGGGAGACGAACCTTTGTATAATAGAATAAATGATTTTTGCAAAATGGGGAGGACAATGTGAGGGAACTAGTGTAAGGGGACAGGGTATCCCTAGCCAGGTCAGCCTATGGAACGGGTACTCGTTGGTACTCACGTGTGTTGTTTGCTTAGAGATAGAAGGAGAGCAGCTTTATTCCCTTTGCGTGATGAAAGACTTAGACAAAAGGGGAAGGGCATCTGGGAACCGCCCTGGTTCCCATCTGAGATACGCCTTCCAAGTAATACCAATACGATCCAAATACCTGATACCAGGTATTTACCAAACGTTTCCACATCATACCAGCAGTACCATAACACTAGCCCACTCTGATGAGCCGTATATGCAGAAATATGAGAAATTTGTGGAAACCTCGATTCCACGAACTAAAACATGAGTCGAAGATGCGGCTCCTCAAAACCCACTCCCACACCTCTGAACGGCAAGGCTACGAAGCCTAACAACAACGTACGAGTACATACGTAACACCTACTGGCTGTAATAAGAACAGACAAGGCTTCAAATTTGCAGGGAAATAAGAAATTCGGGAGTCGTTATACTGAAGGTAGTGCAGAACCCACCCATTCTCAAAATAAGAAATCCAATCCAACCTCCTCCGGGTCAGATTTCCTGTTCCTTACTATTATTATGATGTATACCGGTAGGCGTGTATTACGACCGGAGCTTTTTATAGACAAGAACGAGGCTGTCAGAGTCTCACAGGTCGACGCTTTTGCTATAGACAAGAACGAGCCTGTCAGAGAGTCTCACTGGTAGACGCTTTTACTACTGTGACTTTGCTCCTACTCAAGCCCCCCGATCCCATGCCGACCCTGATCCCACCCGGACCAGACCCTTCCAAACTGACCCTAGGCGCATAATTAGCCGTCGACAGGGCCCACCAATAAGCCACCCTGCTCCCACGCGATTTTTACCCACCACAATCGACTCGCCCTAATTGCAGGACGGGGATGCAGCAACGGATTTTCGTGACGGATATATCTTGTGTATTTGATTGGTCGAGGCTACTGCTGCTGTTTGCTGTGGCCTTCTCGGCCGCCCGCCCGGGTTGTCCGTGTCTTTTTCGTTTTTTGTTTTTAAGAGCACCAAAAAGAAAAGAAAACAACACGCTGCAGAGCCGCGCGACCGCCGCCCCCCCCCCCCGCCCGACCTCGAGCTCCCCATATAGTCGAGGTTAGGTTGGGTTCAGAGTTAGTGTTAACCCCTACAGAGTTAGTGTTAACCCCTACAGGTTGGGGTTCAGGTTGGGGTTAGAGTCAGTGTTAGCCCCTGGAGGACCTCACTCTCGTTTTTTTGGGGACAAACGCTACTTGGATTTAGAGTCAGATGTATGTTGTGTGCACAGCAGTGCAAATAGTAACAGGGCTTGGGTTGTGAGGGGGTAGCAGGGCTAGCGTTGGGGACGGGTCGGTCCGTGCCGATGCTCAAGATTCGAAATTGACCACATTCGTTTTTACCGTACTCTTTATTTTTTCCTTTTCGCTTTCGCTTTTTTCTTCTTCTCTTTTTTTTTCTCTTTCACGCAGCTGTCTTTCACGCAGCTAGATTTCTAGCAGGGTAGGTCGTGCCTGTCGTATATGGCATTGCATTGTCTGCTCTGCTTATTGCATTGCAGCGTAGTATCTCTGCGTCGTAGTTTTGTGACCACATACTGCTGTAACTGGTACCTCTCTAGGATGAAGAATCGGCACGGACACTGAGTGTGCTGGGTGTCGGACGGGTAGAAAGGACGGTTTAATGTGAAGAACACACACACAGGCGTCCGTCACGAAAAAACTCGTTGCATCCCCGTCCTGCATTTCGGGCGAGCCACTAAAACCAGGGTTTCCACCAACCAGAACGGCCACAGAAAAACGGGAACAACACTAAAACTAGTATAATATGGTGTCCGACCTGTGGTGTTCTCCCTTAAGCTCGTGTCTAGAAACAGTCAAAGCAACTTTATTTCGGTGCTTTTTTCGTGCTTATTCAGGGGCGTCCAGAAAAAAGAGAAAACGACACACCGCACCCCCAGAGGTCGGAATAGAAAACCGTTGCAACCGTTGTGATCACATGATGAAATAAGAAAATGGAAAAAAAAAATGTATCCTTATTTTCATTTTTTTCACTTGGTTTTAGTAACCCCCCCCCCCTACCGAACAAAAAATTCTGTGAGATGTCGAAAAAAAAATCGACCACCCTCGGCTTATTTGTTTTTTTGGTACTTTTTCGCTTTATACCTGGTGTTACCTAGTCGTGACTACTGTAAGAGCCGGGGTAATATAGCAGGCTCTTCCACCCCCCCCTCCCCCCCCTCACTACAGTAGTGCGGTTCGTGCCTTTTGCATTTTTTATCACGAGAGATTTTCAGCCCTTTCTTCCTTCGTCGACTCGCGTCAAACTGTGCCTACCCACGCTATTGACATAGGTGTACTCAGCAGTTGAGCCCTTCTTTATATATTTTTGCAAATAATCCAAATTTACAGCATCAACGCTATCAATAGTAGCAGCATCCGACATCCGAGGGTAGCCACTAGACCATTGAGGGGGGGGGGGGTTGTGGCTGGGGCATTTTCATGCAATGGCCGGTAGTCGTGATGACCGTAGACTGTATTCGCCCGCCGGTGGGGCTTAGCAGGTAAGCGACGAAAAGCTTGTTGAGCGTCAAGTCACGGGAGTTCGAGCCGGCGCACCGCCGCTCGCTGCATGGCCCGTAGGGGGACTTTGTATCTCGTACCAAAGGGAAATCTTGACTAGCTGAAAGCGCGAGAGCGTGAGTTAGCAAAATTCGATGAAAATCGACGAGCGTTGGGAAGGCTGAACCCTCTGCGCGATAAAAAATCAAGGCAAGAACCGTAGTGGGGGAGGAGGGAGAGGAGCCTACTTTGTGACCCCGGATCTGAGTTACGACTAGGGAGGGAGAAAGACGGAAGTGCGAAGATAATGAATGGGATGGAAAAAAAAAAAAAAAAAAAAAAAGACCCTCGCATCCCTACAATGCCGGGGCGGAGCATGTCGGGTTTTCACCGACCAGGCAGACATTGCTAGCACCAAGCGCGAAGCGCCGTGAGGTGTTGGGCGAGTCGCATGGAGGGTGAGCTGCATCCTGCTAAGAACCGCCTCTGAGGCGGACTTGCATATGGATGACAGCTTCAATGAGTTAATTTAATTTCTGGTGTGGCCACTTCCTGAGACAGCAATGGGAGCACTATGTAACTGCCTCGCGGGTGCCTTACCATATACACACTACGTGATACGATCATTCCCCTTGTGCGGAGCAAAGGTTCTCCACCCCGCACAAATGATCTAACAAGACCGCCAGCTTTGGTGACCGCCAAAAAAAAAAACGGTACCCTGGTTGTCTAGCTCACGCAGTGAGAGGCGTGTTTTACAGCGTCGTTGCCAACCGACGCCAACCCAACCTATAAATATATCATATATTTATAGAGGGGGGGGGTAGGGGGGTAGGGGGTTACTCGATATTCACGCGTGGCCGTAGTCATATGACCATAGACCTTCGCATCCCTACAATGCCGGGACGGAGCGCGTTGGGTTTTCACCAACCAGGCAGACATTGCTTGCACCAAGCGCGAAACGCCGTGAGGTATTGGGCGAGGGGGGGGCTTATGTATACACGTATACATGAAGACGATAGAGGGCTCAATATCACGGTAATTTTGGCATCTCACCGATCAGTAGTCTCGACTCGCTAATTTTCTTGTTAATAACTTGCGATGCACTCTGTTTTCTCGTTGCTTATTGACTGTAGTACGGTAAGATACCATTGTGGTGGCCACGGCACTTGTACACATGATGTGTTGCTCTATCTCGCTCTCGTATTGACGGAGGAAAAAGAAAAAAGAAAAAGGAGATTATCAAATAAATCGGCACGGACCCTTGTGTGTGCTCGATGCCTTTGATGGGTATCAATAACTGCTTAACGCCCCAAGACATCACACATCACACACCCTGTCAAAGGTATATATTGACATATGGTATGATATCCATGATTCATATGATATCATGGGACGGCAAAGACGGGAACGCACATTTAATGTGATTTATCATTTTTTCATGAAAACAAATAAAATTTTATGTCATACACACCTGGTATGCTCGTATCATGTACCATTTAACATGATACTACGAAACCAGACGAAGGCGAAACATACATTGTCGCTCGAACTCTACTGGCCCAAGGCGCAAGCTGTGCGGCGTAAAAATGGGGGGGGGGGGAAATAGAACGGGCTTGCTTCGCCGTCTTTTTTATTTTCTTGTTTTTCTCCATTCCATTTATTACCCTCGCCCAACTCTCCCCCTCCCTCCCAGCGGTAGTACCGGTAACTCAAATCCGGGGTCACATAGCGGGCGTCCCCCCTCCCTCCTCACTATGGTCTGTGTCTTCAGTTTTTTTATCGCGGGAATAATTCAGCATTTTTCCCCCTGTCGACTCGCGTCATTTTTCTGCATAAAAACTCACGCTACGATTAATTGGCGATTTCTGCATTTGTTTTCACAAGAAGTCTCTACGTATATAAATATAAACAGAGAAAACAGAAGACAGAAGACAACAGCAGTATGGGCCCTGCTAGCAAGAAACACCTACGACTTATCTATACTTACGCACCACTCGGACCCGGAGTACATAGTACAGGACACCAAATAAGAAACAGGCTGATAAGGAAGCCAGAGTTAAGATTTGGAGGAAAACAAGAAATTCGGGAGTCGTTATCTTGAAGTTAGTGTAGAAAGTACCCTCTCTCCAATAAGAAATCTAGGCTGGACCATATTTCCTGTTTCTTATTACTGCAGGTGTCCTGTACTGTACAAGGATATTTTTTGTACTAATGTTCAATCGAAATGATGCTTATATTTCGGGTCAGAACGGTACATCATATATACAGCAGTACAGGACACCTAATAAGAAAACAGGAAATCTGGTCCAGGCTGGATTTCTTATTGGAGAGAGGGCGCTTTCTACACTAACTTCAAGATAACGACTCCCGATTTTCTTATTGTCCTCCACATATCAGCCTGGCTTTCTCATTAGCCTGTTTCTTGTTAGGTATCCTGTACTGCTGTACCTGGTACGCGATATGAGCAAGCCTTATATAGAACCATATTGTTGTGTCACCATCCTTGAACAACCTTGAGCATAGGTTATTACATTGAAATTAGTGTAGCTCTCACCGCTGAGCACGATTTCTTAATCCTATAATCTTATAATAGAGCCCCCCCCCAAAAAAATGCGCCTTATGTTCTTATTTTGATAGGTTATTTCTTAAGCGTGGGCTTGTACTAACTGTACAGCAGTACGTAGTAGGCCTCAAGTACTACGTAGTATGCCCTCCTACCATCGCACCATTGCACAAGACGGTCATGGGGATATGACAAGAGTTAAAAAAAAAAAAAAAACTGTCATACGTACCTATTTATATTATACGAGTACTTCCCCCCCCCCATTTATTATCTTCGCTCTTCTTTTCTCTCTCCCTTTTTAGCCGTAACTCAGATCCGGGGTCATTGAGTAGGCTCTTCTCTCTCCCCCCCCCCCACTGCGGTTCGTGCCTGGCATTTTTATCGCGATCATTTTTTTGCACTTTCTTCCCTCGTCGACTCGCGTCGAATTTCGCTTACCCACGCTACGAAGGCTCTCTCAGCTCTCAGCCTTTCATTTTGTTTTCTTCTTCTGATCTCCTTCAATGTACTTTGTCGCTGGTTTGAGTGTGTTGTGCTTGTCGTTTATATATCAGTACATGAACACATATTTTCCTGCCTTTTTTTTCCTGAGGTAGTCAAGTGTTGGATTAGTACGGACAGATGGAGGTACTGGATAGAGAGACCGGCACGGTTTTTAATGTGAAGACAACAACAACAACAGTCTTCCGCTCCAGATTTGTTTTATGGAGCCTGTCCCATGACCACGGACTCACGATTTTGAAAATAATACACGAGTTAATGTGAAAACACCAACAATACCTTGGCATGGCATGGCATAGCATTTTGTTTTCTCCCATTCCATTTATTTTCTTCGCCCTTCTTTTCTCTCTCCCTCTTTAGTCGTAACTCAGATCCGGGGTCACTAAGTAGGCTCTTCTCCCTCCTCCCCCGCTACGTACGGTACACGTGCCTTGCATTTTTATCGCGATTGCAGCACTTTCTTCCCTCGCGTTGCTATATATTTATGCATTATTCCTGCCTCGTATTTTGATAGTTTCTCACAACTTGTACCACAATCTCATTGGGATGAAAAAGCAGCACGGATACTGGGTGTATTGAAAGTAACGGTTCAATGCGAAGAAGAACGCACACACAACATGCGATAAACGCCGTGTGTGTACGTAACAGGTGTACAGCAGTACAGGACACCTAATAAGAAACAGTAAATCTGGTCCAGGCTGGATTTCTTATTTGAGAGAGGGGTGCTTTCTACACTAATTTCAAGATTACGATTCTCGAATATATCATTTTCCCTCTAAATATCACTCTGGCTTTCTTATTAGCCTGTTTCTACCGTTAATAGGTGTCCTGTACTGTATACAATACCACCAACCTCAACGCACTATCTACTACATACACACGGTGCTGCTGCTGTGCTGCTCAACATCTCGAGCACGTGTGTGTGTGTGTAGATCGTCCGGAACAATCTCAGACTGCCACAAAATACGTCACAAATCACAAAATGTAGCGTCCATCGGCCAGCCGACGTTTCCTCTTCGTAGCCCAAACGGTGCTTATAATCCCGGTCAGGGTGGTACTCCAATACTCAGCGTAATAGTCGCATGTCACCTACAGGAGCAAATATAAATATACAGTAGGGGGTATACCCCGATTTAAGAGCACCCCGTGACAAAGCCAAAACAAGCGATCAAAACTACAAATTGCTCTTATCTGTAGTGGGCAATAGATAGCTTTTTAGTATATAGGCGGGACATGCCGTTTTTTTACCGCTCTTAAATCCCGAATGGGGTGCTCTTACTCTTATCTTGGGGTGTTCCTGAATCGGGAGTACCCGCTGCTGTATCCTGCCGGTCAAATATCATATAATATATATCAAAATTCACATCGAAATATATATCATGCATCAACATTCACATCACAACATCATCAGTATGTGATCCATGTTTTTTTTTAGCCCGTGATCCTATGGGCTACGTACATACGACCCTCCCAAAAAAGAGTCATATGGCCCATAATAGCCGTGATGAAACGAATGTATATACCAGCACTCATCCTTTCACACTGGTAGAATACCACCCTGTCCCTGTATATAAGGATATTTCCGATTATTTATTAATATACTAACGTTCCCTATATTTAGGGACACGAGTGGCACATATGATATGATACGATGTTACACCCGGTACAAGTAGTAAGTAGTAGGGGTCCCCCAATAAGGCGGTGGTGTTGTGCCAGTAGAGAGTAGAGAGTAATATGACCGCCTTATAGGGGGAAGCCGCCTTATTCGTGCCAGGTTCTGAGTGCAATTTCCCCAGTGTTTGTGTGTTCTTCACATTAAACCTTCCTTTCTACCCGTCAACATCCAGCACACCCAGTGTCCGTGCCGATTCTTCATCCTAAAAAGGTACCAGTTCTGTGGTCACAAAACTACGACACAGAGATACTACGCTCATCAGTGCAGTAAGCAGAGCATTCGCGGCAAGCGATTTCGACCACCTTGTATCGGGACACCGCCTTCCTCAGACCGCCTTATGGGGGAACCCCTACTATTGATAACTACCGTACTTGATGCGATAACATACAGCCAGTAGTACGTACCAGGTAGTATGCACGTGTATATGATACATTTATGTATGTATTTCTGGTACTCGATGTCTACCCGCCCTGTAACTAACTCATCTTCACATCTCCAAGCTCAGCTACCTCAAACGCACGCCTTTTGGCTTTGGTTCTGCTCCTCTCTCCTCCTCCACTACAGCAGTCAATATTGAACCATAATCGCCTTTCTGGTACTCGATATCCATCAGCCCTGCAACTAACTCATCTTCACATCTCAAAGCTCAGCTACCTCAAACGCACGCCTTTTGGCCTGGCTCTGCTCCTCTTTCCTCCTCCTCTACCACCAATATATTACTTTTCTTGGGCGGTCTTGTGCACGCACAACATCCACAATATTGAACCACAATCGCCTTGTTCAGTCTTCAGATGGCGCATGCTCATGAATAGGTACGATAGGATGTACTTTATTTTTCATTTTTATAGGGGTACATACATACAGCAGTATGTACCACAGATGCTGGATGCTGCTGTGGGCTGTGGCACCTAATTTTCCCAAGACTTGTCCAAAGGGTATGCGCGGATCTGAATCCCAGATACCCCACTACCCCCCCCCCTTATATTGGAGGGAAGAACCGGGCCGTTGTGATCCCAGAAAACAATTAAGTCAACTTTTTTTTTAATTACCCCCCCCCCGCCCCCACCAGCGAAAAAAAAATAGGGGGGGTCTCTAAAACCAAGTTAAAAAAAGGGAACAAAAAACGAAAAAAAAATGGTTTTCGCTCATTTCGTCCTGTGATCACAGCGATCCGGTTTGTTTTTCATTCTGACCTTCCTACAAGTGTGGTGTCGTTTTCTCTTTTTTTTTTACGCCCTTGCTTGTCCTATTTTTTTTTCTTGTATTATCTAAACATTTGAGGAGCTCTCTATGAATACGCACCTCGCCCAAGCCTGCTTATTACTGCTTACCCAAGCACTGGCTTTGAGAAACATCCTGGAAAAGTTAAAAGTAAATATTATATAATATACAATATACACATGTACAACTCGATGAGCAATCCCATGGCATCATGGCATACATAAAACGAGTGATTTTGAAAAACGCCACAATTCGACGAGAGTCGACGAGGGAAGAAAGTGCTATCATAAGCCCTTCTCGGCACGTACGTAACGTAGTGGGGACGGGAGGGAAGAGCCTACAATGCGTGACCTCGGATCTGGGTTGCGACTATTTGGCAGGTACTGAATTCTGCAATTGATCCAAGTTGAAACTACAACTACAGTACACCTTATTGACGTTAGTATATATGAGATGATAAGTCACTGAACTTGCTGAACCGTTGTGCGGTGGGTTTATTCTGCTGCTTCGAGAACCAAGGTGCACCGATTATATTTGGCGAACTGAACCTCGTACCCGATTTGTACTGAAATATGTTTGAACTTAGTGTAAGAGCGGCTATCTCGCTCAGTTTAGACTCTTTTTCGATTCTGGCTGAATTTTTGGAGACCCATTTTTTTCTACTTGCTTTTTTACTTTTCGACAAACACATTTTGATTATAGTGTGGAATGTTATATCTTGCAATTAAAGTGGATATTTGTATATTGAATTTAGTGTAGAATGATGTCTTGCTTCGAGAACCAAGCTGCACCTACTGTTACAGGCGAACTGGATCTCCGAGGGGCAACTCCCGCCGCGCGCGCGCGCGACCCCTCATTGGCCGAGTGCGGGCAGAGGGGGGCGCTCGACCAATGGGCGTCGGGTTCGGAAAACGCTGGATTGAAGTGTATTTCTCATTGTATTGTATGATACGGAGCACATAATTATAGGGGTACTACACAAACTGATAAAAGAGTTGACATAATTGACCAGTTGCCACATGCTTAGCTACGTACATATATATAAATTCACACTATATATCGATATATATACCTGGTGATGTTTTTCTGGCTGTCGTCATATAGCCTATGCGTGGCCATCATGCGCCACTCGGTCACGGGTCACACCACGGTGGGATTCGAACTTGGGGACCAATGCCAGTAGTCTTTGAAGCTAACCACTAGTCTACCGGGGCGACCGGCTGGAAACAAACAATATGCTGACTCCGTCGTAACTGTCGCTAGTAATATAGGTATAGGAATTCGCGCGCTGGTGGCTGCATATTTCATTTGTTCATCACAACTGCTGTCTTGTCGTGGCTGCATATGTCATTTGTTCATCACAACTGCTGTCTTGTCGTCAACTACTTACTGCTGCTGTTTGTGCGTTGATCATGGGGAGCAGAAAAGACGAACATGATGCAAGCACTACATAGTCACAACGATTTAAAAGCTTCTTGGGACTTCAGATTGGAAAACTTGCCGTAACAACTGGTCCGACGTATTGCGGGACAAAACTACTTGGAATTAGTGTCGGATAAGTTTTCCAGTTCTGCATGGATTAAAAGTTAAAAGTGATGATCACGGCAACGACGAATGCGTGATTAGGTGGTACAAAACTATTAATAGTACAGGAGTTCAGGACACCTACTGTAATAAGAAACAGGAAACCTGGTCCATGCTGGATTTCTTATTTGACAGTTTTGCTTTTTTTTCTCTTGTGAAAAATGAATGCCGAAAGAGCGTGAGTTAGCAAAAAGATTTGACCCGAGTCGACGAGGGAAGAAAATGCTGAATTCTTCCCGCGATGAAAACGAAGGCACGAACCGTACTGGGGAGGGGGGAGGAGCGTTATGTGACCCCGGATTTGAGTGACTACGCTGGGAGGGAGCGGGAGAGCAAGGCAAGGATAATCAAGAAAAGGAAGATGGAGAACAAAAAAAGAAAAAAAGAAAAAAAAAAAGAAAAAAAACGAAAAGAGTATTATACATATTACAAGGGGGCTTCGCCGCCGGCCCAGGCCGTCCGCGAAGCGAAGGAGGAATAAGGCCCGCAATACATCAGGTAGTTTACGATGCCAAGGGGCCGAGAGGCTAAGGCTCCAGTTTACGATGCCAAGGGACCGTTGAAGAGACCCAGTTTGTATTGTTGATTCCTGACGTAATGAATGATGCAAAAAAGGCCCATAACATCTATATAAGTGAAATATGCTTCTCTTATAAAACCGATAGCTCTTGAACTTGTGACCCCCACTGCACCGGTATACCACTGGCAAATCCGAATTCCGCTGAGTACGAACGAAGTCTATCGCTATTTTCGCGTCGACCCCGGACCAACGCCACATCATATTTGGCCACTTCTCCCTCCTTTTGTGTACGTACATATATAATACCTGGTATATATATGTATATATACTTCGGTACATATACATTATATGTACGCGTACATGCATTCCGATAGGCTTACGTACTCGTTTCATGCTGCCCCCCCGCCATCTGCCCCGACTCCTGCTTCGTGTTTTGTTTCCGCGCATAGAGCTACGCTATGTAGCACGTGGCACTCTCGACAAATTCCGAAGCTCGCCAGCTTTACATCTATCTGTGCGTGTGTAATCTGCAGAGGGGGGGAAATCGACGACTAAGAAAGAGTGTGTGATGATTTTCAGCAAAACGGCAACAACTGCTGCATGATGATTTAGGGGGGGGGGGGGGGGGCGAGATACCAAATTGGTGCCCGCGCGCTACAATGCAATGAGTCATTGCCAGTCGAACGGCACGGGCAAAAAAAATATGCCGCTCTCTTAAGTACCCGCGGCGCTTCTGATGATGGGCGCTCACGTTGTACTCGTGTTCACAATTAATACCAGGTAGATGGTTTTGGTAACACCAAAGTTAACATTGTTTTGGTCGCTAATTCCACACTAATTCCAAGCAAAGGTGTCAGGAGACGGTCAGTCAAGGGAAAACGAGCATCGGTCAAGGGTGTGGATCCGAGTGTTCCACTCTAAAACCTAGTAGTTTGGCGTCAGTCAAGGATTAAAAAAGGAAAATTGCCGTCAGTCAAGGGCTGAAAGTGCCTTCTCCTGACATCTTTGATTCCAAGTACTAGTAGTGTGTTCCCAAATATGTGGAACCTGTTCCCAAGGGGTTAAACTCCATAGCAAAGATGTCGGGAGACAGGACTTTTAACCCTTAAGACTTGAGACAGAACAGCAGCTTTGCCTTGACATGCCGTGACTGACACCAAACTACTAGGTTTTAGTGGGGAACACTTCGGCCCTACACCCTTGACAGCGCATGGCATAATTTTGCCTTGCTTGACATGTCTCCCAACATCTTTGCTCCATAGGGGTGAAATATTATACGACGAGTATACCCAGCAGGTACATATGTACATATATACCTGTATGTATCATGTATCATGTATAATATTATATATATGTAGTTTCGAGGTTCGAGGTTCGCTACGAGTAGACCACGTGTATAGCCCCAGTAGACCACGTGTATAGCCCGGTAGGGGCTCCGGACTCCGGCCAATGTGCTAACTTTTTTTGTCTATCAAATACCGGTATACTCGTTAGTGCCCACCACACGTCAAATTTTCGCATGGCATCGAAACCTTGAACCAACGTGTTGTCGGTTGTCGTGCTTTTTTTTGTTTTATCTGTTGGTATTATACGTATTGTTCGTTGTTGTCACCACGTATATACGTATCCCTATTTTATTTTATTTTTTGTCCATCCCATTTATTATCTTCACCCTTCTTTTCTCTCTCCCTCTTTAGTCGTAATTCACAGATCCGGGGTCACTAAGTAGGCTCTTCTCCCCCCTCCCCACTACGTACGGTATACGAGTATCTATATATGCATATATATATATCATACGTGCCTCGTACTTTTATCGCGAGAAGATTTCAGCACTTTCTTCCCTCGTCGACTTGCGTCGGATTCCTATACAGTAGTACGACGAAGTATAAACCAAGCGATATGTGTTGTGTGCGTGTGTTCTTTCGCATACCCAACGAACAACGCCAAGACACCCCAGCAGCAGTGCCTCTCCTTATTTTTTTCATCCTGAAGAGTTGCAGCTCACTATATATGTATGTGGTCACGGACGATTGAGTTTCTTATTTTGTTATTTTCGACGGCGCTAAGAAAGGAGGCGGCAGGGGCCCACTTCTAGCCTCGCGTTCCCGAATCTGTGTGTGTGCGCCGTTCGACGACCGGAACCCTCCCCCCCCAAAAAATAACACAGCTAAGTGTATAGCAATGGGGGTCCCCCCATAAGGCGGTCTGGTCTTGAGTAAGGCGGTATCCCGATATAAGGCGGTCAAAATCGCCCGACGGGACTGGGGAATCGCCCTCATAACCAGGAATGGATAACGCGGCTTACCTCTATAAGGCGGTCATATTGCTCTCTTCCGGCACAACGCCACCACCGCCTTACTGGGGGACCCCTACCTACTGCTGTGCATCAACCCCTTGCAGTACGGGTAGGGGCACTTTGCGCCCGTCCGTCTCGTATATACGACCCCTTGCATTGCTGTATACTTAGCAGCTCGGGACGCCAATATGTATTACATGACAGGACAATAAGAAAAAGGCTAGGTAGTTAAGTAATAATGCTGAGATTTAAGATAAACGAAAAAACAAGAAATTCGGGGGTCGCTATCTTGAAATTTGTGACTAAAAAAGCACCCTCTCTCACATGTATGAAAAATTCAGCCCCTGTGTGTGTGTTTTCACATCAAACCTCCCTTTCTACCCGTCGACATCCAGCACAACCAGTGTCCGTGCCGATTCTTCTATCCTAAAAAGGTACCAGTTCTGTGGTCACAAAACTACGACACAGATATACTACGCTCAGCAGTGATGTCGGATTTCGTAATTTCGTGCTTTCGGCGAGCTTGTTTTTGCCGTAAGCACGGGGATTGGCCGAGGCAATTACCGGAAGCCCCAAATCCCCTAATAGAACAAGCCATACATTTCTATAGGAAACCCTGCATTTTTGCTCTCCCTGGGCGCCATATTTGGGCTCCGAGCTTGCGCTGTGGCCCTGCGAGCTCTCCCTGGGGGCCACATTTGGACTCCGAGCTTGCGCTGTGGCCCTGCGAGCTGCTGCTACAATGTCGATGTTCTCGTGGATAGACAAAATAATGACTACAGCACGAATATAAAATCATATAAATAACAATAAAAAAATGGGTTTCGCACATTCTATTATGTGCCCTTTAATCGTACCCGGGGACGTTTTATAAACGTCCCCTGTTTTGCCGAAATTACGCGAAAGAAGTCAAAATGTTGCTTTTTGCCGAAATACGCGAAAGCACGAGGAATTTCAGCCGAAATTCGACATCACTGACGCTCAGTGCAGTAAGCAGAGCAGAGATTAAGAGGGAAACAAGAAATTCCGCCCTCCTGGGCTCGAAAGCCATGGCCTTGGGCTTTACTACTGATGTATTATAATTATATATATATATATATAAATAAAATAGGGAATTAGCCAAAAATAGGTATACCTACGCACTTTGAGCCATTTATAGGTACACTTAATATTGCACACCGGAAACGGCTTCCGGGCCCGCCTGATATTGGGCCTGCGCTCCATTGTACCTACAAATGGCTCAAAGTGCGCAGGTACACCTATTATTGACTAGTCAATGTGCGTATCACCTATTTTTGGCTTCAACTGTACCTATAAATGGCTCAAACGACCACTTTGGCAACTGAAATATAGACAGACGGCCACACATTCACCCACGTTTGCTACGTATGGAATGTTGTTCCGGACTGCGCCAACGGCTGTGTAACTTAGACCCCCTCGTAACCGTATGGTATAAAACTGTACACGTATATCATGAAAGTTTCTCCTACTATATACTGCACTACAGTATGTATATTATACTTTCAGCATAACGGCATGGAAACACTCGTCATTGTTGTTTCTCCGCATGGTATATATGTGTATGCGTAGGAGGGGTGTCGTACTGAATACGTATGCATTGATCGCGATACGATTTCTCGCGTGTAGGTAATGCGTGATAACTCCGCAGTGTCAGTGGTTGTACTGGTACGGTCGGCTGGTTGACAGTCCCGGCATATGATGTGGCCGTCTGTCTATATTTCAGTTGCCAAAAAGTGGTCGTTTGAGCCATTTATAGGTACAGTTGAAGCCAAAAATAGGTGATACGCACATTGAGTAGTCAATAATAGGTGTACCTGCGCACTTTGAGCCATTTGTAGGTACAATGGAGCGCAGGCCCAATATCAGGCGGGCCCGGAAGCCGTTTCCGGTGTACATTACGCAGTGTACCTATAAATGGCTCAAAGTGCGTAGGTATACCTATTTTTGGCTAATGTTTATCCAATAAATACGTATAGCGAATCTACATCATTATCGCTACACCAACGGTTCTAACTAAAACGTACCAGAGCGTTTAATACGCCTCGTTTACGTATATATATTATCGTTTATGTATTAAGAGGTTACGAGAGTTAATGTAGGCTGACACACTGGTGTGCCTGGTAAGGTTTGTAGACAGAACGTTATACTATCTTCACCTGTGAAGGCATTCCATCCATTTATTGCTCTCTGCCCTCTTGTTTTCTCTCCTTCCTATGATATTATAAGTTGTCACCCGATTGGGGTCGTAGGCGTCTTCTCCTCGCTGGCTTTTATTGGGTGTCGCATCTCCTCTGGGAGAAGCACGACACTTTTTCTTTTATTTTGTCATGCTTTTGTTTGGTTGCTTGATTGTTGATTTGCTTCAGTATGTTTACTTTTTATTTTTTTCCTTTTCGCTTTTTTTTCTTTTTTTCTCTTTTTCTCTCGCATGCACCTGGATTGCTAGCAGGGTAGGTCTTGCCTGTCGTATATGGCATTGCATTGTCTGCTCTGCTTACTGCACTGAGCGTAGTATCTCTGTGTCGTAGTTTTGTGACCACAGAACTGGTACCTTTTTAGGATGAAGAATCGGCACGGACACTGGGTGTGCTGGATGTCGACGGGTAGAAAGGAAGGTTCAATGTGAAGAACATACACACACTACGGTTCGTGCCTTGAATTTTTATCGCGACAAGACTTCAGCCATCCTTAAGTTCCCTCGTCGACTCGCATCGAATTGCGCCATACCAACGCTGCTACGCGTGCGTAGGCGCTTTCAGCAGTTCGATTCCGTTTTTTTATTACTTGTTTTTGCAAGAGTAAACTCAAAAGTCTGACCCACCTGGGATTCGAACTCACAAAATCAACTCTATTAATAGAAGCATTCGAGGGTACCACTCCGTAGCCCACCGGGGCGACCGACCGGGTTGAAGATATTATGATCATACGACCTTTTTCCTTTTCTTTATTATTTTTCATCCTGCTTTTTTTTCTTTTTCCTCGCTACTTTTTTTTATTTTTCCTCGCTACTTTTCATTTTATTTTTTTCTTGTTTTCCCCCATCTACATATATACGAGTGCACACTATCATATATACACGTACCTGGTATATGTCGTATATAGTATTATAATACCACATAATTAGTCTCTCTTTCGTAGGATGAAGAATCAGGACGGGCACTTTTTATTTTATTTTTTGTTTCCATCCCTTTTATTATCTTCGCACTTCTCTCTCTCCCTCGCTATTAATAGTCGTAACTCAGATCCGGGGTCACAAAGTAGGTTCCTCTCCCTCCTCCCCCACTACGGTCTTTGCCTTGATTGTTGTCGCGCAAAGAGCGTAGCCTTCCCAACGCTCGTCGATTGTCATCAAATTTAGGTAACTCACTCTCTCGCGCTTTACGCTAGTCAAAATATTTTTTTGCGAGAAAAAGTTCCCACGAGCACGAGCATGCCCTCGGCGGGGCTCGAACCCACGATCTTGACTCTTAACACGGACGAGATTCACCTGTCATTCCACCGGGGACGCCGGCACTGCTGCATTGCATTGTTTGCTCTGGTGTTACTGCCTTGCAGCGTATCTCTGTGTCGTAGTGTTGTGACCACAGGACTGGTATATCTCTATCAATAGGATGAAGAATCGGCACGGACACTCCTGGGTGTGCTGGATGTCGACGGGTAGAAAGGACGGCTTAATGTGAAGAGCACACACACCACATACACGCGGTGTGCTGCTGGAGTAAAATATAGAAAGAGCGGTTTACTACATGCAACTGATGTGAACAAACACACACACACTTGTTGAAATATATTTTCATAGCTGGGTCGTAAACAGAATGCTGGGGAAAAAACGTTTTCATGTTCTGTGAAGGCAACACACACTCCTCCTACTGTAGTACTCTGTCGTACCTGTCACCTGTGGTAAAACGGAAAAAATTTACCAAGTCGGTACGTATCGCGCGTATATACGGACCCTGCGTGCGCTTGGACGTTATTTCAAGAACCATGAAATAGCAGCGCTCCAGTAGAGTCTTCCACATAGAGGGAGAACGTTCTGGCTCAAAGTTAACAGAAAGAACGCTTTAATTTTTTTGTTTTTGTTTTGCCATATATCCCATTTATTATCTCCGCCCTTCCTTTCTCTCTTCTTCCTGCGAGTCGTAACTCAGATCTGGGGTCACAACGTAGGCTCCTCTCACCCCTCCCTCCTCCCCCGCTACGGCTCTTGCCTTGCATTTCTATCACGAGAACACTTCAGCCCTTTCTTCCCTCGTCGAGTCGCATCGAATTGTATGATACGCAGTATACAATGTATGGTATGCGAGACAATACCCACAGCCCACAACTGGTACCTTTTTAGGATGAAGAATCGGCACGGACACTGGGTGTGCTGGATGTCGACGGGTAGAAAGGAAGGTTTAATGTGAAGAACACACACACACACAGCAGACAGCAAGCACCCACACTCTAACCTTCAGAGTGGGTATCATATCATATTATACAGTAGTACAGGATACCTGCCGTAATAAGAAACAGGAAAGCTGGCCCAAGCTGGATTTCTTATTTTGACAGAGGGTGCTTTCTACACTATTTCCAAGGCAACGACTCTCGAATTTCCTTGTTTTATTCTACATATCAGCCTGGCTTTTTTTTACTAGCCTGTTTCTCATTATATAGGTGGTGTCCTGTACTGACTACGTCCTGCATCATATAAATACATGCATGTATGATATGTATATACGCATGAATACGAACAGCATCGTCTGCGGCATGTTGCTCATTGTGCATGCATGTGGCGCTTTCGCTCGTTTGCTCGTCGACTCCGCCCTGCTGCTTTCGCTCGTTGTTTGATCGTCGACTCCGCCCTGCTGGTGAGAGTTGCGTGTGTTTTTCACATTGAAACTCTTTTGGGGTTTCAGACGGGCGGCGACATTGACGGTACACGGTCGCCCCCTGTAGTCTAGTGGTTATCTTCAAATGCTACTGCTGTTACGGGGGACCATAGTAAATGCTAGTAAATAGAACCTACGGTACAAACAAAAACCCATACATTTATATACCTATTATACTTTCACGAACAATATTTGGCCCTAATTACTTGCCTGTCGTATATGGCGTTGCATTGTCTGCTCTGCTTTTACTGCACTGAGTGTAGTATCTCTGTGTCGTAGTTTTGTGACCACAGAACTGGTACCTTTTTAGGATGAAGAATCGGCACGGACACTGGGTGTGCTGGATGTCGACGGGTAGAAAGGAAGGTTTAATGTGAAGAACACACACACACTACGGCCCTGATGTCCTGATTCCTAATCCTAGAAGAGATACAGAATATGTGGTGGCAGACTGTGAGATAAGAGAAAAACAACAAACAAAAATAAACGCCCGCAAATGAAAAGCAAGTGAAATGCCAACGCACCGGAAATGCCAACGCGCCGGGTCACGGGTTGTTTTACGATAACACAACGACACAAGCCTATATCACTGAAAATCAATCCTGTAGTTTAATGTGAAGAAAAACAACAACAATATACCAGAAAAAGAAGACCAAAACGACAATAGAAAACGCGAATTATGAAAGGAAACAGAATACAGATGACGGAAGAAGACCAAGAAGCGCTGCTGGAAAAAAAAACGATTGGGGGATGGTATATTATATTCCAAATTGACTCGTGTCCGACTTGCAAGAAGCCGTTTACATGATGGTGCGGGAGAAACTTGACCCTCTCAAGAGTACTGCTGGGTGCTCACGTGCTCACGCCCACGCTGCTCGTTCGCAGAACGGCTGATATCACATCACCAAACAAACTTGAAAACATGTTTTCGTCACCATCTCGGGGTCCCAACCCGTCAATATCCGACACACCCAAGCACACAACAAGCACACCCAACACCCAGCACCCAGTGTCCGCGACCCTTTGGTGCTCCCTCCCCACCCCACCATACATACTTATTTCACCATGTATCCGATGTATCCATGCATATCATACGTATACGGGCACGCATGCATTCGTATATATACGATGCTGGCGGCCAGCGGCTCCCAAGACAGCGTATCATACATGCCGAAAAAAGAAGATTCAGATTTAAGATTTTTTAGCTTCCGCAACTGGTGTATACTCGTACGGCAGTATGGAGCATACTGCCGCTGCGGCACTGCAGAGCTGCAGCAACAGCAGCAGCAGCAGCAGACAGCACGTATGCTCGTATGTAAGATACATATTGATATTTGATTTCATTTTTTTTCGCTACTCGTATATATAATCACACCTTGGACAATTATCAATTGCCTAATTGTCTATTAATAGTTTCCTATTACAATTGACTGGCAATTGTGGTCGCCAATTCCAATTAATTGGAACGCATCGAGCTCTATGGTACAGACAATTTCTATTAACAGACACCCACTAGGCCCTATCCTCCACCCAATTTATGCTAATATACACCCATCTACATTAATGGTTGAAGTAATTGCTATTAACAGTTATTTTACCAACAAAATCCCATTGCTGAACGCATACGACGTAGTCTATTGAAATATAATATCCCATTCTATTGTAACGCTAATGGACAATTGCAGAAAAATTTCGGTGCCAATGGTGCTGGCAATTCCATTTAATTGATATTCTCCTAAATAAATTGTGCTGACAGTTCTATTTAATTGACATCCTCCCAATTAAATTGTGCTGGCAATTCCATTTAATTGACATCCTCCAAAATAAATTGTGCTGGCAATTCCATTTAATTGGCGTAAATGGAATTGCAATTGTGCTGGCAATTCCATTTAATTGACATCCTTCTAAATTAATTGCACGGGCAATTCCACTTAATACTTGGGCATCTTTCCAAATAATTGTCCTTGCAATTTCATTTATTATTTGGCAGGCTTCAAAATAACTTGTCCAGACAATCAGGCATTTCCATTTAATAGACAATATTATGTTACCGGTCAATTGATTCCGGACGCTGCAATCGGAATTTGACACAACACTATATGATATGTATGCATGAGGAAGCTATTTCTTGAAGTTGCAAAGGCAAACGATTCGTGAGGCTGTCTAGCGGTTGGAATTGCCGGAGCGATTTATTCATGAAGCAGTCTATTAATTGGAATCGACCAGACAACACATTTCGGAGGATGCCCATTAGATTAAATATATCGGACAAAATGTTTGGCGGCCGATTACTCACTAGGTTTTTT
Organism: Saccharina japonica; assembly: GCA_008828725.1. Taxonomy (NCBI): domain Eukaryota; class Phaeophyceae; order Laminariales; family Laminariaceae; genus Saccharina; species Saccharina japonica. The sequence continues at coordinate 13,458 of MEHQ01001039.1, read as the reverse complement.
TTTTTTCATTCCCTTTCTGCTTAAGCCTTGGACAATAGGCATCGCAATAGACTATTGCGCCTACAATTGACCCACCGAAAAGTCTATTAAAAGGAATTAGGCGGACAATTGATTGTTACCATATTGCCGCAATAGGAATTGCAAAGACAATAGCATATAATGGTCCACCTACTAATTGGAATTGCTTAGGCAATTGCTTTAGAGCTCTGTTAACTAACTGGAATTGTCTCCTGCAATTTTTTCGCTCCGGAGACTCCAATACTCTATTACTTCTTCAATAGGATATGGGACCTACCCACAATGGACTATTGCTTTTACAGTAGATCTTCCGAAAGTTCATTTAAATGGAATTGGTCGAGATACTGCTTTCGTGGTTCATCTATTAATAGGAATGGATGGACCAATAGATTTGTGTCCTGGCCTTCCAATAGATATTGTTCCAGCAATTATTTTCTGGTCTTGTCTCACAATTGGAATGGTTCAATCAAACCGTTTCTCCTCTCACCTTCCAATTGGAATTGTTTCAATAATTTCGTTCTGTTTCTTTCTATTAATAGGAATGGTCGGATCACTAGGTTTCTGCCCTGACCTTCCAATTGAAATTGTTTCAACAATTAGTTTCAGGTCTTGCCTATTAATAGGAGTGGTTTGGTCAATAGGTCTCTGTGCTGACTTTCCAAATTAAATTGTTGATTTTTTTCTGACCTCGACAATTCCAATTAATGGACCGTACTTGAAATCATTGGGTGGGACAGTTTCGATTGGTAGACAACACTCGAAACAAATGGCTATACAACTCCGACTGATAGATCTCACTCGAAATAATTTGACTGGGCAATTCCAATTAATAGAAATCACTCGAAATCATTTAGTTGGACAATTGCTTTTAATAGATAGCATTTGAAAGCAAGTGTCTCGGCAATTCCAATTAATAGCCAGCACCCGAAATAAATTGTAGGCACAATTCCAATTAGTAGGCAGCACCCGAAATCAGTTGCCCGGACAATTTCAATTAGTATCCTTCAATCGAACTAATTTGGTTAGGCAAATCCAATTAATAGACAGCATCCGAAATCAGTTGTAGCCACAATAGACTATTGTAATAGGAATGGTCCAAATAATTGTGCAGGCAATTCCAATTAATTGACAGCACCAAAAATCAATTGTCTAAACAATTCCAATTGGTAGGCAGCATTCAAAACAAATTACCCGGACAATTCAAATGAATATACTTCAATCAAAATCATTTGGTTTGGCAATTCCAATTAATAGACTACACCCAAAAATAATTATAGACACAATAGACTATTGAAACAGGAATTGTCCAGGGTGTGATATATATATACACCATTTATTATCTTCGCCCTTCTTTTCTTTCTCCGTCCTATATATATGGTACATTTTTTTTTTCCCCATCCCATTTACGATCCTAGCCCCTCTTTTTCTCTCCTTCCTCTTAATATGTACGCAGTCGTAACTCAGATCCGGGGTCACCAAGTAGGCTCTTCTTCCTCCTCCCCCACTACGGCTCTTGCCTTGCATTGTTATCGCGAGAAGACTTCAGCCCTTCCTTCCCTCGTCGACTCGCATCGAACTGCGCCTGCCTACGTACCCACGCTACTATACATCATTATTAGGCGCTATCAGCAGTTGATTCCATTTTTTTTTCTTTTTTCTTTTTGCAAATAAACTCAAAAGTCCAATCCATGTGAGATTCGAACCCCGTAAACCAACTCTTAGTAGCATTCGAGGTTACCACTATTAATAATAGAGCATTAAATATTTCGTTTTTTCTTTTTTCCCCTGAATGTTGTTGTTGGGTCTGCGTGGATGGCGTCACTGGTTTTGTAGAGAGACGCGGCAGAGATGGCGCGGACACCCCGGGTGCCTTAATTGTGTGCCTGATCGTGGAAGACCCCTTCAATGTGGAACGATTCCTAATCAGTGTCGATGTTTATAATGCTGTGCCTAACACAGACCGTTCAGGATAGATTCGGGTAATTGTCAATGGACATGATGGCTTTGGTTGGCTGTTCTTTTTCACTTTGTGCCCGCGGACTGTCATTCTGGCAGCACTTCAGACAGCAGCTGCGTGCTCCATCTTGTTCCCACGCCTACCGTTTGTTTTTGTACAGACAGCACTTCAGACAGTAGTTACGCTGTAGTCGGCAAATTCATTGGTAAAGAGTGGGAGGGGGGGGGGGGGACGATGCTGCTGTAGTCGAATGGAGATTGCGGGCGTGTGGTTCAGTTTTGGACACGCATAAGATACTACTGTAGGGATTTTAGGTGTACCTCTTCGGACTTGTGTATCCATTCCCTGCCAAGTGTGCGTGTTCTTCAGGATTCTCTGATGGCTCTAGCACTTTTGTGACCACGGGCTGTGATCTTGCTAGATCAAACTATAGGGATTAGCAACTGAAACGAGTTTAATGTGAAGACAACAACTACAACAACAACAGTCGTAACTCAGATCCGAGATCACTATAAGTGGGGCCACTACTGTAAGTAGACTCTTCTCCCCCCTTCCCACCACGGTACGTACGTGGCTTGCCTTTTGGTCGCGATAAGAGTTCAGCACCTTGTTCCCTCGTCGACTCGCGTCGGATTCTGCCTCAAGTATCATAGACCCCACATTACAATAATAAGCTGCTCTCGACACAGCAGCAGCAGTTGGCGTCATTTGAGAATGAAAAACTCTATAAATATGATTTGTACGGCGACTGGAACCCTCGACCTCAACATTAATAACAATATGAATATCAATAGCAAATGTTAGAGGCTAACCACTAGATCACCGGGGCGACCGTGCATTAATATTGCGAAATTGCGTCGCCACGTATTCGTATATAATATGTATAATGGTACGATGGTGAACATAATAACCCGATATACACGACGTTGTCGCTGCTGCTGCTGCTGCGGCTGCCACCGCTGCCTCTGCGCCTGTTGTTCTCAGCTCGTTTTCTGTTTGCTTTACTCTATAAACTACAAACCGTTCTTTCTATGCACTACCGCCCCTCTCAAGAGAAAGTGCCCCACAAGAAACTCAGCCTAAACATGACGGGGGAAATAAGAAAGTCGACAGCTATTATACTGAAGTCAGTGTAGGACACGCCCCTTTCTCGAATAAAAAAGTCAGCCGATTTCTGGTTTCTTATGAGCGGGCCGGTACTACAGCTGTATTTGTTTTCCTTTTCTTGTTTCTTTCGTTTTTTTGCTCTCTTTCAACACGTTTGGATTGCTGTCATAGGATGTTGTGTATATCGTGCCTGTCTGTCGTACAGGTCATCGCACTAACTGTCTACTCTGCTTTCTGCAATTAATTCAACGTATTGTAGTATATACGAGCTTCTGCTAGTGTCGTAGTTTTTGTGATCACAGAGCTTGCATCTCTCTAGGATGGAAGAATCGGCACCATCACTAGGTGAGCTGGGTGCTGGATGCCGAAGCGTAGTAAGAAGAGCACACACACACTAACCGAAATTTCTGTCTACCTGGTATATGTACGAATATATACCGTGTTCGCGTAGATCTGCCCGCGCAGGCGAACTTCCTTAGAAGTGCCCGCACTGGAAATAGAGCTTTTCCAAGCACAACGACCAGGTGGCACACCAACCAGGCATACCTCTCGTTATTAGGGTTCAGGGTTAGGGTTAGAGTTCCGGGTCGGGGTGGGGGCCGCCGTGAGCCGAAGCCAAAAATGAGCTCAGCGTCGAGAACGAATGCCTTACAGCTTCGTGCTAAAACCCCAGTACCTCATTAGAAACAGGATCATTTTATGCACGGGCACGTCTGAGAAGTTCGCCTAAGGGGGCAGATTTACGCCAGCTGGGATGCGGCACCCACCACCCACCTACATCGTGACCCAGCACTATAGAATAAATACTACAATACTGCTGTCCGTCCTGTTTGTGCCGATTATGCTGGCCCGAAAACACGAAGGAGCAACCACGACCAAACCACGACAAGGTGAAACAACATGGAGAGCGAAACAACAAAAAAAACGACAATCAGCGGTACTGCCTGTTTGCTGTGTACCTGGTCGTACCTGGCGTATGAAAACAAAAATGAAAAAAAAAAACAAGCAACAATCAGCTGTCAGATCACAGAACTGGTAGATACCTTTTTAGGATGAAGAATCGGCACGGACACTGGGTGTGCTGGATGTCGACGGGTAGAAAGGAAGGTTTAACGTGAAGAACACACACACAGATCGAAGATTAAGGCGGCTTTGTTGCGAGCTGTGCATCATACATACTTCGAAGGTGTGTGTGCGTGTGTGTGTGCGTGTGTGCGTGTTCTTCACATTAAACCTTCCTTTCTCCCCGGCCACATCCAGCACACAGAACACCCAGTGTCCGTGCCGATTCTTCATCCTAGAGAGGTATCAGTTCTGTAGGACTACGGGTATGATGCATACCATGTATAAAGTATATGATACTATCATCCCATCATACTCGTAGATAATATCTGTCTCCTGCCGTAGATAAGACACAACGGAGACGGACTTCTTCTTCATGCTGAGAAGAAATAAAGAAAAAATAAAAACTCAGAGGTGTGACATCGAAAATTCAAATTTCCTCGAAACTCATCTTTGCAAGCTCATTATATTATATAAAATATGATATATACTTCTGTATAAATATGATACCGGGTATTATAATACTGCTGTTTGGAAGAAAAAAAAAACGAAGCTGTGACATCAAAAGTTTCCTAAAAACAAATGTTATATTTATACGTCGTCACCGGTATCAGGTTTACAATAATTTTGTTTTTGTTTTTGTTTTTCATCCCATTTATTATCATCGCCCTTCCTTTCTCTTCTCCTTTCTCGTAGTCGTCACTCAGATCCGGGGTCACAAAGTACCGGCTCTTCTCCCTCCCCCCCCACTACTCGTACGGTTCTTGCCTCGCATTTTTATCGCGAGGAGATTTCAGCACTTTCTTCCCTCACCAACTCTCGTCGAATTCTGCATACCCACGCTATAATATATGAGCTTCGACGAAATCCTCGAACTCACAGCAGCTGTTGTTTTTTTTTAATTTTTTAATAATATGCGCTCTCGACTCTCGACAGCAGTTGGTGTCATTTGCAGATTCATGAAAAAAAAAAAAAAAAAAAAAAAATGGTACTCTTCCTTTCTATCTCAATCCTTCCCAGCCTCCTCTGCACTTCCAGTGCAACCACTCACTGCAACCACCCAACATGATGACCCTATTCCCCATCCCCTATCAATCACGTCAACGATTCAGTACCTCTCCACAAACTCCAGATTTCCTTCGTTCAAGCTTCCACTTGGTGTCATTTGAGAATAAAAACCTCTATAATACAGAGACCCGAACCCTCGACCTCTAAGCTATACGTACGTACGCCGTTCTGGTGCGCTGCCGGTGTACCGGGAGCTATATTTACCGCTTGTTACCAAGCGACAAGGAGCTATTAATTATTAATGGCTACGAGACTCGTGCTCGTTCCGTAAAGGAGTACAGGGCAAGGCTGCGAAAAGGACAAGCCTTGCCTGGACTTGACGGCTACTAATAGATATAAGTTGGATTAGTTGGCTGCTGAAGTACACCAAATATTGAGAACTAACGTACACGTATAGTTTCGTCAATAAAAAACACACGTCGTTCCGTAGAGAGGAGTACAGAGTAGGCTGCGAAGAAGGCACGCCTTTTGTCTGGACTTGACGGCGACTAATAGTTATAAGTTGAATTAGTTGGCTGCTGAAGTAAGCCAACTATTAATATTAATATTAATAACTACCAGGTAACTTATACGTATAGTTTTATCAATAAAAAACACACGTCGAACCTCGAACGCCCCAAGTCACCCCCCCCCTGGGCGTAGTACGCACGTATCATACGCACGCACTGCTGTTTGTTGTGACACAACCCCACAACTCACAAAAAAGCACAACCAGGACCGGCGGAATTAAACGTGTATGAAGATCCGTGTCGCTTTCGTGTCACTTTCGTGTGAAGCGTCCAAAAACAAGAAACAAGACTCGACACTCGATGTAGCCTGGGCGGAGAGCGAAAATAATAATTCCTCGGGCTACTTACTACAGGAGACAATACTGCTTGTAGTGGGCAAGATCTACGTTCGTATGATACTCGTATGGTAGTGTTGGTATAAGCAACTACCAGGTATATAATACGCTTATTGTTGGTTATTAGGAACGCTTTTTAGTTACAGAGCATAATCAAAGCAACAAAGATGCCGTGCGTATTTGCTTATTTTAGCTATATGATTTTTAGTATAGCGTTTACTAAACGCCATACAAAGTTTTTTTTTCAAGGTTTTAGCATGCCCATTTGAAAAATCTATACACAAAAGAAGTGTATGTGTTTGAGTGCACAAATACATATTATCGGTTTTATAGTATTGTTGTTGTTGTTGTTGTTGTTGTTGTTGTTGTTGTTGTTGTTGTTGTTGTTGTTGTTGTTGTTGTTGTTGTTGTTGTCTTCACATTAAACCCGTTCTTTCTACTCAACCACATCAGTACACCCAGTGCCTGTCCTGATTCCCAATCCTAGAGAGATACAAATTCTGTGGTCACAGACTGTGAAACAGAGAAAAACCAAAACAAAATAAACGCAAATTAATGGGTAAAGCAAGTGAGATGCGTAACGTATCGGGTACGAGAACACAGCGACACGAGCCGAACCACAAAATAAGAGAGACACCGGCATAGGGTGGAAACAAAGGGAGAAACAAGGCAAAAAAAGCAAGAAAGAAGACACGAGAGAGGAAAAGAGAAAAATAGTTCTCAAGGCAAGCTCAAGGCGATGGTAACAACAAGTTCCCGTCTCTGCTATAAAAACTGATACGGGGACCATGTCACACCTTCTGCCATCTCATTCCCACTCTAAAAACAAAACGGTGTCAAGAGTCGATACTACCTCTGCCGCGCCCCCCCCAGTGAACACATCAACAGGAAACAAATAATAGAATTCAAGGACTAGTCGAGCCGATATCTGGCCACACGTTGCCATCCTAAAAAGCACTTATAATTTTACATACATACGTACGTATGGCTTTTATTAATATAGCAAGGTATACTACACGCCATACAAAACTATTAATAGCAAGCAACTACCCCTTTTTGCAACCCAACACTATCGTGTGGCCTACCGGTGGGCTACGTACGTATCGGTATGCCGCCACCGGAAGTATACGCCCACGAACACGAAAGGGTCTCAACAAGAACATATGGCTCACTTTTTGAAGGACGCTACGTACTATAAAAATATGAAAAATATTTTTTTTATTTTTTCTATTGATATTAGAGCCCGTTTTAACGAAGAAAAAAAATCAATTTGGAAAAAATAAAATTCAAATTCTCTTTTCATTGGTCAACACACGCACCAGCACCAAATATTATGATCTTGGGGCATAATATTTGGTGCTGGTGCGTGTGTTGACCAATGAAAAGAGAATTTGAATTTTATTTTTTCCAAATTGAATTTATTTTATACTCGTTAATTCGGGCCCTTAATAGTAATATACCTCAAGAAAATTGGAGTAAGAAATCGTGTTCAACGGCGAGCGCTGCACTAAATCCTATGGTATACATTACTAGTCTATGCTCAACGTCATGCAAGGAAGGTGCCACACTACAAGATTCTGTAACAACAGCAGCAGTAAGGGCTTGTTGCTCAGATTCGGTGTTTCTAGTTGGTGCGCCCATAAGGCTGCTGGGTGTGTTCTTCATGTATGTATGTATACAAGGGCAGTGTGTGTTCTTCACATTAAACCTTCCTTTTTTGGAGGGTCATAGCCCATAGTAGATGCAATGCCATATACGGCAGGCAAGACCTACCCTATTATACTCGTAGCTATCCAGGTGCATGAAAGAGAAAAGAAAAAAAAAAAAGAGAAAAAGCGAGAAGGAAAAACAGCGGTGCTACACACACAGAGCGACACATCTGGATCAGAGAGCAGCACGGCGAAAAGACCGACTACGACGGTACCGACTACGTATACCGGTATGCCGCTACTATGCACCGCCGTACGTGACAAAGTCGGTATAGATAGGTCGTTCGTCTCTCTTTCGTCATTTATTTGCGGCATGCATGAACCAAGCAGCAGTAAGAGCCAGTTTTTATCTTTTTTAGTCGTCGTCTGTTCGTCGATGCATGTTCGCTGCATGCATACCAACCAATCCACTCTGCTGCAGCGCTGCAGCCGTGAGCTCTGATGTTATGATATGAGATGTGCCGTGTGGTGTACTGCTGCTGCTGCTATGTTGTGAATTTGGAACCGAAAATTAACATGCATTTGGCTCAGTCAGGTCGGTTTTTCGTTTTACTTGTTTGTGTCGAAAATGAAAATGTCTGGGGCTGTGCGTGATGTTGTAACGTGTCGTGCTGTGAGGTGTGTGCGTTCTTCACACATTAAAAAACCGTTACTTCTACCCGTCGACATCCAGCACCCAGCATCCAGCACACCCAGTGTCTGTGCCGATTCTTCATCCTAGAGAGATACCAGCTATTTCTTCTGTGGTCACCAAATCAAGACACGTTCAGAGATACTGCATTGATTGTAGTATATATCATATAATAATACGTACGTATGAAATATATGTGTGTGTTCTTCACATTAAACCGTCCTTTCTACGTACCCGTCGACATCCAGCACACCCAGGAGTGTCTGTGCCGATTGTTCATCCTAGAGAGATACCTGGTACCAGTTATATGTGGTCACAAAACTATACCAGTAGGTACGGTACACACATCCAAGTTAACAGACAAAAATGGCGGTTGCCTCTGCTGGTCGATAAAAAATTGGGCAACCAGAGCGGTTGGCATATTTTGCCTCTTTACATCTGAAAATTTCGCAAACTTCACACCCGTCGGCGCTCGGGATCGAGCAGGATCCTGTTTTTACGTATTTACAGGTGACACAGGTGGGGAGCGGTTTCCCAGGATCGGATAGGGACTCGGCACCGAGACTCTGGACTCTGGATTCCGGTCGTCTGCGTACGTACGTCGTACAGGACCATATGATATATCATGATGTTGTAGTTTTGCGTTTTGCGGGTGGGCCGCGTAGCCGGGGGGAAATTCAAATAAAATAAAATCCGGAACAAAATCGTCGATCTGAATGCTGATCAAAGAATACACTACTACTATTAACTACTATTAATATTTAATAATACTATTATTAATAATACTATCATACTATGTATAATACTACTATTAATATTAATACTAGGGCAGCGGCCAAAAACAGGTACACCTGGTCCGTTCGGGGCCAAAAACAGGTACATACTAAAACCAAGTTTAAAACGCACCCCTTGAACCTGCCGTTCCTTGCAACGCACAGCAGTAGAGTTTTTTTCGTTTTTTCATGTTCTTCGTGCTCGCCCGGTGGCTACGTATACGAGTAGCTGCTATTAATAGTACGAGGAACGAACGCCTGCTGCTGTATTCTCCCTTTTCAGCTTGCGACACCCCTGGTATTCGAAGTCAACCACAATCATATCCCGAAGGGGAGCCTTCTATCTCGTATTATTTCGGCGGAGGTGTGTAGGCAGATATGTATGTGTGTCGCTCGAGTGGCGTGTGGTGCGAGGTGCGAAGGGAGGAGGGGGTCTCCGTGTATGTCGGCATTTATTTGTATAGGGGGCATAGGGGGGAACTATGAAGGGCCTCTGGTTGGCTTAAAAACGACAAAAAAAGGTGAAAGTCAAGCAGAGTAAGTAGACAAAATCAGGTTTACCTGGGTTTTAAAGAGGCAAAACAGGTACAACGAGTTTTCGACCAATGGCAGGGCACGTGGAATGCGTTTTTGACTTGATTTTAACTATGTACCTGTTTTTGGCCGCAAACGGACCAAGTATACCTGTTGTTGGCCGCTGCCCTTAATACTACTACTACTACTACTATTGCTGTTGTTAGACTATTATACTCGTCGTACAGATGCTTCGTACTTGTACTCGTAGACTTGAGCGATGGTCTACGATCTACGATATGTATCATATTTACCTGTTAAGTACCATACATACAGATATGCTTCGTATGATATATACTACTAACAGTCAATAATACTTTCTTGAATACTCTGCTGTAAGGCAGTAGTCTATATACATACATACAACGTACCTGGTGCTCTGGTACACATAAAGAAGAGGCACGCCGGCAGCAGCAAATACCTACAGCAGTACGTACGACATATGATACCGTGCGGTATCATACACCCACGGGGGGGGGGGGCGCAAGTTGCTTTGCGTGAGATCGATCGTAATATAGAACTACTGCTGCAACTATAAACCCCGTTTGGGCTGGTCGGTGTCGCTTGCTTGCCCGCGGTTACTTGCCCGGTGGTTTCGTACTTCTTTTTTCTTCAGCTTTCAAGAGCTTTTTCTTATATATTGTTCGTTCTCGCCCGGTGGCTATCATACGTAACGTACGAGTGAGTATGTATTATAAGCGAGTGAGTCGAACCACAATTCCGAAGGGGAACCTTACTGTGTAATTTATACCAGGTACTTGACTAATAGACGGCGGTCACGATCGCGGCGGCGGTGGTGGTGGCAGCGGAGGCGGGAGCTGCAGGACCCCCGACAACGACGACGGGCCGGGTGGCGAGCGCGCCGTGCGGAAGCACCTTGCCCCCGAGAGGGAGGTATAAGGTTTCTTGGTCATGCGCTCGGGTCGGACGCCTGAGACAGACACTCCCCCGCCTCTCCTCCGGATATACGAGTAGTACCATTAAAACTGCTGTTGTTCTGTGTGTGTTCTTCATAAAAAACCGTTCACTCGGCAGGTCCGCGGCTGTCTGCCGTATCGTATTTCTAGCTGTACGTAATCGTATTGTATGTATTTTATTCGTCAGCGCGTTTTTCTTCCGGAGATGATGTGCCGTTGCATATAATACGCTTCCGCTTGGTGAGAGGGTATACCTGCATACCGCATACCTTGGATATCACCAGATATACCTGGTATTTTTCGTATTATTGACTGCGACGAACGAGCCTGCTGTCCGTACTGCCGATAGAAAAGAGCAACATTCGTCGTGGCTGTTTTTTCCCAAACATACAATAAATACACGACGGAGCGGCTTGAACTACGATGCATATATACCAGGTACGACATACGAGTGAGTATATACTCGTGGTGTCAATACTTATGTACTTGTGGTAAGTACATAATACACTCGTACGGGTATAATTGTATGTATGTATGTGTGTATCATAGTATATACCTGGTATGATATCATTAAACTTGAAAGTTTTCAAGTTTTCCAAGTATCAAACGATCGTTGTAGGTTGGTCGCCGTGGCGACACCTGGCGGCGCTGCGTAGCGGATACGCTCTCCAGTGGCATACCAATACATACATACCCACGAGACGATGTGCATGTTTGAAAGGCTTAAGACTGTTCACAGCATATGGCCGTTGTGTGACGCGGGCAAGTACATAATAGTGACGGACGAATGCGGCAGGGAGACAACCACTCAATCAAATACAAAAGGTGCCCTTCTTCTGCTACTGCTGCTGCTGCTTTTGCTTCTGCTGTTGTTGCTGCTGCTGCTGCTTCTGCTGCTGTTATTGCGGCTTCGGCTTCGGCTTGGGCTTCGGCTGCTACTGCTGCCTCTGTCCTGCTGCTGCTGTTGCTGCTGCTGCTGCTGCTGCTGCTGCCGCTGATACTGGCAGGTTGAACCGCCGATAGCACCGTGGGTTCTCTAGCCCACACACGACGATGATAGCAGCGCGGTATATATAGGGAGGCTGTGCGGCCGGCCGCGGGTGGAGATCGGTCGGAACACAACGAATTGCGACAGCTCCAAACCTTGAAATTCCAAACCTACTACGACGTAATATTAACGCTCCTGCCATTTGTTATATCGGCCATTTGAGCACCCCAACACCCGGCTCCACTACTGCGACGTATCATGGCTCGCCTATCGGATCATGATGCTGATATTATAGAACGCGCTTGAACCGCGGGGGCAATACTCGCTGCAGCAACCTGTGAATTATAACAAAACGCAATGGCAATGTAGAAGGCTGACCTGCAGAGAGTGGCAGCCCGGTACGCGTGGAGACGACCGTCCCTTTGGCTTCCTCCATCAATCCTCCGCTGGAAGGGCTCGTGTCGATGATGATGCGGGAGGATCCAGCTCCCCTCGCCAGTTCGGCAAGGGCCACTTGCTGGAACTTGTGACAAAAACTTCAAACCCACAGCAAGGCAACCCCAGCTCTTTATGTCAAAGTAGCTGAAGCCCGCTGAGAGAAGAACGAGGACCTCGTCCGCGCGCTCTCGCGGGACAGATGCTCCTCGGTGTGCCAGAGGGCCATCAACTGACAGACAGTGCGTGTGAGCACAACAACAGCACAACACAGCACCGTGGAAAGAAAAGGGAGACCCACAGGAAACCCGCAGGAACGAGGAGCCACGAGATAACGCCTGCAAGATATAGTGGAACTCCTTGATTGAAAAATTTGAACCGGGAACAACCCATCAAACATCGAAACATTCACGAAAGGACGACCAGCGGACTGACGGGACCGGTGACGAGTTAAAATCTGCCTGCATTTGATCGGACGACCGGACGATGGAACATCGACATCATTGCCGAAAGGTCGATGTTTAGGTATACCAACTGCCCTGGTGCCTGGCTGGTGCCTGCTGTTGTTGTTCGCGGCCAGCTGTGGGTGTGCAGAATTTTAGATTTTTAGATTATTTTTCGTATCATACGATATCTAAATCTTAACGCACGAAAAAATACCGCCACCACCGCCGTTATACATGTTTATCGTATCATCATATGATTTAGATATGATACGTTTCGAGTTTTTCAGGTTTCGGGAAAAAATTTAGCGGACAAACGAACTTACTTGTCGTATTCTGCACACGTAATAACGTACTTTGCGTTTTACGTTTCACGGGGAAAAAAGTAAAAAAGAAGAGCAAGCAGTGGTGAGTGGTGGTGGTGTGGTGGTGTGTGCATGTTCGGCATGAATCAAATGAGTATCAAAAACACAACTACCACAAACAACCAACCGTTTACCTGATACCTGATGGTTGGTATAGGATCGGTGGGGCCTCTCGCAGATCTATACTCGTCGTACCATACGAGTACACAGCAGCAGCAGCAGCCTCGTCGTTGTACAAAAGTATTATTAAATACGAGTATAATAATACTCGTATGGGTTACGAGTGGTATATGTGATATCTGACCCTCCAATAATAGTAAAACAAGCGATAAAAACCAAGAAGGCAAGAACCGTAGTGGGGGAGGAGGGAGAGGAGCCTACTTTGTGACCCCGGATCTGAGTTACGACTTGTTGTTGTTGTTGTCTTCACATTAAAAACCGTGCCGGTCTCTCTATCCAGTACCTCCATCTGTCCGTACTAATCCAACACTTGACACGGTCGATTCCCGTGGTCACAGGCTAACTTACCCAAAAAAAGGTATACTGAAATAAAAGTGGAACCCGAAGG
>MEHQ01004370.1:26347-219194 GCA_008828725.1 Saccharina japonica | reverse complement strand
TTTATTGTGGGGGGGGGAGGGGGGGGGGGGGGGGGGGGGGGGGGGGGGGGGGGGGGGGGGGGGGGGGGGGGGGGGGGTACTCATGTCATGCATGGCCGTAGTCATACAACCATAGACCCTTGCATCCCTGTAATACCGGGGTGTATATAGCACGTCGAGTTTTCACCGTGAGCTGCATCCTGCTAAGAACCGCTTGTGACTCGGACTTTCTTGCTTACGGATGACAGCGTTTAATGAATCGGGTTGTTTCCCGGTGTGGCTACTTCCAGAGACGTGGGTATAGCTACGTGTATGTAACTATGTCGTGAGTGCCTTGGCATGTACATACTACGTGATACCATAATCTCCCTTGTGCGGCGTTAAGGTCTCCTCCCCGCACGAATGACCTAACGCTACGGCTAGCCATGGTGACCACTAAAAACAAAACAACGTTAACCTGGTCGCCTTGCTTGCCCACGCAGTGATTGGCGTGTTTTACATCGTCATTGCCAATCGACGCCAACCTAACCTATATCATACGAAGTACCCTGGTATATATAGCTGGTAGGGGGGTTATTATGGGCGGTGTTTAAAATATATATATATATATATATTTGGCCCATATGAGGGCAAGGGTCGCATGGTGAGCGCCAGGTGTGCTGGGACTGGAGACGGGGGAGGGGGGGGGGCGTACTCACGTGTTGCTTGCCTTTAGTCATCTGACCATTGACCATGCACCCCTGTCGAGACGGAGGTTTGTGTACGAGTGTTTATTTTTTGTTTCGACGACGTTCTTTGTTGCTGTCTTTGTCTTCTGTTGTAATTGTTTTTCTATTACATGAATAGCAAGAGTTGGCTCTTCTTGCCCCTATCCCCCCCACCCCCCGTTGCCTTTCCCGTCGCGGGTCTGCTTCATTTGTTTTACTGGGGGAAGGGGGACGGTTGTCGATACATCGGCGGTTGTTTAAGCCTTGTTTTTTCTTATGTTTGCATTGAATCGTGCCCCACATTCCCCGCTTTCGGGTCCGTTTTTTCTTTAATTTTCTGCCGCGGTTTCGGCCTTGGACAAAAGGTCAAGGTTTACCCCGAGCGTTCTTGTTATTGCTTGTTTTGCTGGGTTTTGTTGTCTTTGTCGCTGTTGCTGCTACTATTGGTGCTACTCCTGCTGCTGCTATTACCCGGTGCTACTCTTGCAGCTGCCATTATTGGTGGTATTGCTCCTATTGTTGTTTTTCCGTTCGACCTGGGTTTTGCGCGAGTTTACAAGATTTACAATCACTTTTTCCCTTTTCCGCGTCTTTTATTATCCCACCCCCGTACCCCGACTCCCATCTTTCTTGCAGGTCGGCCTCGTATCAAAGGAAAGCGCCTCCCAAGAAGAAGAGGAGGCTCGTAGAGTCAGTCGATACTAACCCCTACAGAGTATAAAAAATAATGCGAAAATCGGGGCCTTTGGGCGCACGAAACTCACCCGTGCTTGCAGACTTAAAGAGCACCGGGGGTATGATAACGACCGTTGGACCGTTCGTAGGAGGACCGCTCGTGAGACCGTTCGGAGAACCATCCGTATGGAGGTTTGTGGGACCGCTCGTAGGACCGTTCGTTGGACCGTGCGAGGTGCCGTTGTAGGACCGTTCGTGGCACCGTTCGTAGAATCATGCGTAGGAGGATCATTCGTTGAACCGTTCGTTGGACCGTTCGTAGGACTGTGAGGACGACCGTAGGAACGTTCTGAGAACACTTCTCGGACAACTTGTAAGACAAAAAAAGCTGAGGCGAGAAGAAACGCGTTGTGTCTGTCTCTTGGCTTCAGCATGTACCTGTTCTTGGCTTTGCCCCAAAAACATACCATACTTGAGGCGAGCTCGGTGAAGACGTGCAGGAGGTGGGGAGGGGCGTTAGGGTGCTTAGATGGGAGCGAAAAGTGATGCTGCAAGAACGACCGACCAAGAAGCACATATTCTACGAGGAGACCGCGCTTTGAACCTTTGACTGATCGACACCCTGCACTAAAAGTCGGTGTACTACGGCCAAAAGGGGCCCTTGACGCGCTCCAAAAGACCGTTCGTCTTGGTACCACTCTCTGTCCCGAAATACAATAAACTTTTGTACATTAATGTCCATTCCAAACGGTCCTTGTGTTTCGGAACATAGTGGTACGTACTCGTAGCATCTTTTATTTGCCACTATCAGGCTATTTTATTTGCCAAGAAGGCTTCGTAACTTCGTCAGGCACAGAAGTACTATCAATGACGTGCAATACGAAGATGTAACGTGCAATGCAATACAACACTGTTTTTCGGAGGATGTGCCCGATGCGAGCTCGCGTAGATCCGCCCGCGGAGGCAAGACTCCTCAGATGTGCCCTGCATAGCACACACACAATCATAGTATGCCTCCCAGCTCTACATCGGGCCTGTATCGCAGTCTTTCCTATAAATAGCACAACGACCCCACGGTACACCAAACCACGCAGGCCTTTGGTTTGAGTTAGGACTAGGGTTGGAGTATCGCGGGTCGGGGTGGTGGCCACCGTTAGCCTGACCCGAATAAAGCTTTTTATGTATATGCGTATACGAGTACCAGAACTACAGTACAGCATAATACGACTACTGCTACTTCTGTTGTTGTAGTCTCGATGCAACACCCTGCACTGTCCTGCACCTCATTGAAACAACACCATTTTACGAGTGCAGGCGCAACATGAGTACGATATCGTGCTTGCGCGGGCAGATCCACCGTGGCTGGCCCAAGGCGGTCAATTACTCGTAAAGTTACGCCCGCCGCCGACTGGTACGCATAGATCAATCGTCCAAGCTGGGATGTTCGCATCGCGAATTGTCAAGAAGGGTGCCGTCGGCGAGGAACAAAATAAGGTGTTACGTACGTTGTGGGGGGCCACTTCACTCCCATTATTGATTGCTTTTCTTCTCATCTCCCGTTTATTGTCTTCGCCCTTCTTTTCTCCTGCTGCCCTCCCTGGCCGTAACTCAAATCGGGTCTACATAGACCGCCCCCCCCCCGCCTTTACCTACTACGCGCGTTACAACTTTATCGCGAGCGGTTCAGCATTAAGATTCTCTTGTAGACTGCGTCGAATTAATAAACAACTAAGAAACACACTGTTGAAACATGGCACGCCCGGCCGGCGGACCAGCAGGAGGGAGCGTGCACTCGTCTTCATCGGATTCTGGTGTGTGGAGACAGGTTGACCGCTCACAGCTCGACCACTGTCACTAGTGCCATGTACGAGGTGTGTGGTTATGGACTATCAGGATTACAAGGGGACACAGCAGCCCCGAGCTGTGAGCCCAGACAAGTACTGCCCTATGCAGTATGTCCCAGAGAAAAGAAGATGATGTGTTTATGTCTTGAATATTACAGCAGTACCCAAGGGAACACGACGAGAAGAGGGTTGGAGTGGGTGTAGGTTGGAGTGAGATGAGGTGGGAGCGCGAGCTCCTACCCATCACGWVTGCCCACCAACCACAATCCCTCGCACGTTCCCGAACCACAAACCGAGGTCCAATACGGGCCACAAAACAACAATTCTCACTTCCAGAATAGCCCGCAATGTCCCGTTCACTATAGTCAATGGACTTTCCACATTGTATGTATGGGCTACTGTAAATCCCGTACTGCCGCAAGCGGAGCGGCCGATCCGCCACACTGTTAGTGGATATAACCTATATCGAACACCCTCCCTTGGTGTATCCACTACATGCCTGTGTGGGGACACCGCGGGTATCGGCAAAACTAGATCGAAGCGCTTACTATGAAAGCCTACCTAAAATAATACATTCCACTAGAAGATCAGGAAAATATTAAAAACCTAACCCCTACCCAAAAGGAAATCGCGGTGCCTCTCGAAACTCTCTCTACCAAACGCTTTCGTTAGGATATCCGCATGCTGATCTTCCGACCGAAGATACTGCACAGAGATGTCACCACTGGAAACCWACTCCCTCAGAAAATGGTACCGTACGTCAATGTGCTTACTGTTGGACGAGCTCAAGGGGTTCTTAGCTAGGTCTATCGCCCCCGTATTGTCCTCGTACACGCCAATGCTCATCGGCCCCAGACAGGGCATCAGAAAAGCCAGTATCCCCCTCACATACAAGGCCTCCTTGACCCCGTCTGCCATTGCTACGTACTCTGCCTCTGTGGTAGATAGGGTGACGCATTTCTGCGTCCTAGAGAACCAAGACACTAGCGTACCCCCGCAGCAAACAGCAACACCAGAAACGGAACGCCTGTCCTCTGCCTTATGGGCGTAGTCTGCGTCCACGTACGTCTCCAAACCAAACTCCATCTGAACAGAACCCACCTCGATATCCCGCCGGAAAGTTAACCCTAACTCCGGCGTGGCATTCAGATACTCGAAAATCTTCTGTGCCGCCTAGTAGTGAATCGGCTTGGGGTCATGTGAAAACCGTGCGATTGCCCGAACCGCATTTGCGATATCGGGTCTTGTCTGGTTCGCGATCCACATCAGGCTCCCCACGATCTCACGGAACGGTACGTCCACCACAGTTTCCTCCTCGCTTAAGGGCCTGAGGTTCAAGGAAGGGGTAGCGGAGATGGGGCTGGACTTCGAGACACCAAAACGATTTAGTACACTCCGAATAAACTGAGTCTGCGTAATCTCCAAAGTACCTTTCTCCCGGTCCCTCTTGTACTCACTGCACATGTACCATTCTACCTCCCCGAGATGTTCGGTGGTAAATCTCTGGTTGAGGGTACTGACCACTACTTCAGTTACCACCTCAGTAGCTGCAATCTTGATGTCGTCCACATGGAKGACCATCATCGCCACAACGTCCCCAGCAACTACCAAACGAAACACATAGGGATCTACCACGCATTGCTCGAAACCACACTCTACCAGGGTTGACGACAACAGCTGATACCACGCTCGACCACTCTGCTTCAAGCCGTAAAGGGCTTTGTTGAGAAGCACCACCTTACCAGATACTGATCCACAACCGATGGGCAGACGTAAGTAGACATCGGTGTCCAACTCAGACTGGATGAAAGCCTGGTCTGCATCTAAGTGCCTCAGGTCCCAGTCTAGCTTACACGCCATCGCCGCTACCAACCTGTTAGAGGTAGCAGAGACCGTAGGGGCAAACGTCTCAAAGTAGTATACTCCCTCTACCTGGCTGTAACCCATCGCTACCATGATGGCCTTTGCCCTGTCAACCATACCATGCGAATCTCCCTTCCACTTGTATAGCATGCGTCTACGATGTTGCACCCCCCAGGAATTTCAGTCACTTCCGCAAAGGTTCCGGCCGCCACAAGCCCATGGAACTCCTTGGTCATCGCCTCCATCCACACGTCGGAGTACTCCGACGAGCACGCCGCGGGGTACGAAACTGGCTCCAGTCCCGCTTCCCGGATGAGGCATTTAGGTAACTCTCCCGGCTTACGGGTAACCGCCTGTACCGCCAGAAGCCCATGGATTAGTTTTCCCCCTTCATCGGGCCCGAACATACTCACCAGGCCAGCTGCATCTTGATTGAGCGCTCGCGTCTGCGCCCTAGTTCGCCCAAGCTCCTCGCCACCTCTGAACCCTAGCAGGCTCAACTCGAGTTGACGCGCCGCAGTCCGCGCCATCGTAGGAACCAGATCGCTCTCGTCCGATGACGTCGTCTCGCTCTCCTCGGCCGAGAGATCGCCGTCGACAGACGGCTCGCTGCCCACCGGCGACAAAGAATCACCAGGCGGGGGAATAGTGGCATCGGGGGCTGGCAGACTTTCACTGTCTACATAACCCGGTTCACATTGGCCACCATGGCCTACACTCCCCGCTGGAGAGGCCACTCGACGCTGATGGGGGATTCCCCTCCCCAGCAGTGGGAATGGAGTCGGTGGGCCAGAATCGAATTCATCTAGCCCTCCCGGCTCCGGCGTCCCTCCCAGCTCCGACGCCCCTCCCAGCTCTGGCGTCCCTCCCAGCTCCGGCGCCCCTGCCAGTTCCGGCGATGCCGGTTGTTGCAGTTGCACCGGCGGCACTCCCATAATCGGTGGTGCCTCCCAGGTGACGTCCCTTGTTTCTATCAACTTGTTTGCCCGCGTCAGCATGCGCAATGGATCACGGGGGTGGTCGATGCCTGGCCCGAGGTAGAAGCTACTCTCGCACCTGSGGAACGACTTTGACGGGCGGTTCCAACGACAATACCCCGGACGAAGAAACGGGTGCGGTGACGCAGGTGCAGTCTTACCATGCCACATCTCGTGCGGCGACTTGTTACCCGGGTTGGACGTAGTCGCGGTGCAGTTCAGAGCCGCACACGCCCAGTGTACAGCCTCAGCCCAGAGGGTCTCCGACGGTGGCAGTTCGACGTGTGGGAAGAGGATGGGGGCTTGGATGCGAACAGCAAGCGTCGAGTTTCGGATGATACCGAAGGCTCGCTCGGCAACGCCGTTTAACTCTGGACACTTTGCGTTGGTGAATTCCTGTTTGATGCAATACTGCCTGCACACGTTCCCGAAATCCCCACCAAAGAACTCTCCCCCATTATCAGACCTTACTCTCTCTACTTCCGACGGTACACCATCCGCACGTACATCAGCCAAACACTTCCTAAATGCGTCAGCAGCATCGGATTTACGCTGGAGGAAGTATACCCATGAGTACCGGGTAAAATCATCCTTCACTATCATCACGTACTTCTTACCAAGCAACGAAGGAACCCTCTTAGGGCCACTTAGATCCACGAAAATTCTTCCTAGCTTCTCTGTCGCGCGTGATTTTGTACTGTTAGCGATCGGTTTACGGTATCCCTTGGCCATAGAACAACCAGTGCATGGTCTCAACCTACCTAGCAGCTCTACACTAGTGATTTGGCAGTCTCTCTCAACAAACATTGGCCAGCATGGCCGTGCACGCAGTGGAAAAGTTTGATGTCTACAGGAGTCTCATGCGAGTCCACACTACCAGGGGCTATCATGGGAAACGCTAGAGGAGCATAATCAGCAAGAGTCACAAGGTTCCCGCTTGCGAATATCAAACTTCTGAGCGACTCAGGCTCACGTTGGTCAACACTGACGGGGGCTACCACAGGGAAGCCCAGGGGGGTATGGAGAGCAGGTTGTACGAGGCTCTAAAGGGGCACGGGAGCCGACAGGGGAAAAGGGATGCACTCGTCATGAGGGTCAAGCCTTCTACCGTGGTTAGAGTAACCAGAACCACCACTCCAAAAACTAAGACGTCCGTGCGCTAGGGTCACGCTCATATCCTCATCGTCAGTTGAAAAACCTACTCCTCGTGTGTGCGCAGCCATTAGGAAAAATAGGTTGAGAGCCAAGCTGGGCACGTATGCCACCTTGTCTAGCCTTACTTTGATGTCTTCTGCGTTGTTAGGGAAAACAACCGTCAGCGACCCGTAACCCTCAACGTCTATCAAAATATCGTTGCCAATCTTAACCTTGTCCTCGTATGGTTGCACGGCTTGAAGCAAGTCAGCTGATCTAGTCGTGCGAAAGGTTGCACCACTATCAGCTATCCACTTCTCTGTGCCGTCCTTACTCTGCTCGCGCTCTCCTACCGCATCGCTCTTACCAAGCATACCAATCGCTAGACAGCCTATAATCTCACCAGTGGCGTTCTGGGACTTCTTCGCGGCGGGAATGACGTGGGCGGTGCAGTCGAACCATCGATGGCCTGGCTCCAAGCATCGGTGACACTTGTTCCGCATGTCGTCGTACTTCTTCTCCCCGTTCTTCTTACCGCTGGCAGTGCTGTTGTTCTTGGCTGTCATAACACCACCGGAAATTCCCTTACAGCTCGGTCACCCTTTCTACTACCATCCTCTTACGGTTTRGGCTGACCGGGCTTGTTCGCAACTAGGGCCTGTCCTACGTTACGGTCTTGGTGTTTGCATCCCTAGACATAACTTGTATACCGTTGCCTGACTATCGCCTCTATTTCCGCCCGGGTGATGTCGTCCTGTACAGTATCGTGCGCTGTTCAAATTCGTAGTCGTTGGTAAGTACTTCTACGATTTTGAGGTTTACATCCTCTACAGGCAAATGAACTCCCAAGGATCCCAAAACACCGACAATCTTGTCTACACGAGCGAAAATCTCATCGGTTCTTTCTCTTTTCCATGACCAGATCGTTGAACTCGCTTCCACTTGACTTTTCAGCCAAGTTTTGGAGCAAGAACCAGTCTCTCTAGCATACGCCAAGCTAAGCTAGGGGAGTTAGTATCAYTATCACTCGGCTGYAGCAGTTCGCGGTCGGTGACGCTCTCGGTTACACAGGTCCATGCAAGTCGGGACCGTTTAATGGCGAACTCACTGAAGCCTTGGTCCAGTAGTAAGCCGAAGTTTTAGACGGGTCACCTACCATCATGTCAGACATAGTGGTAAAGCCTGATGAACCGTTCAGCAATCGCGTAACCTCGAAGCGTCTCTTCCACATGGGTACTCTACACTGTTACCATTAAATTTAGGAATTCATAGATTTGATTCTACTGGTCTCCCGTGGTCCTACAGCTAGATGACTATCCCTATAGTACCTACACACCGACAGCTTGCAGCAGTACTATCGTGGCGGCTCCAACTCTACGACTAGAAGCAAACCCTGCCTGCTCACTAGTACCTTCTACACCTGATGAAGGCTGGTCCTGCCACCGGCGGTCGCCCCTTGCAGCCCGCCAGTATCCTCTCGACTCGCCTCTATTGCTGACAACCTTTCTTCGAATAGCCTCTGCCTGCGCTGCGAGCTGCTCCTTCAAGTCTTCTATATCTCTTGGTCCATCTCGGAACACCAGTCAAGTTCGAACTTTTCGTTAACGTATTCAATTGACAGTGATGATCAGGAGACGAAGTGGCACCAACAGCCCCGAGCTGTGAGCCCAGACAAGTACTGCCCTATGCAGTCTGTCCCAGAGAAAAGAAGATGATGTGTTTATGTCTTGAATATTACAGCAGTACCCAAGGGAACACGAGGAGAAGAGGGTTTGGAGTGGGTGCAGGTTGGAGTGAGATGAGGTGGGAGCGCGAGCTCCTACCCATCACGATTGCCCACCAACCACAATCCCTCGCACGTTCCCGAACCACAAACCGAGGTCCAATACGGGCCACAAAACAACAATTCTCACTTCCAGAATAGCCCGCAATGTCCCGTTCCCTATAGTCAATGGACTTTCCACATACCAGGTAATGTTTATGGGCTACTGTAAATCCCGTACTGCCGCAAGCGGAGCGGCCGATCCGCCACACTGTTAGTGGATATAACCTATATCGAACAGTCACCACCAGTGTTGGAGCTCATGGGCAATGTTGTGTGGTGCTCCAGGGCATGTGAGAGTGGTTATTTCATGTGTTTCGTGTGTATGGCTCGTAGCCTGGGGCATATGAGAAGAATGTGCTGTGTGGTTGGGCGTGTGCGTGAAAGATCGCGCCATCCCCTGACCCCGCCACAAAAAAATAATCCAGCTTCTCTACGAAACCTTTGAGATCAACCACGAGAGCCAGCCTATTAATAGAAGCTTACACCCTCTACCAGAGGTTGAAGTGCTCCAGATAGCAGGCCCGGTTTGACGCCGGGAAGACAGATCGAGGCGATGACGCTGGAGAAGGATCTCTCCGAGCCAGCGAGACTTCTGCTGCTCGTGTCGCTGCTCGCCAAGGACCGTTTGATCTCCCACAATGGTGCGTGCAAAAAAGAAAGAAAAAAAGACGGAATCCAAAATATACCCTCCGGCAGAAATTACATTGCTGCTGATACTGCTGCTGCTGGCTGCACGTAGTCTATCTGCGCGACTACCTGTGTTTGGCAATAGCAAGGCGAAACCACGATGCAACCCAGGTGGTATGGCAAGCGTAGGACTACAGATATACAGCGATGACCTTGTGCTTAGTATACCCTTTGGCATAACATGTCTTTCTTATCTGAGCTCTGCACGTACTCGTAGGTACATCATGAGAGCTGGTGATCGAAAGATTGTGTACGCACGGCAGCAGAACATGGGGAGAGAGAACAGCACGGCCGAACCCACAGCAAGTGCTCCCTCGCGTCGCAGTGGGTGCGGATCACAACCAAGCACAGTAGCAGTGTTGATACAGCAGCAGTCTATACAAGCCTTAGCCTTCGCTTTGACTACTGCTGTACCTGGTACGTTATATTGAGATTCAGGTTTACTCTCGTAGATTTATTTACCAGTGGTTGTTGCGAGGTGAAATCTTGGTGACCAAACACACGGCGGTCCCACATCCCACACCTCAGATAGATCATCGATTACCACTTGATGAACCATGATATACTGCTGTAGATCTTTCCGAGAGCAGATATATTCCTGACCTGTATCGTCTGGCTCATGTTTCCGGGTGCGAGTAGCATAGTAGTCTCGATGATCTACGAGTAGCACGTGTTTCCTGGGTTGGATCTGTGCTACGCAGGTCCTGCACAGCCACTCACAACGGCAAATGAATGAGGAACTACGGGCACATATTATACGTACATAAATGATCTACGCGTATGATACTGAGGTATCGCTTCGCCTCCACTCTATATGAAAGTATTGGATTGAAATGAACTGAGGCCTCTCAGCCACGGCTGGAGACTCCACCCAAGGTTATTACCCCCGCGTTGATCCTACAGTCTACCGGCAGTAGTGTAGTAGTATCAATGCGGCATGCAACTATCAGAGAGTAATCACCTCGGAAAACGGTAAATATCTAAACATAAACAAGATAAGCCGACTATTGATGCCTTGTACGCTCCCGCGTCAATATGTACGTAGTTGGGAGGGTGGGACGGTCCGTTTTCCCTACACCTACCGTTCTACTGTAGTAGTGTATTCCCAGGTGCTTTTCTTAACGGAAGTGCCTGGGTGGGTGCTCAAGCTGTTCTTTTCATAGTCGGTTCAAACTTCTGGAACCACTCTCGGATTTCCGAGTTTGGTTCCACTATTTCTGCCCAATATTACTGAGGTATCGCTTCGCCTCCACTCTATATGAAAGTATTGGATTGAAATGAACTGAGGCCTCTCAGCCGGGGCTGGTTTGTTCCACCCATACATTCACCCTGCCTTGGTACATTAMTTGTTGTTGCTGCGTTTGTGTTATGAGGGTCACGTGTGTTCCCCGCGGCCTTCGTTCTACCCATACTTTCTATTGGCGTTTTTTTCGATGCCCTCGACGCAGTTGACCTGAAAGCGGCAAAGTCTTTCTGGAACTCCGGTGTCAACGGCAACCGGTTGCTTGGTCGTATGCCAGTTCCGTTGCTGCCTGCCGTAGGCGGCCGCGTGTCCGCGCTGCGTCTTCACTCGTTTCGCTTCGGGGTTGCCCTGGCTCGTCGCGCCCCGATATACCTCTCTGCCACGTGAACGGGTTCTTACCACCCCGGACAAACCTGCATGCATGGACATCAACCGGCTGTGCCGTCTGCCATGGCTAAACGAGCCCCGATACATGCGTAGACCAGAATACTGTCCGAAAGATGTGCACGGGTTCCCCTTGAGATTATCATAGATGATCTAGATCACGATCTGTTCGAGATGTGCACAGTTCCTACGAGATTATCGGTACTGTCTGTATCATACTGCTATCATATTTGGTAAGGAACAGCTAGATATCACATGCTGGCCCAGGCTGGATTTCTTACATTGAGGAAGAGAGTGCAATAGATGGTGAACTGTCGCACACGCCGTACAGCTCATGATTTGCGGTTGACCTACAACAGTAATCGTACAGATCAGTGGGTTGAGACATACTGGTGCCTGGTACGACATACAGTATTCGTAGTGTGGTACCAGGTGTATACAGCAGATCGCCGTGCGTATCCTACAGATCGTGGAAACGTGCACACATCATACAGATCGTACCAGATCAGAGTGCAATGTGCTCACATAGCCGGGCAACACGCATGAAAACATGGTGACCACTCCCTGTACATAGATCACTGCTGCCGAAACATGCATATTGATCATGCAGGTTTTGTGAGTCGGCCACGTGGAAGCGCTTGTACAGATGATGCAGATCCGTGAAAATGATCTGTGTGATCTGTACAGTGAAAATGAGCTGTGTGATCTGCACAGTGAAAGTGATCTGTGTAATCTGTACGGTGAAAATGATCTGTGATGTGAACTATGAAAAATGTATTGTGATCTGTTCTATGAAAACGATCTGTGTGATCTGTACTATGCAAATCATCTGTGTGATCTATACAATAATCTGATCTACCCGACGTATGAAATGATTTTGTCAGAATTGCTCCCAGCGCGCATTTCCGCCGGAGGCCATGTGCGGCTTGCCGCACAACCGTTTTTCAGCTCCGCATCTTTTTTCGCGGTACTCGTACGTATCAGGAATGCTTTTTTTTGGGGGGGGGGGGGGTCTGTTTTACCATAGGCGACAAAACATCAGGGGTCTTCACGGGTCATCATGACCTGACCCGAGCGTTGGGTCAGGAACATTTTGAAATCTCACGGGTCGGGTCGGGTCGGGTCGGGTCGGGTCGGGTGGGGTGGGGGGGTAGGGTAGGGTAGGGTAGGGTAGGGTAGAGTAGTGTAGTGTAGGGTAGTGTAGGGTCGGGTCAGCAGGTTTCCAAACCCTCACGGGTCGGGTTGGATCACCGTTACCGACGGGTCACCCTTACCCGACCCGGCCCGACCTGACCCGCGAGGTTTGACCCGACCCCTAGACGGCCCTGAAAAAATATTTGGGGTACTGTTTAGGGTCTACGACAGTAGAGGTTAAAATGAGCAGTGGTTCTTGCTTTGCGTGCTGGCTTGGTCGTTGTTTTCTTGTCTGCACATGAAGTATATGTTTTTTCGATCGGACGGTTCCATTGTTTATTAGATTTTGTAGTGGACCGTTCAAGCCTGGCGCACGCGGCGCTGCTAAGCTTCCGTTGTGGCCCTCCTTCCCCCCTCCCCACCCCTGCCAGGCAAGGGTTTCCTGAAAGAGCTCATCTTGAGAAGGGACGAGGGTTTACTACAGGTGTTCGCAGGGTTCGGATCAAACCCCAACTTCCTCGAGGAGTTGAACGAGCTCATCGGTGAGTTACGTGTCCGTTTTTTTTCGAAACCAATTCACGTAGAATGTTTTTACCGCAACCGCGTTTAGAGGACACATTACTTGGAATTAGAGAGAGCCCTATCTGGGATGTTCATGTCCGTTTTGTTTCGAGAACCAAGACACTAGCGTACCCCCGCAGCAAACTGCAACACCAGAAACAGAACGCCTGTCCTCCGCCTTATGGGCGTAGTCTGCGTCCACGTACGTCTCCAAATCAAATTCCATCTGAACAGAACCCACGTCGCTATCCCTCCGGAAAGTTAAGCCTAACTCGGACGTGGCATTCAGATACTCGAGAATCTTCTGCGCCGCCTTGTAGTGAATCGGCTTGGGGTCATGTGAAAACCGTGCGATTGCCCGAACCGCATTTGCGATATCGGGTCTTGTCTGGTTTGCGATCCACATCAGGCTCCCCACGATCTCACGGAACGGTACATCGACCACAGTTTCCTCCTCGCTTAAGGGCCTAAGGTCCAAGAAAGGGGTAGCGGGGATGGGGCTAGAGTTTGAAACACCAAAACGATTCAGTACGCTCCGAATGAACTGAGTCTGAGAAATCTCCAAAGTCCCTTTCTCCCGGTCCCTCTTGTACTCGCTGCCCATGTACCATTCTACCTCCCCGAGATGTTTGGTGGGAAATCTCTGGTTGAGGGCACTGACCACTACTTCAGTTACCACCTCAGTAGCTGCAATCTTGATGTCGTCCACATGGAAGACCATCATCGCCACAACGTCACCACCAACCACCAAACGAAACACACAGGGATCTACCAAGCATTGCTCGAAACCACACTCTACCAGGGTTGACGACAACAGCTGATACCACGCTCGACCACTCTGCTTCAAGCCGTAAAGGGCTTTGTTGAGAAGCACCACCTTACCAGATAGTGATCCACAACCGGGGGGCAGACCAGTATCCCCCTCACATACAAGGCCTCCTTGACCCCGTCTGCCATTGCTACGTACTCTGCCTCAGTGGTAGATAGGGTGACGCATTTCTGCGTCCTAGAGAACCAAGACACTAGCGTACCCCCGCAGCAAACTGCAACACCAGAAACAGAACGCCTGTCCTCCGCCTTATGGGCGTAGTCTGCGTCCACGTACGTCTCCAAATCAAATTCCATCTGAACAGAACCCACGTCGCTATCCCTCCGGAAAGTTAAGCCTAACTCGGACGTGGCATTCAGATACTCGAGAATCTTCTGCGCCGCCTTGTAGTGAATCGGCTTGGGGTCATGTGAAAACCGTGCGATTGCCCGAACCGCATTTGCGATATCGGGTCTTGTCTGGTTTGCGATCCACATCAGGCTCCCCACGATCTCACGGAACGGTACATCGACCACAGTTTCATCCTCGCTTAAGGGCATAAGGTCCAAGAAAGGGGTAGCGGGGATAGGGCTAGAGTTTGAAACACCAAAACGATTCAGTACTCTCCGAATGAACTGAGTCTGAGAAATCTCCAAAGTCCCTTTCTCCCGGTCCCTCTTGTACTCGCTGCCCATGTACCATTCTACCTCCCCGAAATGTTTGGTGGGAAATCTCTGGTTGAGGGCACTGACCACTACTTCAGTTACCACCTCAGTAGCTGCAATCTTGATGTCGTCCACATGGAAGACCATCATCGCCACTACGTCACCACCAACCACCAAACGAAACACACAGGGATCTACCAAGCATTGCTCGAAACCACACTCTACCAGGGTTGACGACAACAGCTGATACCACGCTCGACCACTCTGCTTCAAGCCGTAAAGGGCTTTGTTGAGAAGCACCACCTTACCAGATAGTGATCCACAACCGGGGGGCAGACGTAAGTAGATATTGGTGTCCAACTCAGACTGGATGAAAGCCTGGTCTACATCTAAGTGCCTCAGGTCCCAGTCTAGCTTACACGCCATCGCCGCTACCAACCTGTTAGAAGTAGCAGAAGCCGTAGGGGCAAACGTCTCAAAGTAGTCTACTCCTTCTACCTGGCTGTAACCCATAGCTACCATGCGGGCCTTTGCCCTGTCAACCATACCATNGCCGCGTGTCCGCGCTGCGTCTTCACTCGTTTCGCTTCGGGGTTACCCTGGCTCGTCGTCGCCCCGATATACCTCTCTGCCACTGAACGGGTTTTCCACCCGACTAACCGCATGATGGCATCAACCGGTGTGCCTGCCAAGTCCTGGCTAAGAGCCCCGATACTGCTGTAGACCATGATCTGTCCGAGATGTGCACGGTTCCCTTGAG
Organism: Saccharina japonica; assembly: GCA_008828725.1. Classification (NCBI taxonomy): domain Eukaryota; class Phaeophyceae; order Laminariales; family Laminariaceae; genus Saccharina; species Saccharina japonica. The sequence continues at coordinate 203,948 of MEHQ01004370.1, read as the reverse complement.
ATTATCATAGATGATCTAGATCACGATCTGTTCGAGATGTGCACAGTTCCTACGAGATTATCGGTACTGTCTGTATCATACTGCTATCATATTTGGTAAGGAACAGCTAGATATCACATGCTGGCCCAGGCTGGATTTCTTACATTGAGGAAGAGAGTGCAATAGATGGTGAACTGTCGCACACGCCGTACAGCTCATGATTTGCGGTTGACCTACAACAGTACATCGTACAGATCAGTGGGTTGAGACATACTGGTGCCTGGTACGACATACAGTATTCGTAGTGTGGTACCAGGTGTATACAGCAGATCGCCGTGCGTATCCTACAGATCGTGGAAACGTGCACACATCATACAGATCGTACCAGATCAGAGTGCAATGTGCTCACATAGCCGGGCAACACGCATGAAAACATGGTGACCACTCCCTGTACATAGATCACTGCTGCCGAAACATGCATATTGATCATGCAGGTTTTGTGAGTCGGCCACGTGGAAGCGCTTGTACAGATGATGCAGATCCGTGAAAATGATCTGTGTGATCTGTACAGTGAAAATGAGCTGTGTGATCTGCACAGTGAAAGTGATCTGTGTAATCTGTACGGTGAAAATGATCTGTGATGTGAACTATGAAAAATGTATATGTGATCTGTTCTATGAAAACGATCTGTGTGATCTGTACTATGCAAATCATCTGTGTGATCTATACAATAATCTGATCTACCCGACGTATGAAATGATTTTGTCAGAATTGCTCCCAGCGCGCATTTCCGCCGGAGGCCATGTGCGGCTTGCCGCACAACCGTTTTTCAGCTCCGCATCTTTTTTCGCGGTACTCGTACGTATCAGGAATGCTTTTTTTTGGGGGGGGGGGGGGTCTGTTTTACCATAGGCGACAAAACATCAGGGGTCTTCACGGGTCATCATGACCTGACCCGAGCGTTGGGTCAGGAACATTTTGAAATCTCACGGGTCGGGTCGGGTCGGGTCGGGTCGGGTCGGGTGGGGTGGGGGGGTAGGGTAGGGTAGGGTAGGGTAGGGTAGAGTAGTGTAGTGTAGGGTAGTGTAGGGTCGGGTCAGCAGGTTTCCAAACCCTCACGGGTCGGGTTGGATCACCGTTACCGACGGGTCACCCTTACCCGACCCGGCCCGACCTGACCCGCGAGGTTTGACCCGACCCCTAGACGGCCCTGAAAAAATATTTGGGGTACTGTTTAGGGTCTACGACAGTAGAGGTTAAAATGAGCAGTGGTTCTTGCTTTGCGTGCTGGCTTGGTCGTTGTTTTCTTGTCTGCACATGAAGTATATGTTTTTTCGATCGGACGGTTCCATTGTTTATTAGATTTTGTAGTGGACCGTTCAAGCCTGGCGCACGCGGCGCTGCTAAGCTTCCGTTGTGGCCCTCCTTCCCCCCTCCCCACCCCTGCCAGGCAAGGGTTTCCTGAAAGAGCTCATCTTGAGAAGGGACGAGGGTTTACTACAGGTGTTCGCAGGGTTCGGATCAAACCCCAACTTCCTCGAGGAGTTGAACGAGCTCATCGGTGAGTTACGTGTCCGTTTTTTTTCGAAACCAATTCACGTAGAATGTTTTTACCGCAACCGCGTTTAGAGGACACATTACTTGGAATTAGAGAGAGCCCTATCTGGGATGTTCATGTCCGTTTTGTTTCNGCTCCGTCCCGGCATTGTAGGGATGCGAGGGTCTATGGTCATACGACTACGGCCGTGCACAACATCAGTCTCAGAAAAGCACGAACACTATTTGGCGCCGCGTGGCATCAAACCTGGACGACTTGAACAACTCGGTGGCTTCTCGCTTGCGCTGCATCGCCGCCGAGGTCTTCTTGAACTCCGTTGAAAAATCGAATAGGATTTCTCGATACCTTTTTTTGGGACGCGCATACATGAATGCACCAGTCAATCGTGCCGTGAGTAGGTTGGGGCAGGGTAAGGTGGAGCAGGGTAGGGTAGAGTAAGGGTAGGGTAGGGTAGAGTAAGGGTAGGGTAGGGTAGGGTAGGGTAGGGTAGGGTAGGGTAGAGTAGTGTAGTGTAGGGTAGTGTAGGGTCGGGTCAGCAGGTTTCCAAACCCTCACGGGTCGGGTTGGATCACCGTTACCGACGGGTCACCCTTACCCGACCCGGCCCGACCTGACCCGCGAGGTTTGACCCGACCCCTAGACGGCCCTGAAAAAATATTTGGGGTACTGTTTAGGGTCTACGACAGTAGAGGTTAAAATGAGCAGTGGTTCTTGCTTTGCGTGCTGGCTTGGTCGTTGTTTTCTTGTCTGCACATGAAGTATATGTTTTTTCGATCGGACGGTTCCATTGTTTATTAGATTTTGTAGTGGACCGTTCAAGCCTGGCGCACGCGGCGCTGCTAAGCTTCCGTTGTGGCCCTCCTTCCCCCCTCCCCACCCCTGCCAGGCAAGGGTTTCCTGAAAGAGCTCATCTTGAGAAGGGACGAGGGTTTACTACAGGTGTTCGCAGGGTTCGGATCAAACCCCAACTTCCTCGAGGAGTTGAACGAGCTCATCGGTGAGTTACGTGTCCGTTTTTTTTCGAAACCAATTCACGTAGAATGTTTTTACCGCAACCGCGTTTAGAGGACACATTACTTGGAATTAGAGAGAGCCCTATCTGGGATGTTCATGTCCGTTTTGTTTCAGAGGTAAATCCCCTGGGTGTCGCAGGAGAATGAGTTGGCTCTACGTAGCGTATGTGCAACATTTTCTCCGCAACTATTATCCTGTTTGTTGTGCGCGTTTTTGGAATTATGGCATGTATTTAAACGAAAAAAACAACATCCTACCGACCAACCATATGAACAACCAACCAACCGACCGACCGACCGATCAAACAACGACGCATGCAACGGAAGTGGTGCAGTTTTCTGAGGCCGCTCACTTGATGATTACAGTGTAGGAGCTCTGAAAACCACCCAAGAACGGATTTAAGCTTTTACCCGTTTAGACCTTAAGGACCGCAGTCCCGTTGTGGGGACAAAAACACTTGGAATTTCAGTCACGTTTTGGTTTCTGTACAGTGCAGTGCTAAATGGGGTGGGCTAATGATGCCATAGTAAATAGGACCTACGGTACACACAAAAAAATATTTATTTACCTATTTTTACTGACAATATTTGGTCCTATTTACTATGGTCCTCCGTAATAGTTTGTCCGATGGGCAAACAATTCGATGGCCTAGGCGTGAATCGAATGGTTTTGTCATCAAAACGAACGATGAGGCATGCTGCTTATTCGGCAGAAACCCTCACTTGAGAAAGCCTCCGTCAGTCATAAGTAGTTCGCCTCGTAAGGCAAAAAAAAGTGCCACCCCTATTGCAGCACGAGTCCAACCAACCAACCAACCAATCAACCAAGCAACCAAGCAACCGACTAAACCCCCTATCCGGACGGTGGTTGCGATAACGATGACAATGGCAGACCGGGACAGCAGGAGCATGTATGACGACCTGTTCGCCGGCATGTCCCTGTCGGAAGGCAAGACTCTTTCCAAGACGGAGCGCAAGCGGAGGGGCTGGCTGGGCGACAAGGCGCTCATCTACGGAGAGGTGGGGCGGCGCAGAGGGCGGAGTCGGAAAATAAGGCGTTTTTTGTGTTGTTGTTCGTTTTTTTTGTACCCATCTCGAGTTAAAAGATGCGGCACAATTGGTTGGTGCCGTTCTGTCGGAGTGGGGCGTTCCAGTTTCTGGTGCCTGGTGTACCTTGTACCTTGCACCCTGAGGTTTTGGTTGCGGGCTAATTGATGCCTTTTGGTCGAGATGTGGCGTTCTAGCCTCTAGTATGTCTAGTCTATGGTGTACGTCGGGATTGGGAGGCAGCGTTCATGCACGCAGAGGTGGAGCGGCGTGGAGCTCAGGGTCAAAAATGTAGTTTTTGTTTGTGCCCCTCGAGAGGTTAAATGCGGTGAAATTGGTGTCGTTTTGTCGGAGTGGGGCGTTCTGGTTTCTGGTGCACGGTGTGCCTGTTTGCACGTACCTTGCACCGTGCTGTTCGGTGCGGTACAATTGGTGACGTTTTGTGGTTGTGGGGCGTTTTGATACACTAGTCCACCTTAAGAGTTCGGAGGCAGCGCTCATCTACAGACGGGTGGGAGGCGCGAAGTCGAAAGGAGGCGTTAGAATGCTGCCCTCGTGTGCAACTTGCGGTTACAATGCGGCGCAATTATTCCTGCTCTGTTATCTATATTCCGTCTAGTCGGTACAATTGGTGCCGGTTTGTGGAACGGAGAACCTTGCAGTAACTATGCGGAGAAAGTAGTGCCGTTCTGTCGAGAGAGAGGCCATACGTAGGGCGAGGCGGCGGCGAAGTTGGCGATGCTTTGTTGAAAGGAAGACCTTATGTTTGAAAGACGGCATAAAGGAGACCGTTTTGCTGTCCTGTTGGGCAAAGATGAAGCCTGATGTATTCCGATTCGCCTGCGCTGCGATCCGGTTGGCACCTTCTCTGATCCTGTCATGCCCGAAAGTTTGCCGTGGCAGAACACGAAACAATGTTGTTATTGTTGTTGTTGTTGTTGTTGTTGTTGTTGTTGTTGTTGTTGTTGTTGTTGTTGTTGTTGTTGTTGTTGTTGTTGTTGTTGTTGTTGTTGTTGTCGTTGGTGTTGGTGTTGGTGTTGGTGTTGGTGTTGGTGTTGGTGTATGTTGGTGTATGTTGGTGTTGGTGGTGGTGGTGTGTGTATGTTGGTGTATGTTGGTGTTGGTGTTGGTGTTGGTGTTGGCATTGTTGCTGTTCGTGCTGTTGCAGTTTTTGCTGGTGCTGTTGTTGGTGTTGGTGTTTTTGTCTTCGTTGTTGTTGACGTTGTTGTTGTTGGTGTTGGTGTTTTTGCCTTTGTTGCTGCTGGTTCTTTTTTATGTTGTCGTTGACTCTAAAGTTTGTTGTTGTTGTTGCTGCTGGTGTTAATGCTGTTGTTGCTGCCGTCGTTGTTGCAGGTGGACTTTGGCAGCTTTGCGACAATCCTTCGGGAGGTAGCGTTCCTGATGGAGCCCAATCAGGGGCAGGTTTTCTACGACCTGGGAAGCGGAACCGGAAAAGCCGTTTATGTGGTGAGAGCAGGGTTCTGTCTGTCTATGGGAGGGAGGGGAGGGAAGCAGAGCGGGAGGGAGGGAGGGAGACTGCCAGGGAGGGGGGGAGGAGATGAGAGAGGGAGGGAGGGAGGGAGGGAGGGAGGGAGGGGGAGTAGATGTCTCGCTTCCCCCCTTGGAACGGGGGACAGATTGCTCCCCCCCCCCTTGCAACAGAGTTTTTACCAACATTGACATCATATCTATGAACTGGAGGAGCGGCAATGCTTTTTCTCCTTTTTATTCTTTTGTCGGAGAAAATGTTGTGCATTTACTGTACGATTCCCTTTCTTTGCCCTCTCCACCTTGCTACTCCCCGCTACTACCCCCTCCCTTCGCTACCCCCCTAACCCCCCCCCTTCCACCACTACCCACTACACCCCCCCCTCTCCCATTACCCCCCGATCCGTTCCGGCATTGTAGGGATGCTAATAATTGGGTTTATGGCCTTGCGACTACGGCCATGCATGACATGAGCACACCCTCCTCCACCCCCTTCAAACCCTCCCGTGCCCCTTCCCCCCGTGCACACCGCCTCCCCTCCCTCCTTATCGCCGGCCCTACCGCACTATGTGTATCACACGGCCATACGTCGTGCGTTTCGGCGACGTTCTGCCAGGCCCGTCTGACGCAGGACTTCGCTCACTGCGTGGGCATTGAGCTCCTGCAGCCGTTGCATTCGGCCGCTCAGCTCGTCACGAGGAGGTTTAACGAGAGGTATCGGAGGCGTCTCGATGCGACACGGCCGCAGGTGAAAACTTTAGGAATACATAGTGTTGTCATATACAAGTGTATCTAATCGGTACATTATATACCGGGTACGTATAGGCTATACTTTTCAAGCTGTGTGTGACCTGTGGCCTGTATTCTGACACCGACCTCTTCGTTTGTAGTTTGAACTCTGTAGAATTTTGCAATCATGAAAAACCTTTCCTTTTCAGGTTGTAATTTGATTGTGAAATATGATTCGTACATTGTAATCCATCAATTGGTGGCTGGTGGTCTGTTTCTTTGTATTTGTATTTGTATTTGTATGTACGTGTAATTTGTAATTTTGGCTTTTGTAATATGCACTCTATAATTTTGAATGATATCTGTCTCTTTTGACGATGTGTGTTTCGATTTTCGGCCGCCGCATGTAGAACGCGGCGGTGTTCTTGGGATCGTTCCTGGAATACGATTGGTCGGATGGGGACTGCGTCTTCGCCAACAGCACTTGCTTCCCGCCGGACCTCATGGAGGCGCTTGCTCGTCAGGTACGGGACAGAGGGGATCGGGGTGGGCTAAAGCAGGGGTGAGGTGGGGGTGGGGGTTGGCAGTGGTAGTGGTAGTGGTAGTAGTACTGCAGCAGTAGTGGTAGAGGTAGATTCGCAAGTCATAGTAGTGGTGGTGGTAGTAGTAGCAGTAGTAGCAGTATTAAAAGCAGTAGTAGCAGTATTAAAAGCAGTGGTAGGGGTAGCAATACCTGCAGTAGCAATGGTAGTATAATCAGTAGCAGCAGCATAAACAGCAGGAGACATAGTGTTAACAGCAGCAGCAGCACCAGCAGTATATAGCAGCAGCAGCAGCAGCAGCGATTCTTGTTCATCGCGACCACTATCGCGACACTTGCGCTGTATGAAAGACAACCTTGCCAATCAAACCACACCCCCTTACCCCCCCCTACAGGCGGCGGAGCTCAAACCCGGGTCCGTGGTAGTGACCTTTACCAAGGGCCTTGAGTCGGCGTGCTTCGAGGTGGTGAACAAAAAGCGCTTCGAGATGAGCTGGGGTGAGGAAAGCCGTGATTATTTGTCCAGCACTTGCCCTACGTTGATATCCATTCTTCAATACCACGAATTCCGGATTCCGTTTTCGTTGGTCAGTATTCCGTCTTCCGCATTCGATGTTCTGTATTCGGTAGGGATGTTGATCTGGCTGGACTTCGCGGCTAAATTTTAGTTGGGTAGTGAAATAAGCCACTTTTTAATACCTAACTTTTAGACGTCCATCAGTAAGAAAACACAATTCGAGGGACAAGCGCGCCAGTCAGATGCAGAGACGTGGAACTCTTGCAAACTCTACCGCACCTAACTAACTATAATTCATACCTAGCCAACTGATGCAATACTTAGTGTGCGACTTATGATAGCATTCGGTATTCGACTTTCAGTTTTCGTCATTCCGAATCCCTTCTGCAGTTACTCGTACGTTTTTGCTTTCGAGCCATGCTGCGGGGGGAAGGGGCAATTCTGGGCCCAAACATAACTCAACCTATCCCCTTTTCTGCTTCCCCTACACATAGACATATATCTATATCTAATTCCAAGTTAATATCACGGGGGATCATAGTTAATAGGACCCAGAGGTACACCCAAAAACCTTTGTATTGCCCTTTTTTTACTATTGCGGGGAAACATGGTAACCAGGACCAAATCTTCTTAGTAATAATAATGGAATATATAGGTTTTAGTGCATGTGATAGGTCCTCATTATTATGGTTCCCGTAATAACAAAATGTTGTCCTATTTACTACGGTCTTCCGCAATAGTCCCCAAGACGGGAGTGCAGTCCTAAAGGGGTTGGTAGGAGTTCCTCAATTGAGCAACTGCCTGGTACCGTATAATATCACCCAAGTTGATAGGATAACACACCCTCTGGGAAGAAGGTCCATACCGATTTTCTCGACAATCGAGGGAGTGCAAACGCCAAGACATGCGCGCGCGCGCCTATGGAGATATCTCGACGATATATTTCCAAAGCCGCTCTTTTCGCTGTGTGTGTCCGTCCCGCCTGTTTCGGATCAAATCGGCTCGGAAATAGTAATCATCCCCAAGGGAGTGTGTTATCCTGCTTGTTGTATGGTATATTCGGGATCCCAGTTATTTAGTACCTGGTAAGTTATTTAATTTAGTACCCTGGTGAGTTATTCAATTTAGTACCTGGTAAGTTATTTAATTTAGTGCCTGGGATTAAATAGTTGTGTGTGTGTTTTTTTTCCATCCCATTTATTATCTTCGCACTTCCGTCTTTCTCCCTTCCTAGTCGTACCTCAGATCCGGGGTCACAAAGTAGGCTCCTCTCCCTCCTCCCCCACTACGGTTCTTGCCTTGATTTTTATCGCGCAGAGGGTTCAGCCTTCCCAACGCTCGTCGATTTTCATCGAATTTTGCTAACTCACGCTCTCGCGCTTTCCGCTAGTCAACATATTTTTTGCAAGAAAAAGTCCCTACGAGCATGCACTCCGCGGGGCTCGAACTCGCGATCTTGACGCTAACAGGCTTCGTGGTTACCTGCTAGCCCGCCGGGGCGACCGGCAGTTGTGATGTACACTTTAATTTTTCGTTGTATGTGTTCATCGGGTTGCACGCACGCTTTTCTCTCTCAAAAGTCGTTTTTTTTGGGTGGGGTATAGAGCTCTCTATTATGGGAAGAGCTTCATAAAGCACTCAAAAGTTCAACTCCACAAAACAAAAAACAAAAACAAAAACGTGCATAATTAGGTACCGCTCTGTCCCGAAATAGATGAAAGGAACGTTTAGATTTATATAATACAGTGGGCACCCCTATTTCAAGAGCACAAGCCAAAACAAGCGCTCTTAACTGCACATTACTCGTATCTGTAGTGGACGATATATAGCTTTCAGTGTAGGCGGGACATGCCGATTTGACCGCTCTTGAATCCCGAATGTTCTAATCTTGGGGCGCTCTTAAATCGGGATACCCACTGTAATGTTGAAACTGTCCTTATATTTCGGGGCATTTCGGGGCATTTCGGGATATAGTTGCAGCTCTTTTGGGAGCTCACGTATACCGACCAAACAATAACTCGGGTGTATTCCTATCAAGATTCTATCATTGGAAGAGCGCGGAGCGGGACGATCATCGCCTTTTTCTCCTGCGTGCTTGTCGTACATCTCCCTGCATTCACCATGTTGCACTTCGGATGCGTACGACTTCTCCCTGTGTTCACCATGTTGCACTTCGGATGCGTACGACATCTCCCTGTGTTCACTATGTTGCACTTCGGATGCGTACGACATCTCCCTGTGTTCACCATGTCGCACTTCGGATGAGTACATCTCCCTGTGTTCACCATGTCGCACTTCAGATGAGTACGATACATCTCACTGTGTTCACTATGTTGCACTTCGGATGAGTACGATGCATCTCCCTGTGTTCACCATGTTGCACTTCGGATGAGTACGATGCATCTCCCTGTGTTCACCATGTCGCACTTCCAATGAAATCCCCCAGCCCCCAGCAGCCCGGGCTGCTATTAATAGTAGGTGTGGACGATGCTGTAAATCGTCAATATATTTCCCATCTCAGACAGATCACGATCTATAGTAGGTCATCTGTGTCCTAGCCCACCGTTATGAGATGCTGTGCAGGATCTGTACAGCACATACCCAATCTGGAAAGCATGTCCTAGATAGTGCAGATGGTACGGCTCCCAGCCGGCAGCATGAGCTAGATCATACAGATCATACAAATCATACAGATATACAGATCATCTACCCTGAAAGAACTAGATCATCAAATAAGGAATCGATGATCTGCCCCGAGGTGTGGAATATTTCGGCGTTGTTTCCATCTGAACTCCCAAAGAGGTTGTAAAGCACTCCTGCGTGTACCTGCATGCATTCAGGTTTCACGAGGGCATTCAAGAACAACGTATATTATGATACCACGATAGGCTTCCTTTAGGTCAGGCGATTTGTGGTGGTCACTCGCTTGTTGCTTTTGCTAGAATAGGAGCTTTGTTTTCTTTACTTGCTGCGTGCAAAAGCTGGCGATCTACTTATGCGTCTGTATTTGTGTTTTGTGCTCGTTTAATTGTTGCGTGCTTAATTTTTTATTTCGCTGATATCATACGGTAGGACCCGCAACGGTGTTCATCCATCGTCGGATTGCCACCGCCCACAACGCGCCGTCGCCGAGGCGAGAGCTGACTGGCCAAGAGGACCGCGAGGGTTTCGACACCTTGCAAAGGTGCGTGCTTGTTTAATCGAGCTGGGACGGATATAGGGTCGAAGTATGGATTGGTAATATTGATCTTGTAACGTACAGCAATACATTTTTTTTATTTTTTATTTTTGGGTCAACTTACTTGGAAATAGTGTGGGAAGATTTTTGCAGTAGCAAAAAGGTCTACATGGTATCGCTTAATCTACGAGCATGACTAGTTTTTTTAAGACACCGACGACATACATGCACACACCCGGCGCAATTCAACCCTCTCCAAAAATAATTAGGTTATGTTTAGTCGTTTTTTTGTGTGTTTGTCATCGTCGCTTTTGCAATTTCTATTTCCGCCCCTCCCCACTGCATGACAATTAATACAACCCCCTCCGCCCCTCTTCCCACTACTGCTTGCCTGCCTGCCCGCCACAGAACACGTGCATCAGTTAGCGAGGATGATGGCAATGGTTCTCAGCCGGCGATGATACACGGCTCAGCGGGGCGCTCGAGCGCCGGACTCAACGGTCGCATCAGCGGTGGCTTCAACGGTCGAATCAACGGTCCCGGCAACGGCAGCTTGAATCGTGACACCAACGATCGAGTCAACGGTCATCACGTCAGCGGTGACACCATCGGTCGATTCAACGGTCGCCTCAACAGCAGCAGCAACAGCAACAGCAGTAACATCAACAGTGGCATCACCGGTCACACCAACGAGCGCGTCAACGGTGAAATCAACGGTCGAATCAACGATCCCACCAACAGCGGTCCCATCAACGGCTCCACTGCCAACGGGAGCATTTTTGCCGAGGAAAACCGCGACGATGAAAGCAACGAAGGCGACGACAACGACCGCAGATGCAAGAGGGGGTCTAACGCTATCGCTAGCAACAGCAGCAGCAGCAGCAACCGGTGGCGAGGGTTCAGGGGAGGAAACGGGGAGGAGGAGGAGGGGAGGGAGGAAGAGGAGCTGGACGAGGAAGGAGGGGAGGAGGTTGAGGAAGAGGAAGAGCGAGGGGGGGAGGAGCAAGTGGAGGAGAGGGGGGGAAGGTTGGGGTGGGTGGGAGGGGCGGAGGGGGAGGACGGAGAGGAGGACGGAGAGGAGGACGGAGAGGAGGAAGGAGAGGAGGAAGAGGAGGGGGCGGAGGACGAGGAGCACGAGACGGAAGCAGAGGAGGAGGAGGAGCGAGGGGAGGGGGAAGAGGAGGAGGAGGATGGAGGAGACGAAGGGGCCATCGGAGGGTTTCTGTTCGACACTCATCATTTGCAGGTGTGTGCACTCATTTTTTGTCTGCTATTATGGTGCGGCTCCCGCTGTTGTTGTTGCTGTTGATAGGTTTTCTGTTTGTGCTATTGTTGCTTTGTCTTAAGCTGTTGTGACTTTTGTTGTCGTGGCTTTCGGTTTGTCGTTGTCGTTTTATCATTTTAAGCCGTGGCCAAAACCTAGCCCGTGGTCACAGGACAGGCCCAAACTTTCCAGAAGTAACTAATAATCCGTACATATTTGGTACTTCAGCATTTGCGCCGATCGGGACAAAATACACGAGGCAGACGTATGTACCAATTCGATCGTTACAGCTGACGTCTACTGATAATTATGGCAGTTTTAATACATTTTTTTTATTATTTCCTTTTTTGCTTCCTCCTTGCTATACGAGTACGTGTGAGTAGTGCTGTAGGCTACCAGGTAGCTATTTAAGACGGATTGACTTTTTAAGTTGAAGTGTATGCTGCATGCTGTCGGACGGGAAACGTAATACTATTACACAGCAGCAAGGTTGTATGATTAGGTGGTGAAATGTTGCGCTGGCGCACCTTTTTCGTCAAATTCCGCGCAATGCACCATAAAAACGGTTATACGAAGCATGTGCGGCCCTGCCGCACATCCGTTTTGGTGCCCCGCAAAAAAATCTGCTGGTCTAATTTCGCCGAGGGCGAAACACACATATTGGGTCTGTTTTAGCCGTCGGCGAAAACAAAATGGGGTTGTTTTCGAGCATTGTTCTTTTTTGGGGCAATAAACAAAAACGGGTATACGCGGTCGGTTTTCACTCATAAACGGGTACATTCTGGAATCAAGTAAAAAACACGCCCAGCGAGCCACGCGATTGGCCAAAAACAAATTGTACCCATTTTTGAGAAATACTGTCCCGGGTACAACTGTAAATGTCTGTTATGCTTGGCTTTCAACCGTTTTTGGTTATTTATTTTGGCTAACCACTTGCCTACAGTGTGCCTCGCTCTCCACTGCGTCCGCGGCCGCTCTTTCGTTTTTTCATTTTCTTTCAAGCTTTTTCACAATCCACTTAAACTCTATTAAACCATTTTTACTCTAATGGGTACGTAGTACGTACGTCTTCAGAGTCATATATACGACCATCCACCTAATATACTGTTGTATGTGTGCACAGCAGTATCAACATACCTGGTATCTATACGATAGGATGTATTTCAGGTACACGCTGAGACCAAGTAAAACACACATACATGCTTGCCGCCAGAACCCTCTGCGTCTAAACACCCCTGACCCTGCTCCGGACCCCACCCGGACCTAAACCCTCCAAACATAATCCGGACACGTCTAAGTGTATAGTTAGGCGCCGACAAGTGTGCCTGGTTATCACTACCCCTCAGAAACGGGCACGATATAATTTTGGCCAATCTATCCCGTGATGGCTCGTGGGATGTGGTGTTTTGACTCGATTCCATGCTGTACCCGTTTTTGACTCACACCGGCGCGGGTGCCGTTTTTGGTTATTGCCCTTTTTTGTGTCTTTCTAAGTCACCTTTTCGGCAATTTAATTGCGAATTTGCTTGTAGCTTTCCTCGTTAATGGGGATTAAATCAAACTTAGGACGTTTTCCTCTGTCCCGAGGGTGAAATAAACCTTCAAAAGCTCGCAGTTTTCCGAGAAAAAGGTGTTTGTTCAACGATTTTGATGAGGAAAAACGCTAAAAATGGGCAAACCCCGTGATAATAATGACTCATGAATACGCGGAACCCCTTTTCTCCCAATATTCCGGAGCACACAGGGCACAACGACGCATATTACTGTTGTAACATTGCGTCGTAGGTTAAATCGTATATAGTTTGGGATCAATGAGGCCTCCTGCTGCGACCAGTCGGAGACGCTCACCCAGGGTTACTACTCCCGCGTTAAGTGTCTAGCAATCAACGCGGCACCTCGCCGCAGAGAGTAGGTACCCCGGTAAAATAAACACTAACAAAACTAATGTCGTTGTCGACGGTACACCTCGCTACCAACGATGGGCGGGCGGGATGGTTTGTTTTTTTTCCCTAGCCTCTTTCTACTTTGTCGTGCTGTTGTAGAGCTGCGATATCGCTCACGGAGTGATACTCAATCACTGTCTCCCAGTACAACAAGGATGCTTTTCTGAAAAGGGGATCTGCCCTGCGGGCTTCGCCTCTTTTCTGTTTTAGATTACTGTTGTAACATTGCGTCGTAGTTTAAATCGTCTATAGTTTGGGATCAACGAGGCCTCTCTGCTGCGGCATGAGATCACACCCCTACTTGTTGACCCTTCTCTTATCTCAATGACGTCGCTCGTTTGACTCTTCTCCTATTTGCGGGTTCTTTCTCTTCCTTATTGTCCCCAAACTTCTAGCCTAGCTGCTTATGGGTTATGCTACCGTTGGTTGTCCCATGGGAAAATTGTGTACGAGTTTTCGAATCCCTCCGACGGTAGTATGGCGCTTAGGTATGCCATTGGAGTTTCAGGCCCCCGGGAACGCGTCTAGTCGGTGTGGAGCCTTTCGTGGCGTGTCTTCATGAAGTTCTTCCGGGACTAACATACGCTCACTTTGTCCTTGAAGGGCAGGCTCCAAAACGCATCGAGTGGAGTGCCTGTTTTACCCGGTTCGTGTGAGACTGCACTGGGGTCCCTCATACTTTCTCTCGCGTCGTACCGTATCTACTCACTTACTTTGAGATAAGTCTAACAACGGTCGGTATCGGTCGGGTGGACGTTGAGTTACCTGAAGGTTTTCAATCGCTTGCCCTCTCTAATAAGCCAGGACGTGGAAAACTGACAACGAGCAAACAAAAAAGGCCTTTTTCATACGTACAACCTGGTACAGCAAAGAGATTTATCATCCCATCGATCTCGCTCGTGGTCACACTATGCGCTCAAACGCCACAAAACAAACAACGACTCCACCGGTTTCTCGCGAGAGGCGCTGCGTTCTTCGTGTCCCCTTTTGGCTCCGTCGTCCGCCGCCGGCGCCGGTCCCTTCTGGCGCGAGCCGGAGTCCTCGTCGACGCGCCGCACTCCACAGCATTACATTTGATAACTCCGGATTATTACGGCTCAGGTCTGCTTTTCTTTGTGCATTTCAGCCAGTTCCGCATCCGGCGGGGAGGGAGCGGGGTGACCCCCGGAGCTTTCGCCACCGCAGCTTTCGCTGCGGTCGCCATAACCTCTGTTTTTCCTAGCCTCTCTGCTTTGTCGTGCTGTTGTAGAGCTGCGATATCGCTCACGGAGTGATACTCAATCACTGTCTCCCAGTACAACAAGGAGGTTTTTCTGAAAAGGGGATCTGCCCTGCGGGCTTCGCCTCTTTTCTGTTTCAGATTACGAGTAAATGTATGCAAATACGTCATTTGTTTTCCCTTCGCGCACCATGCCGCGAGCGCCTAATTATAACCATGCACAGCAGTAGTGTTGAAAATATTGCGTAAAATATGAACATATATGCATATATGTATAAAAGAGTAATCTTGTCCGTCCGATTATATCCTTCCAAACGACGACCACAGCGTGGGATCGGTGCAGCGGCTCCAGCGGGGGGTGAAAGTGGAGGGGATGCTGACGGTCCACCCCCCCCTTTACCAGAACGTCTGCTGGGTTTCGGTGACCTGCTAAAGCGGGCTGAACGAGCTCAGGCGGAGGTGATCGAAAGAGGAATACATTTTGTTGCAAATTCATGTTGCACTTGTGGTCTAATTTTGGGTTTGGGTTTTAGTAAGTTTTGTTTTTTTTAGTGTTCATTTTGCATTTGACTTTAAATACGTTCGTTTGAGTATTTTGTTTCTACTTGGGAAAAAAAAGTGTTTTTGCTGATTTTGTTCGGTCGTTTGTTTTACCATTGTTTATCGCTGTTCGTGCCCGAATTTGACGTACAGTAGTTTACATAAATTTCCGTGCTTTCCCCGGGCTTTGACCCGTATTTTTGCCACCATTTTTGCGCTCGTTTTTGTGCTCGTGGTCGCCCGTTTTGTGTGCGGTGGCGGAGCAGGCCCTGCAGCAGCTGAACATCTCCCGGAACGAGCTGCTGGCGATGCCGGACCCGCTAGCAACGGTGAGCAGCGCGGTTCGAGACAATTTAATTTTTACCAGCGATAGGTTTGTCCGTGATATACGTGCTACCTATGATAGCACCCTGGTATATGATAGCGGCAAAAAAATCTGGGCAACCGTAGCGGCGACAAACTCAAGGGGCAGTCGTGCGGTGCTGCTGCTACAGCTTATTACCTGGTACAGGTGGTGCATAATAGCAGCTGAAAGTTCTTCGCGATAGCAGCGACAAACTCAAGCGGCCGCCGTGACTGCTGCTACTGCTGCTGAAACTGCGTCTTACGCAATGTGTGGCATTACCACCACCGTGTGATATCGTGTACCGGTACGAAGTATATGTAGAACGGAATTTTGTTGTTGTTGTTGTTGTTGTTTGGCGATGATATTGGCGTTTCTTGGTTTTGTAGTTGAAGGCGTCTCTCTTGGATTCATATGGTGTGTTATCTCGTTAACGTAACACGGAAGGATGCGTCGCGCTCTTCCCCACGCACCGCGGCTAACCGGTCGGTCGGTTCATTCCCGTTCATTTATCTTTGTTCCCGGCAGCAGCTCGAAAGCGAGGAGGAAGGTCTCAGTGACCTTGATGAGGAGGATTACGATGAGGACACCGCCGCCGCCGCCGCCGTCACCGTACCCGCCCAAGGCACCAGTTTTACGCCGATGAGCGGCAGTGTCGCCAGCCGAAGCAACCCCATCCAAAGCATATCTAGCCGAGGCCTAGTCAGCGCTACCCAGGAGACGACCGCCGCCGATGCTGCAATCGCTGAAGGTACTAGCTTCACGCCGATGAGCGGGAATGTCGCCAGCCAAAGCAGCTCTGGCGAAAGCAGCCCTAGCCGAGACCAAAGTAGCGCGAGCCGAAGCAGCCCAGCCCAACCCCAGGGCAGCGCTAACCTTATCCAAAGCCAGAGTATAACCCGAGCTAGCCAGATTCAAAACCAAAGCCTAGACCGCGTTAACCAAGGCCAAGCCCATAGCCTCAGCCCGAGCCTAAACTTGAACGTCGGCGGTGGTAGCGATAGCAGCAGCACTAACGGTGGCGGCGGTAGCTGTAGCGACAGGGATAGTGAGAGCGGGGGTGAGGGTGAGCTGGCTGCGGCCGCCGGAGTGGGAGCACGAGGAGGAGGGGGGGGAGGAGGAGGAGGAGGAGGAGGAAGTGGAGAGGAGAGAGGAGGCGGCGGAGAAGCAAATGAAGGAGGACGAGGGGAGGGGGAGGGGGGAGGAGAGGGGGGAGGAAAAGGAGAAGGGGGCGGAGGGAGAGAAGGAGGAGGAAGGAAAGGAAGGACAGGAGACGAAGGAACATTGGACAGCGAGAGTCCGATCGGGGCGGATGCATCAGCAGGAGCACAAGACGGCGCGGCCGACCAAAGCCATGCCGGACTCAGCGCTGCGCCTGTGCCCACCCCCACCCTCACCCCCCCCCGCCCCCCCACCACCGCACCCTCGCAAGACTCGCGCAAGCGTAACAAGCAACATCAGGAGTCTCCCGCAGCCAAGATCATCGATTTTCATGGCGCCGGCCATAACTTTCCGGGGGAAGTCGTGAGTATGGATGAGGTGAAGGGTGCAGGGAAGCGGGGGGAGGAATTTCGGGAAGGGGTGGGGGGGCTGGAGGGTGGTGTGGATGGCGGGGTGAGTCACGAGGATGGTGCCGGTAACGGTGGCGGGGGTGGTGATGGCGGCGGTGGTGATGGCGGCGGTGGTGATGGTGGTGGTGGTGGTGGCGGTACCGGCGATGGTGATGTTGACGGTATCGATGACGTTATCGGTGACGGTATCGGTGACGGTGACAGCAGCGGTAACGATAACTATGTCGGCGATGGCATCGGTAGTACTAGCGGTAGCGCTAGCGCCAGTGGTAGCGGTAGCGGTAGTGAGAGTGGGAGTGTTATCGATAGCGATGATGCTGGCGGAGATGGGGGCGGTGAGGGTGATGCACTTGCTCCTTCCATTGTGGGGGGAAGGGTGGCAGGCGTGGTCGAGGTATCGACGACGGCCTCGCCAAAGGTTGATCGTATCGTCGCAACCCCAGTTGCAGTCGCAGCCCCATCCCCAGCCGAGGAAGGAGCAGCTGCAGCAGTGGAAGCAAGAGAAGATGAACACCAACAAACACAACAGCATGCGCAAGGACAGCAACAGCCAGAACAGCGACAGCAAGAACAGCAGGATCAGCCAAATAATTCGCCGTCGCGTGACCTGCCACAGCTTCTACAAAATGAGCAAACAAACACCGCCGGCTCTCCCTCCTCCGACGGTGTGTCACACATGCTGGAAGGCCTTTGCGGCAGCGGCGGCCGTAGAGAAGAATGCGGGGGGGCTACCGCGGACACTCCTTCCATCCCCCCTCACCCCAACCCCAACGGAGGAGTTCTTCTGGAAGCTTCGAAACACGGAGGAGGTCCGTCATCCCCTGCGCCTCCCCCCGCTTCAGACCGCGCCGGGAGTGTCCCCGAAGAGGAGGAAGAACCAAGCGATTCCCTCCAGGGGATGGAATCCTCGAAACCCCTCGAGGGGACGGAATCCTCGATACCCCTCCAGGGGAAAGAACATGCGGTACCCCAGCAGGGGATGGATTCATCGGAACCCCTCCAGGAGACGGAATCATCGATACCCCTCGAGGAGGCGGAATCCCCGGTATCCCTCCAGGGGACCGACATCGTGGCACCCGTCCAGGGGACTGAATCCGTGGCATCTCCACAGGAGAAAGAACCTGCAGTACGCCTCCAGGGGACGGAGCCTTCGGTACCCCTCCAGGGGACGGAGTCTGCTACATCCCTCCAGGGGACGAAATTCACCGCACCCCTCCAAGGGACAGCCTCTCCTGTACCTCTCCAGGGGACCGAATACGTCGCACCCCTCCAGGGAATGGAGCCGCTGGAGTCGCCTCAAGACGCGGCGCTCTTGAGGCGAAAGGCTAACCGTCCACCGCGCCAATCAGACGAGGAGAGCTTTTAGGGAGACTTGGGAAAGGATAGGGGGGGGAGGGGATTCAAGGATGTCCAAAGTTCCAGAAGCTCTGCATATACAACGGACATACCAGTACCAGATACCCATTTCGTGATCTAAATCTTTCAGGGCAGATGTGCCCGTGGTGCATATGATGTGCAAGATTAAGACCATTGTTTTTTGCCCTGCCGCGTGGGACACCATGGGACACGGTTATTTCTTCCATATTTGCCGGGTGAGGCCTGCGTAACAAGCCTGGAGCCACCGAGGCTCGTGTCCCGGCGGGGGGAGGGGCGCGGTGTGCCGTTAGCGGACAGTTTCGACTTGTTGCGACAATCACTGACTGCACAACACCTGACAACGGCAATACAGGATGAAGAGATGATATATTTCATGATATGTCTCGTGGGTGGAAGTTTGGACCCACGCCGTCGGCAGGTAGCATGAACACAAACGCTCTCGGGCCTGTTGACGCGGGGGCGGGGGGGGGTGGGTGCGGTTCAGCCCCCCAAAAGGTGGTAGACGCGCGGGGAAGGGGATCAGGAAGGGGTCAACTTACAGCGGAGGCGTTAGGTTGGGGGGGGGGGTCAACCCAGAGCATGCAGTTGGTCGGGAAAGAGGAGGGGGCGAAGGGGGGAAGGGCAAGGAGAGGGGGGGAAGGGGAGGGGGAGAGGGGGTGGGTCACCCTACAGCATACGGTAGGCCTGGGTGGGAAAGGGGAGAGGGGCAGGGGTCGAACCACAGAAGACTGTATATCTGTATATCGAGGGGAGAGCGGGTGGGAGGGAGTTCAACCCACAGCAGGCGGTAGGCCATTGAACACGCGCCTTCGGTGGCCCTTAAGTGGTAAGCTCGATTCCACTTGGCCGACTAACTGTGACTCGTTTAACTCCGTGGGCAGAGTGGGTAGGAAGGAGTGGGGCGGGGACAAGTAGGGGGGGAGAAACGGCATGCCATGGCGTGGTAGAACACCTGAGTTGTGCTTGATTGTATTCGGTTGAGTTTTTCTTGTGACGTTCCTCGTTTCTTTTCTGGTTACAGTTTCATTTTCTTGTGGTGGTTTCGTTGTGATTTTGTCTCACTGTAGGATGTTTTCGTCGTACTTATGGCTTGTGATTATGTCTTTGGTTATTTCTTGTGCTCTATATTGTTATTTATCTTGTGTTTTTTATATATTTGGTAATTTTTATTCTGGGGGTCTTCATGGGGCTGTGATGGTGCGACTTGTGGTTTTCCGTTTGTTTGTTGTATATTTCAGCGATGGGTAATGTATTGTCTGTTTGTGTGTTATTTTGGTTTGTTTTGATTTTTCAGGTATATTTGTATTGTGCTGTGTTGTTGTTTGTTTGACATATGCATTGTTTCGACATTGCTGGGTGTGTCTTTCCGAGCGAGTGGGATCTGCTTAGTGTTTCGGTGCAGTGACTCTGCGCGTTGCCAGGCGCCGTTAAGCACGCAGACGGACTATTGCAAAGGAATGGACGAAACGAACTCGACACACTTATGTTTCGAATTGCGAAAAAAGCAAGTGTGTTTATAGGTTTACAGGTTTGGTTCGTACTGTAGCTGTGTTGGTTTACATTATAGTATAGGATGGATTATTTTTACACTATTTGTACTGCGTGTTTGCACATTTGTTTTGAGCGTGTATCGAAGGCCTGGGGGCGGGGATGGACGGTGGAGGGGGGCAGGATGCTACTGAAAAGTCCGCTGGTCGTTCAGTTACATACATAAGTACGTATTTCTTTTGTTGGGCGGGGGGGGCAACAGAGCCAGCCGTGAACCCCAAAACGGTCTCGAGATCAAATATACCGATACATACCGGACTGTATAGCGCACCATGTACCGTATACCGTATACCGTACCATGTATATACCACGCCATATGCCGTACCGGTACGTAGTAGTGGACGTAGCAACTTGTAGTAGCGTTGGCGCCAAAACCATCAGGGCTCTTCACAGGTCAGGAATTGATTTGAAATATCATGTGTCGGGTCGGGTCAGGAGTTTTTTTTAACTCTCACGTCTCGGATCTGTTCACCTTCCCCGGACCTACCCCGACCTGACCCGCGAGGTTTGACCTGATCCTGTGAACGGCCCTGAAAAATATGCGCAATACAAGGTGTCGGTTACGTGCCGTAAGTTTGCTACGTAGTTGGTTGGTTTCGATTTCGGGAGCATTTCTCTATTTACTGCTGTAGTCCAAGCTAAGAGTACAATATTTAGTTTACTATAACCTGGTATACTGTTGCTGTTGTTCTGTGGGCTGCGAGTACATGTAGACCTACGTGGGCAAGGGTGTCGTAGTTGGTGGTGGAGCAAAATCAAGCAATTTCTTTAATTGTCTACCTGGCCAATAGCTGCTTTTTCTTGAATGATGGTCTTGCACTATTCAATCTCTGTTTACATGTAACATGCTCTTCGCCAATCTACGAGTCACTGCTGTTCGCCATCGTCATCTGCTATGTTTTTGTGGAGTGTCCGCATGCAGCAGCAGTGCGGTGGACGTGCCACTCCAGACGCCTGGCGCAAGCCGCTGTTATGGGCGGGCTAATGAGCTTCGCTCAAAGTATATTGTGTTGAAAGGTGGCGACCTCTGGGCCGAGATAAAGAAGACGAAGAGAACATATGGGAGTCGACCAGAGAGAGACGACGAGATAAACAGAAGAACGTAAGGGGAAAGTTGTCGAGTAGGCGCAACCGTCCTTCATCAAGCTCTTCAAGAATATCGCTCTACGGCTAGATGTACCACACGGACCATTGTGCCGGGCGGTTCTCAGCAACTTTTCTTAGTGCCTGCCCGTGGAGGCCGATACTTGCTCCTGGCAAGTCAACTACTCCGTGCTAAATTATTGCCAATGTCCCGACCATGGACGACCGATGACCAAGGCTCTTTTCATGCAATAGCGTCCTGTACGTCTGGCAGTAGTTGCGCCGCATGTTGATGGTTGCTCGTAGCTCGTACAGTACGTGAGTTTATGCTGTCTGTCGTGAATGTGTACCAATTGCCAATTGTGTGTATACCCTACGAACTAAATGTTAGTACTCCCTACTACCGAGAATTGACTACTGTAGATAGACCGCATAGTGTGCGCACCTGCTATATACGTCTGTTCTACCGACCAGTCACTCGGTAGACTACTGGTTACTGCTGCTGGCATAAGCAAGTACCCACATCAACACGACCCCTCGATGGAGATGACAAAAACCCATTTTACTGTTAGACATCGGCAACAGTTCTCAACCAACCTGATGTACCTAGCGCAGTCGTGCTTGATTCCCTCGCCACTATCGACAACTGCTGTAATTACGCATCTTAGATTTATGTGGCTTCTCGACAACAACAACAACAACAACTACTACTACTACTACTACTACTACTACTACTACTACTACTACTACTACTACTACTACTACTACTACTACTACCACTACTACCACTACTACTACTACTACTACTACTACTACTACTACTACTACTACTACTACTACTACTGCTACTACTACTACTACTACTACTACGCTACTGCTACTGCTACTGCTACTGCTACTGCTACTGCTACTGCTACTGCTACTGCTACTGCTACTGCTACTGCTACTGCTACTGCTACTGCTACTGCTACTGCTACTGCTACTGCTACTGCTACTGCTACTGCTACTGCTACTGCTACTGCTACTGCTACTGCTACTGCTACTGCTACTGCTACTGCTACTGCTACTGCTACTGCTACTGCTACTGCTACTGCTACTGCTACTGCTACTGCTACTGCTACTGCTACTGCTACTGCTACTGCTACTGCCACTGCTACTGCCACTGCTACTGCTACTGCTACTGCTACTGCTACTGCTACCAATACAGATGGTATACTACCGGTATTCATGGGTGACAAATACCTGGTATAGGGTTACGAGTAGCGTGATAATCTCCTAATAATATCCCCATCCATGTATATTTATTTATAAAAATTAAAAACAACAGCTATCATCGCTGTGAGATCGAGGATTTCGTATCATACATGTACCCTGTGGTATCATATACCAGGGGTATATATATATATATATATATGTACAGAGTACAGTACAGGACACCTAAGAAAAACAGGCTAATAAGAAAGCCAGGCTGATATTTGGAGGGAAATAAGAAATTCGAGATTCGTTATTTTGAAATTAGTGTAAAAATTGGAAATTACCCTCTCTCGAATAAGAAATCCAACCTGAGCCAGCCTTCGTGCTTCTTATTAATTAGGTGCCCTGTGCTACGAATTGTACAAATAATATGTGCAATTTCGTGAGAAATAGCCCCCCCACACATTCTCGTATAAAATACGTAAACATAATATGTTCTGCCGCTGTACTCACATTGATTGATAAGTTCGTGGTGAAATTCCACAACAAACTGACCACAAGGCTACAAGTAAGTGCGTACGTACGCATTATACCTATTATACCGTATATATTATACGCGTACGTACTTGTATAATACTACACTCTCAGGACGAAAATGTAAGGACCATTTGAAAATGATTGATATTTATATTTTTATATATTTATACCCCAACGGACCTTACACTTCCCCCCAGGGTTGTATGACACAACATGATCAACATGATCCCTTATGTTAATGTTTTCGGGGCTGGCCGTAAAGTCCCTCCAACCCCCAACTTCAACTGATTATTTCGGTTATTGTATATTATTTTCATTCATATTTTTTGGCGAGGGGAGAAAAAATACTGCTGGCTTGTACGTACGTACAATATAATAATAATATGAATAGCATGTTTCTACAGCAATTCATTAATAATGGTTGGCTTGAACATCGGGAATTAAAATTAAACACTCCGAACTCCGTCCGAACGAAACACGCACGCACGCCACCAAGTTCCTCCTATAAGAAGAAGGGTCGTTTTGGCTTCTTCAGCCGAGCGCCGACAACGCCCCCACCACCACATACATCCTCATGCAATGCCATCGTGTCGTACACCAACCAAAAAAGGCTCCCCAAGAAGAAAGCACAAAGCGAGAGAGAGAGAGAGAGAGAGAGCGCGTCGAGACTGGAGAGCAATGCAATGCCACGTTGTGGGGGTGTGGTGCCAATTTTTCTGAAGCTATCACACACATGAGGACACAGGAGGAGAGCTCCATAGTAATAGATATTTCAACCGCGAACGAAGCATGCATGACTTCTAAGAGGTTTGTTTGTTCCCGCAAAGCCTGGCAAAAAAAACACGCATTTTTCTGTGCGCTGCCTAAGTCTATAATAATACTGCTCGCTGCTGTAGCCCTTTCCCCCCCCATCCCATTCATTATCTTCGCCCTTCTTTTATCTCTCTCTCTAGTCGTAACTCAGACCCGGGATCACTAAGTAGGCTCTCTTCTCCTCCCTCCCCACTACGCCGATACGCGCCTTGCATTTTTATCGCGAGAATATTTCAGCACTAGCTTTCTTACCTCGTCAACTCTCCTCGTCGAATTGTGCTTACCCACAAGGGTATGCGCGGATCTGAATCCCAGA
Organism: Saccharina japonica; assembly: GCA_008828725.1. Lineage (NCBI taxonomy): Eukaryota > Phaeophyceae > Laminariales > Laminariaceae > Saccharina > Saccharina japonica. The sequence goes on along the minus strand of MEHQ01004370.1, from coordinate 180,150 downwards.
TACCCCACTACCCCCCCCCCCCTATATTGGAGGGAAGAACCGGGCCCTTGTGATCCCAGAAAACAATAAGTCAACTTTTTTTTAAAGTGAAGCTGTCGTCCATATGCAAGTCCGCCTCAGAGGCGGTTCTTAGCAGGATGCAGCTCACCCTCCATGCGACTCGCCCAATACCTCACGGCGTTTCGCGCTTGGTGCAAGCAAAGTCTGCCTGGTTGGTGAAAACCCAACGCGCTCCGTCCCGGCATTGTAGGGATGCGAGGGTCTATGGTCATATGACTACGGCCGTGCACAACATGAGTACCCCCCCCCCCCCCCCCCCCCCCCCCGCCTCCCCGCTCACTAACCCAACCAGCGGAAAAAAAAATAGGGGGGTCTCTAAAACCAAGTTAAAAAAGGGAACAAAAAACGAAACAAAATGGTTTTCGCTCATTTGGTCCTGTGATCACAGCGATCCGGTTTGTTTTTCATTCTGACCTTCCTACAAGTGTGGTGTCGTTTTCTCTTCTTTTTTTACACCCTTGTTACCCACGCTTTAAATATGCATGCGCTCTCGACAGTATCTGGTGGTGTAATTAAATAATAAAAATCTCCATACATACGGAGACTCGAACCCTCGGCCTCCAACCCAACAGTCTTCGCATGCTTCGTGGTTACCTGCTAGACCACCGGGGCGACCGGTCGAGCCCTAAAACACATATGATATATATATATCATGATATATATATACATATATACTGGCATATACATAATGCACGACTATCAAGGGAGCATACTTATTATATATATAATATGCATACTTACGTACGTATCATACCATCCATTCCGGTGGTATTTGCTCATTTGGGGGGAGCTCCACCGACCGGAGGGAGGTCATAAAATATTGGGCCAAAACAGCGCAAAACCCTTGCGGCGGGATGGGTCACGACCATCTATCCTCCGCAACAAAGAAAGGGAGTTCCCTCTTCGCGGGGGGGAGACTTGGGGGGGGGGGGGGGTACTCATTTATTGCTTGCCTTAGTAATTAGGCCATTGACCACGCATCCCTTTCGAGACGGAGCGGGGGGGGGGGGGATGCACAACAACAAGCAGACGAACAATGAGCGGCTACGTATACAAATAGTAACTCGTCGGGTGATTGGTGTGTTCGAAACGACGGATGGATGTTGGCTGGTGGGGAGAGAGTGCAGGAGACCACGGAAGACAGGGCCGACCAGAAAATGACTGGGCCCCCCCAATCAATGTCTATAATAGCAGATAGATAACCTCCACACTCGTAAAAAGCAAGGTGTTGGATAGGGATGTTGGCTGGTGGGGAGAGACAGTCCGGGATCACAGACAGGTCGACGAGAAATTGACTGGGCCCAATCAATGTCTAGCAGATACTCGTAGATGACCTCACTCGTCAAAGAAAGGTGTTTCGGGCGACACCGAGAGAGGGATCCACAGGCAGCTCTCCTCGCCTTTCTTTGGCGTCCGGAGTAGATACGGTGTTAGTTGCCGTGGCCCACGGCGGCTAAGAAGGGTGGGAAGTGGTATATCAGGGGGTCGTCGAAAGCCGCGGACTGTTTAATGGCGAGGTGGCACAGGACCGAGGCGCGGAGAGGAGAGATGGTTGCACCACGAGAGGCGGAGGACAACAAAAAAGCGGCGACATGGGGAAGAGGCAGGAAGGGGGGGGGGGGGGGGGGTAGTGATGCCGTTGTGGAAGAATGGGCGAACACATTAAATTAAGGGCAGATAGATGTTTGATGGTGGTGTGGCAAGGTATCGGTGCGACGATTACATTGAACCTGTGCTACAGAATACTCTGCCACCCCGAAACCTACTCTTACTGCTTCTTGTTTAGTTTTTTTCGTTTGTTGTTTCCCTAGTGGGGGGCGCGGCACCAGTAGTACTGACACTTGACACCGCCCGATGTCGACGATAAATAGATAGGGGGGAGATGGCAACCCGTATGGCGAGGTTCCTGGCTCGGCAATGTAGTAGGCTATTGCTTCTACTGCGTTGATTATGAATTTGATTGTTTTCCCTTTTTTGACCTATTTTCTAAGTAAGTGTTGATGTATGAATATCACATATATATATGTTCCTCTTCAGCACGTATCATTGTCCGCGTTCTTCTTCCGTTCTGCTAATAATCTCTGCTTGCGTCATTCGCATTTTATTTACTGTAGTCTCATTTTCATAATTCCTTTTTTGAAGCTTAGTTTTTTTGTTAGTTCTATTTTTTGTTGTTCGCTTTTTTGTCTTATTCTTTTCATTTCTTCACTTCCATTAATCTGCGATTATCGCTTCGCGTTTCCCTGTCTTACAGCCTGTGACCACAAAATCCGTAACTCTCTACGCGTACGTACGTACGTACGTACATATATTAAAAATAAATACAAAACCAACAGCCGCGAGATCGAAGATTTCGTCGAAACTCCTATTTGCTAGCTGAGTGTGATATTTCGATCTACAGGAAGAATGACCAGGACGGGCACCGGGTGTACGCTGAACTCGCTCGGTAGAAACGAACGGTAGACTGTGAAAATAAAATAAAATAACCCCGATAATAAGCACAACCGATCGATGCTTAATTTTGTGATGGTTGAGAAACACCTCTCTTTTAGTTCGTGCTTAACGCTTGACCTTTCACAATCAGTACAGCAGTATCGGGAATATTACGAATTAACCCCTCAAGAACCGGTCCCCGGTTTTTGGGGACAAACTACTTGGAATTAGTGTGGGATAACTTTTGCAGTTCTGAAAGGGTTAATATTTATATATACAACAAAGTATCGTAATTTGGTATACGAACACAACATTCATATGAAACGTAAACATATACACCAATAATGTGCTCGCTCGTATTATAGGTTACCCATAACTGTATGGCATGTTATTATGAAGTACAGTCAGTAGTAGCTTAAAGGCCGAGGTGGTTGAGACCCCCGGCTGCACCCTGGCTGTACGGGTGTGCGGCGTGGACTCTCGGCCAGGAGGACGAGTACTTCGCTGAGCTCCGAACGGCACACCACAGGCAGGCTCCTCCTACGGATCATGTATTGGCTTTTTTTCCTGTGCCGGCAGCGCACCGACCACCTTATCATATCGATGTACGCCAACCCCTTCAGAAGCCACAATACGAGAGCGTCGAGACGACCACCCGCAAGCGGCGTCTCGTCTTTGCGGGGGGCGTACGGCGGACGAACAACGATCGGCCAGTCAGCCGGGTGATGTTTGGGACTTGGGACGATGATATCTGGGGAGAACCCGGGACCAGACCGACCAGAAAAAAAAATCCTGGGTCAAATGTCTAGCAGACGACCTCAGGGTGTTCCGAGCCACCGCCTATAGGGATCCACGGAAAGCTCTCCTTTGTTGTTCGGAGTAGAGACGGTGTTATGGCCAAGGACGGCTAATAAGGGTGCGGGAACTGGTATCGGGGGGTCACCGAAGCGGCGGACTGTTTCATGGCGAGATGGCGCAAGGACACCAAAAGGGGCGACAACGGAAGGGGATGGGGCTCGGGGGGGGGGGTGGTAGCCGTACTGACACTGCTGTCGACAACTGAAGAAAGGAGAATGCGGGTCGTGTGGCAAGGTACACTGGTTTTACTAAGAAGTGGAACCTGTGACACTACAAGAGCCCCGAATCCTAGTAGTTTGTTTTTGTGTTTCGTCAATTTATTCACTGGGGGGGGGGGGGGGGTCGTGTGTGGCAAGGTGTGTGGCAAGGTCTCCGGCTCGGCTTTGTAGCAGAGACGGGAGCCTATTATGCTACTATCGCCGGTCTGAGTACTATTTTCTTGCTGCTTGCCCCTCTTTGTCGTATTTTCTTTTCCTGTCCATCCGTATTCAGGTCGCTGTCTCTCTTCTCTCTCCTTCGTGCTACTTAGCCCGTGCAGCAGCCATATGCCCCTCTCCACCATGTATGTAAACATGAATATATATATATATATATGTGTTCCTCTTGAGGCCTTTTGGATCGTCTTGCGTCGTTTGTATCATGTCTCACTTCAGGGTTCCTTTTGGTAGGTATACATCGTATACCATTACGGGAGACCATAGTAAATAGGACCTACGGTTCACACTAACACCCATATGTTTGCCAATGTTTCTTCACAATATGTCGTAATAGTATTCTCAAACCATAAGAATACAAATCAAAACGGACACCGGGTGTGGGCTCATGTCGTCGGTCGGGTAGACACCGTATATTAAAATGTGAGAATAACGCACTGAGGTACCACACTTACTTGCGCTTCAACAGGTAGGTGGTTGATGGCGTTGTGTTGGGAATACCCCATCCCACCCTCCCCACATATATATGCAAGAAAGTCCGCTTCACAACAAGCGATTCTTACTGTAGTATTACTGCTGTAGGATGCAGCAGCTCTTATTTAATACTGTATTGGGATGCAGCTAACCCTTCATGCGACTCGCCGAACCCCTCACGACGCTCCGCGCTTGGTGCAAGCAATGTCCGCCTGCTCGGTGAATGACCGATATGCTCCGGCCCGGCATTGTCAGGATGCGAGGGCTCATGACCAGACGACTACGGCCATGCATGTCATGAGTGCACCCCCCCCCCCTCCATCCACAAAATCCGCAGCGGGTTGAGAGAATATGGCTCGGGAAAGCCCACGTGGTACAGGTAGTATGGCAATGGTTCTGCTTATTGCCGATATCATCATCGGCTACAAAAAAAAACGTGCTCTGATGGGCTACGAGAGAGTGTGGTCGGTTTTTACGCTCCTTATCGATTACGGACGGCATTTATTTCTGCTCCAAGATTCCCCGAGAAAAAAAATATAGTTCAGCGGCCCTCTCACAAGACATGGAACCCAAAATGCTGGCTGGCCCAGGCTATAGATTTGTTATCTGAGCAAGGGTGTAATCCGCACTAACGTCATTACAAAATCGCTCCCGACTTTCACTTTCCCCCTGAATTATTAGGCTAAGTAAGTTTCTTGTGACGGTCTTCCGTATGAGGGGGGCCGTACTGGACTGTACCTCGACATCGACGTTATTAACACCACGACGCGAGGTACCATAGCACGCACGATTACGCACAGTTACGCGCACACGCACAGAAGCGCCGCCCGTAGCTGTCACAAAAAGAAGACCTTCAAGTACGACTATGACTGCTACTGTTGTACCGTGGCTGCCACAACTCCTGTTGTCATGGTATGTATATAGCATCATTCTTTTGTTCTACTGTCACAGACGGTCGCCACACTCAATTAAGCAATCACGCTCTTCTTGATTTTAGTCGCATTTTTCTTGCGTTGTCTTTGGGTCGTGACACCAACACCACCAGTAGTACTCTTCTTGAATTTGCCCGAACCTTTTGGTGCCACGGTTCCCGACAAAAACCAAAATCACGATTCGTGACCAAAATGTTTTTACGATTCACGAACAAAATATCACGATTTTCGAAAACATTGTCTGCCTCGCTCCGTGAACATTATGGCTCGCCCTACGTGCAGGAGCGGTCGGCACAAAACTTTGTGCAGGCTGCCGGTCTGATTGGTCGAGGCTAGTCTTTCGGCCGCCGGAGTTTTTGTTTTTGAAACTCCACCAAAACGTGCAGTGGAGCCGCGTGACTGTCTCTGCCAACCTCGAACCCCCCAAAGGGTGAGAGTTCGGGCTCGGAGTAGTTCTGGCGTCTGCGTTGGTCTCTGGGCCGACGTGAAACATTGAAAACGACCCACACATCCTGCACAAAGTTTTGTGCCGATCGCTCCTCGTGCACATTGGGCGAGCCGATCATTATACAGTAGAAATGCCATGTGTTTCTGTGTTGCCAAGCAAGGTAGATGCGTGATATTTTGTTTTGTTGTGTACACCGATCTCTTAGCGCCATCTCTGCAGTGAGCGTGTGTGCTCCGCTCCTGAGTTAGGTCAGGAAGTCCGCAGCAAGCGTGAGCACTCTCAGCCGGTGTCAACTGGCTGGTTATTGTTTAAGCTCCAGCTCTCAGACGAGCATCTGAAAAAGTAAAGGCGCTCAAGGCCAGTGGTGATTATTGATCTTGCCCAAGAGAACAGGAAGGGGAGGAGGAGGAGGAGGAGGAAGGGTAGAGGGAGGAGAAAAGTACAGAGGAGTGAGCGAGTGGGCGAGTGCGCGGTCGATATATCACAGGTCTCTCGGGACCCCCAGCAGTCGGTGCAAAACGAAAACTCGAACGAAAAACCTCGGTTGAACTCAAATCGACATTTCGAGGTTTCGCCGCATCTAAACCCGAGATATAACATATAACTGATCCAACGAGGTTCCACCGCATATCTACTATGTATCGGTATGTAACATACCGCTCTGCTGTACTGCCGTAGAGCCTTGTTGTGCTGATGTCACCTACTACTCGCTGCAGGCAACTTTCTTGCCGGTCACAGCGACCCGGCATAAGCTGCTGGCTACTGCTATCATTAATACGACCCCTTGATGAAGGAAACATAGTCGAACTTGGTACCTTCAACTATCGAATAGGAGTACCCAATCGCTAGGTTATAATGTACTTTTGGATGTTACTTACTCTGTTATATCTTCTCAAAACAATCAATGCTCGTAGCCTGGCGGGTGCGCTTCTCTGTTCTACTTGTCCACACATTTCACGTGTGCATCTGTTGCAATGTCGCAACAAAAGTTCACCACTCCTTTGCGGTGTCGCAACAACATTAAACGCTCCTGCTTCGCGTATGATGGGTGACCAACCCTTGTATAGCTAAGGTAACAGCACACGTAACCTGGCAGCACAGAAGGCATACTACTGCCGTGACAGGTTTGAGGCATGGACTAGCAGGCAAAACCGCAAAAATATCACACACAGACCTAGGAACCCGCGCGGACCTCGCCATACATGTATGCCAGACAGACATACTCGGTACGATCTTACTCCGTTCGTACGCTAAATACGGCGACGCATTTATTGGCCGTAGGCGTTTCTTCTGAAAACATACCGGTCGAGAAGCAGCGTTAACTTACCATACTTTGCTTCTGAAACGCATTCCACAGTACCATGGTGCTACACTTCCCAAAGGGCGAATGGGCAGTTGAAGGCAGGTTTGCGCTGGACAGCGACATCGAGATACAAAACTCACAACTGTATATCAAGACTGAACAACATTTCAATAGTCAGTTTGTTGACCAAGACAATATACTTGCCTACATAGCAGCCTACTACATTTCTGCCCTCCCCCCCCCCCCCCCGTACAAAGAAGACGGACGTGTGGTTGGTACTACGAAACAAATCTTGCGCAAATAGACTAGCAGCCCAACCATGTTTATGCCGCCCTTCTATGCTAAGAAAACGTGTGGCGTCATGAATACGTGCTACGAGGCAAACAAGTATTGCCGTTAAGTCGGTGCGATCCAACGATGCAGATGTCCCTCCCAGCGATAAAAAACGATGATGTACAGCAATCCCAGAAGCGGTGTTCCAACACCCTTATAAAGTGAACACGTCCCGCGACCCCAGAAGCAATGATCCAGCAGCCCCAAACAATCGATGATGATGCGGTGATCCCGGCAGATGTTCTACCCCGACAATCCCAAAAGATAAATTACACTGCTGTGACCCGATCTTTGAAATCGGCGACTCCACGATAAATACTGGTGTGAGTGCAGCGACTCCAGGGCCCCCGACAGTCCCGTCGAACAGTGCTGTGGCGATCCCTACAATTGCCTTTTCAGCCATGCCAAGAGCTTGACTTTGCAGCGATCCCGTGAAACGTTTTTCCGGCGACCCCGCGTTGACGAGGCGATTGTTATTGTAGCTGGCGGTCTCTATTGTATTTCCACCAGCTAAAATGGGAAGCCCTTGTCGAAGTCATCGCCAAAATTAACAATCGGCTTATTTTGGGTGTCATCAGAGCGGGTTTGGGCGCCCACCGCAGCCGCCGTGTGTGAACTACTCGTGTGTGAGCGCGAAGCTCCTTACGCGTAGCACTTGGCGTCGTTGCGCGTTTTCGTCCTATGGACAGTGCACGACGTGTGTCCAGTACTGCCCCCTGATTCACGTTTCTTGTTCTGGCCAGCGGGCTCGTTGTTTTTCCATTGGGCCTTGGCAGGCACGGCGCAGCCGCTCCTGCAATGCCCCGCCTTGCCGCAGTTTTGGCAGGTACTGGGACTGGGATCAGGTGATGCTGATGTTGTTGTGATGGCCGTGCCACGTCTAGCAATCCTTCCCGTCTTGTTCCTCGACAGCCCGTCTAGATACAGGTGATGTACAGCAGCACAGACTGAATCTCCGGGAGATCGAAGTCTGGGTCCTTCCAGGCCACCAGCTTGACGTCCCGGTACCCCTGCGTCAGACCTTGGAGAACGCTGTCGGCGAAGTGCCTGTCCGTGATAGCTTCCTCCACCTCGGTCAGTAGGTTGGGCAGTTGCGTGAGCTCGTTGGTAATTGTCAGGGTCTTGTCCCGGTTTCAAGCTCGTAGTTGCGATTACCTCTTGTGTGGTTCGTATCGTGTTGTTGGCGATCTTCAAAGTGCTCCTACTCCAGCTCCTTGACAGCCTTTTGTCCGATTCCGCGGGTTCCGCGTGCGTCCCTTGCGTGATTTGTCCCCGGCAGAGCCACCTGTTTCTCGGTGACCAAGATTCCTATAGCAAATAGGCTTGGCCCACCCCAGCCCGCCCCATCACATTTTCGAATTTCTCGGCCCGGCCCGGACCAACGGCCCATGACAAGCCCTGATAATGATGGCCGAGAAACTGCATCCCTGTGTTCATGTTGTTCGTGATAAACTCCTCGGAATTAGTATGGGTTGGTTTTGGCAGTAGTAGCAAAAAGGTGGTAAATAAATGTAACAAGCAAGGCGTATACCCTGGGCGGGAAGATACCAGCTACCGGTATAATAGGCCAGGCGGGGTCTGTTAACAACCCTCATTCCACCACTGCTAAAGCTATTCTGCTTTGTTTCTAAATATTTAATGTAAGTAGTTTATACACAAAACCCGGATGCAGCACAGGTGGTCGGGACCCAGCGCCCAATGCGGAAGAATGATTGATGATGTTGGTACTTTTTTCACAGATCTTTCCCAACTAGAATGGCCCGGTACTACCCGTAGGGCGTGCACAGCTAACTGGTGATGGCACCCCCATCCTCCCACTCTCCTTTCTTCGTCATTTTGGTCACTTGTTCCCACAGCAAAGTTAATTAAGTTTTTCATGGGTTGGGATTTGCTATAAAATAGTACGCACCGGTAGGAAACAGACTACAAAAAGCTCAACCCAACCAAATTATTCGCAAACAAACACGCTATTATGTCCTCTTATTACTTTTACGAAATTATAATACCTACCTGGTACGCGTACGCGTATACAATGTCAGATGACAAATAAAATAATAATATCGTACGAGCTGGTTCCAGAGAGAAACATAAGATAGCTTCTTCGGGAAATAAAAAACGGAATACATTACTTTTTCCAACACTACATATATCGACATGACGGCATCACCAAGGGGAACACATCGGTGAAGAGATTTTTGGCTTACGAGTTGTAGTTCGCGAGATATGGTCATATTGGTATTCCTTAGGGAGGCGTTATTCCATAGGGGATAGCTTTCCTGCAGTAATCCTATAGTAAAACCAATGTAATAGTATTCAGGCCATATATCGGTCAATACGCCGACTAATTCGACTTTAGAAATCTTGACAGGATCGCATCAACAAGGGGAAGACGTCCATGTCACGTTTTTGCTTTCTGCGAGCCTATCAGGCTGTGGTAAGAACCGCCTGCTAAATTACTAGGATAATGTATTAAGCAAATTTGAAACCTTAGGGGAAAAAATACACTTCGCGGAAATCACTTTTGCACCCTGGTTTTTAAGAGTTGCGGAACAAAACTTGGCGAGGTTGTTCTTCACAACATTACGAAGGGCTCCAAAACTGGCCTTTTTTGAAAAAATAAATAAATCAGGAGTTATTTAGGGTCAAAGTTGCTGAAAAATCCGCGAAAATTGAAAAAAACTACGTACAGAGGTAAAAAACACGAAAATAAAAAAGGCCAGTTTTGGAGCCCTTCGTAATGTTGTGAAGAACACCTCTGCCAAATTTCGTTTTCAAACTCTCAAAAACCAGCGTGCAAAGTTGCGAAGATGGAATCTTATGTTTCTTCCTGGGACCAGCTCGTACCAGGTACGTAGGTAAATATTATATGTGAGTGTGGTATCATATATATATACCACGCTGTTCTCCAAAAACATTATGCACGACGAGGAGACTGCAATGACAACATATGTGCGTACGTGCGTGCGTACTACAATACATAATGACGTATGTTATGAATAATAGTGTACGCACTTTGTTTGCCTCTCCCTGTGACCAACCCCGACACAAACAAAAAACGTTGTTTTTTGTAACTACCACAGCAGCCTACCAGGTATAGTATACCTGTACGTATACCTGTATACCAGGTATAAATATAAACCACCACGTATATGGGCTTAAATATAAGGACAGAATGGCATCAATATTATTAATGTCTAAACGGTCCTTACGTATACGCTTAGAGTGAGTGGTAGATGTTACATCTGGCTGACGTACCTACGTAGTATGTATGTATATATATATGCATATCGTACGAACACATACGTATTACGGGAATCCGAGCAAGTTGTCCGGGCGGGCGGAATCCATCAACTGCGCCCGCCGCCTGCCCCTTGCCCACCCTGCACAATGCGCGCCCCCTCCCGCTTTTCGCACTAATCTAACGCCGACCTGTGTCTTTGTGTGCTTCATTTATTTATTAAAACCCTCCGGCGGATGGGGTAAAAATAACGCGTACTTAACGATTATGACCCATTGAGGGGCGCGCATTCCCGTTTAGGGCAGGGGGACCCAGGGATTCGGATACCATACACCTAACGCCCCCCCCCCCTCGGAGGGCTCGAAAAAATATTTTTTTGCACGTTTGTTTTATGTGTGTATCGGTGTACGTACGTGATTTGTGTGACAATACCGGAGAGGTGCAAACCGTCACATCGACTACAATACCACCGTAACATTGGCAGTATTAATCGGTGCCTCGTCTGAGTACGGCATCCAAGTCCCCATCCAACGGCGACAGAAACACACACAGCAACCGCTTGCAGTGTTCGGCTGCTGTAGCTGCGGGAAGCGTTATGCTGATGTAGTGCCAATATTTACCCGTACGAGCAAGGACGCTGCTGCAGCTCGGTGGTAAGGCAAGGTAACACAGATACATCAGGTACCACAGGTACGTACGTACGTACGTACGTACGAGTATGATGATGCCAAATGACAGGTAAGATGCTCGTATATAGGATGTCGTATACTCGTACGTAGGGTGTCAAGGCTTTGACCACTATTGATACTAATGGACTGACTGATATACTGAGGGTACCACGGCTATGTACAACAAACAACAGTCCGTGCCGGTCCGTACGCTGAAACGTAAGGGTTACAAACGCTGCTGCTGCTGCAGTACTGCTGTAGAGTATGGTGCTAATGCTGTTGCTCGGAAGGGTGGCACTCAGGTTTGATGCTCTTCCGAGAGCTCATGCTGTCTGGCAAGTCCACCATTGAGAGCCTTGCCGTCGCCAAAGTCGTTCCCACAGCAGTGACAAACCCACGCGATATCCCCCAGTACTTATCCAGCCAAGCCTGCCGATCCCACGGCTCTCCAGGACCTTCTGGTCCACCTTAGAGCGAGCTCATAGCTCCTTTGTGCCGCTCACTACTGCTACAGTCGCTGTCACACTACGCAGCTGCGGCGTATATAGGTCGCAGTGCCGCCCAGGAGTATTGTAGTACTATGGAAGGCCTTGTATCAAGCAGGGGGAGGGGGGGGGGGCGGCTCTCTACAGTCCCCTGTTTTCAGTTTTATATATTTATTGATAAGGCGTAGAGGGAGGGGACGGTGTCAGGTACCCCCCCCCCTGTCGGGAGGGTCGAAGTTGAACAATTCGACGTGAGGTGTCGAAAAAATATTTTACTGGCCCCTTCGTTTAGGGCCCGAACTAACGAATGAATATAAAATAAGTTCAATTTGGAAAAAATAAAATTCAAATTCGCTTTTCATTGGTCAACACACGCACCAGCATCTTTGGGAATAATATTTGGTGCTGGTGCGTGTGTTGACCAATGAAAAGCGAATTTGAATACTTTTTTTTCCAAATTGATTTTTTTTCTTCTTCGTTAAAACGGGCCCTTTGGGGACAAACTACTTGGAATAATAATTACTGTAGAGTAAAACATACGTGCGTTCCTGTGCAGAGGAGTATTATTACGGGGATCCATACGTAGTAACCAGGACCCATCACATGGACAAAAACCTATACTAAGTATGTCCCAGTATTTATACTATTATAAGCATGTTTGGTTCTGATTACTATATATATGTCCCCCCGTAAGGGCCCGTTTTAACGAAGAAGAAAAAAAATCAATTTGGAAAAAAATATATTCAAATCCGCTTTTCATTGGTCAACACACGCACCAGCACCAAAGATTAGGATCTTGGGGCATAAAATTTGATGCTGGTGCGTGTGTTGACCAATGAAAAGCGTATTTGAATTTTATTTTTTCCGAATTGAATTTATTTTGTACTCGTTAAGATGGGCCCTAATTCGTAGTAAAATGGCAAAAAAAAAAAAAAAAAAGCTGTACGATGTCGCCTGCTACGATAGAGGTGGAGGTATACCTTTTTTTGGCTGAAACGTTTTCTGAATAACGGGGGGCTCCTTAACCCAAAAATCGTCCGAATTTCGTTCTCGTGTGTTGCAACATTTTCCATTGTATACTTACGCCTTCTTGGGATTTTTCAAACAGGTGCCACTGCTGTTATTTTCCTCCAAAATCAGTTTTTGGGTGAGGCATAGGGCTCCTCAAGTGACCACTCTCAGAAGGCAGAAATATGGCCTGTATGCAGGTGCACCTACCTCTACCGTAGCACGCGCCACGTGTACGTACCTACATCTGACGACAATCCCAAGAGTTTTGTCCCCAGCAAGATTCAATTCGACGAAGATCGACGAGCAGTGAGTGGGAATGCTGAACCCTATGCGCGAAAAAAATCAAGGCACGTACGTACGTAGTATATATATGTACGAAGTATGTACATATATTATGCCGGTGGGGGAAAAGTAGGGGCGACACCTGTGACCACGGCTTGTCCAGAAAAAGATAGCGGAGGGCAACACTAGGCCCAGGCCTTTAAGGCACGCCGCAGGCGCAAATAGGCGTATGGAGATAGGCCCGCCGCAGGCGAAAAAAATTGAAATAGGCACGTAGATAGGCAAATGCCTGAAATGCCTTAAACGTGCCTATCTATGCCTATAATATTGCCTTAAACGTGCCTGAAACCGTCAAGGCACATCCCACACTAATTTCAAGTAGTTTTAGGGTTTCAGGCATAAATGCCTATCTTGCTCAATCCCGTACCAATTTCAAGTAGTTTTGGGTTTCAGGCATAAATGCCTGTCTTACTTGCTATCTTGCTCAATCCCACACTAATTTCAAGTAGTTTAGGGTTTTAGGCATACATGCCTATCTTGCTCAATCCACACTAATTTCAAGTAGTTAAGGGTTTCAGGCATAAATGCCCATCTTGCTCAACCCAACACTAATTTCAAGTAGTTTAGGGCTTCAGACATAAATGCCTATCTTGCTCAACACGCGATTGTAACACATTTTGAACTGCACCTTCGTTTTCGGAGACGAACCACTAGACGAACTACCTGGTACTTGGAATTAGTTAGCATTTTCCCTTTGGAACTGCGCACCTGCGTTTTTCCTATGATGATTGAAGTTTCGGAGCAACGAAATGGCAAAAAATAGCTAAGAATACGATTAATATCTTAAAAACATACTGCATATGTATATACAACAGCAAACAAGGCTGCAGGTGTGCGCGTTACCTACTGTAGCAATATACTCACAATAATAATGGTGTACGGCGCTACGCAAATTTCCTCGAGACTCGACTATTAATAGGTATTTTGTACTGGCTCAACGTGAACCATCGTACGGTTATGCCATCATTCATCGTTGCGTACGGCTTGGGAAAGCTACACTACGAGTACAGCTTGTGTTTTTTGGCTTCCGCGAAGTGTTGCGTACCGTATTAATAATGGAACAGGGGACGCTCTCTAAAGCCATAACTCATACATTTTTTTTTTTTTTTCCCATCCCATTCATTATCTTCGCACTTCCGTCTTTCTCCCTCCCTAGTCGTAACTCAGATCCGGGGTCACAAAGTAGGCTCCTCTCCCTCCTCCCCCACTACGGTTCTTGCCTTGATTTTTATCGCGCAGAGGGTTCAGCCTTCCCAACGCTCGTCGATTTTCATCGAATTTTGCTAACTCCCGCTCTCGCGCTTTCAGCTAGTCAAGTTTTTTTGCGAGAAAAAGTCCCTACGAGCATGCACACGGGGGGCTCGAACTCGTGACCTTGACGCTAACAAGCTTCGTGGTACCTGCTAGCCCACCGGGGGCGCACATGAAACAAAACGAGCTTTGATTCGCACTGTTAATAAAAATAAATCATCAATTTCGAATCCAAACCTTGTGCATGCGCGGGCGAGCAAATCATCAAGCCCCAGCGTTGTTGGTTCTGTTCTGCCCCCTCACCCTTCAGCGATATGATCGGTCGATTCATCGGACACAAAAACCACAAGAAAGCACCATCCAAATCATTGAAAGCCCGTTGCCTAGTCTACATCGTTCCGTGAAGAGCCTGCGTATCAGAAGACGCCAAGCAAGAGTGTTGTTCTACGTCACCCAATGACCCTCACTTGACGGCACACTACGATTGGTGTTGACCGTTGACCCCTCTCTACCGCAATCTACGAAACTGGTGGTGGTGGTGGTGTGTGCGTACTTCCTTCTTCACCGGGCATGGTGCCTGCCACACAGAAGGTGGTATCGTGATACTCTGGGACGACACCACCCCTGGCTGTTAGCAGAGCTGTGGCCGTGCGGGATGCCTTGGCTGTGCGCTGTGCGTCTGTGCYTGCACTGGTGCACTGTGTGACCGCGTGACCGCAAAAAAAACACAACAAATAACCCCCTTTCCCCTAAATTTGGGAGTTCCAATATAACGGCGTTATTTTTTATGATTTTTTTGTCATTTTGACATGCCTGGCCGTGCCTGAGAAAAGATAGGCAAGATAGGCACGAAAATCGCGTTCAGGCACGCTGTTTTCAGAAAAGGTCATTCAGGCATTATTTCAGGCATGCCTTAAAGGCCTGGGCCTAGGCAACACCTTCTTCTATAATACGAGCTGAACTGGAAAAAAAAAGTGATGTTTGAAAATATGTAAGTCAACGAAAAAACAGAAACAAATCAAACGGGAGGAGTGCATTCCTCTTACAAAAGCGGTTAAGCTCACCACACCTTACAACCCGCAAAATATGCGTCGTCTGATCCCACCCGGAGCTGAACACGACCGCGCGCTAAGCCCCCACCGGGCCCCCGTGCAAGCGATATGTCTACCTGATTGGTGAAAATCCACAACGTGCTCCGCCCCGGCAATGTAGGGGTGCGAGGGTCTATGGCCACACGACTATACGGCCATGCACGACATACATGCGGCTAAAGAGTACATCCCCCCTCCGGAGCTCCATCTCGAAAGGGATGCGTGGTCAATGGTCAAATTACTAAGAAACGCAAGCAAATAAATTAGTACGCCCGCCCCCTTCCCCCCTGCTTCGTCTCGAAAGGGAGATGCGTGGTCAATGGTCAAACTACTAAACAACGCAAGCAACAAATGAGTATGTTAAGAAATAGGCAGTACACAGCATGTTGAGATGTTGAGAGTCAATGCTTCGTATGTTGCGGTTCAACTGGTTACACCGCATTTTGAGTAACGGGATATTTAGAAGACCCTTCAGCAGTTCTTGTAGTCGACGAGTTGCAGCGACAAGCCGTCCATAGACGTTGCTGTAAGAATCTATCAAGATTGAGGAACTAGAGTGTTTGTACACACCCCCCGTTCACTCGTCAAACCGCATCTGAACGTAACACGGTTCATCATCATAAGCCAATATGGCCCTCAAGCGGCTCTTTTCAAGAGTCATCAATTATTTACACCCTCGACACACAACGTGTCTGCTCGGTCAGTTTAACGACTGCCAGCGCCAATCTTTGCAGCCTACTACGGGAATGTCATCGAATATCCTCAACAGGTTATTGAGCCATCGTTTCAGCGCGGCGCTCGCATCGGGAACCATCGTGGACCCGGAGCTGCAGCAGCAGCTGGGGGGTTTTGACACAAAGCTTCTCAGCTTTCTTTTGATTTTACACGAAGCTTCTCAGCTACTGTAAAGCTTTATTTTTTTCAGCGACCCGACACAACTCGGTTCCGCGATTCAGTGGCTCCGCGATTCAGTGGCCCAACACAGACTCGGGCAGGTGTCTTCCAGCACTCCGAGACTCGGGCTCGACTTTTATCTACTACATTTTTCTGCTATATATTCCAACGCAGACTCGGGCGGGCTTGTTTGTTCGTTTTTTTGTTTGTGTGATTGTTTGTTTTTTCAGCACCGCGACCGAGACTCGGGGGTTCGTCTTTTATCTACTTCTTTACGGTATACTCCACATTATTTCGCCGGAGGAACAGGTCCGCCTTTAGCGTCGAGTGGTCTTCATGGAGACCGTGGCATCCAACAACACCCAGGAAGTGATCAAGAACTGCCCGATCTTCGCCGGCAGGGACAAGGATACATTTCACGAATACAAGAGCAAGCTTCGCGTCTGCCTATCGCTCTACAGCAAACCCGAATTTTGAAGTGTTTCAAGGCAGAGCCCAGCCATCATCTACTCTGGGCGGCACCGACACCGCGACGCTTAATGCCGTCGCTGACCAGAAATGGAAACAAGCGGACCAAGATCTCTGGAGTGTTCTACTTCTCACCACATCTGYCTCCGCCAACAACACCATCAAGAATTTCGAGGGAAAGCGGCTAGAAGACAGAGCGGGGCACCGACAGAGGGCGTGGAAGGCTCTGACTGAAAAGTACAACGGCCACACCAAGGAGGCCAGAAGGGCGTGAAATGAGAAGCTGGTCAACACCAAGATGGACTCTAGTCAGGATCCCGACGACTTCTTCTTCGTCCCGGACCAATGCGGTGATCTCCTTGAGGAAATGGGACAGACGGTACACGACGAGAGGTACGAGGACATAATTCTGCAAGCTCTTCCTACCGAACACGAGAGGGTACGAACCGCCAGCTACGAGAGGTGGGACTTTGGACTGGACGACATCAGGCATATGGTACACACTATGTATGTCGACAACCTTTTCGNCACTTTGTTTGCCTCTCCCTGTGACCAACCCCGACACAAACAAAAAACGTTGTTTTTTGTAACTACCACAGCAGCCTACCAGGTATAGTATACCTGTACGTACCTGTATACCAGGTATAAATATAAACCACCACGTATGTATATGGGCTTAAATATAAGGACAGAATGGCATCAATATTATTAATGTCTAAACGGTCCTTACGTATACGCTTAGAGTGAGTGGTAGATGTTACATCTGGCTGACGTACCTACGTAGTATGTATGTATATATATATGTATATCGTACGAACACATACGGGAATCCGAGCAAGTTGTCCGGGCGGGCGGAATCCACCAACTGCGCCCGCCGCCTGCCCCTTGCCCACCCTGCACAATGCGCGCCCCCTCCCGCTTTTCGCACTAATCTAACGCCGACCTGTGTCTTTGTGTGCTTCATTTATTTATTAAAACCCTCCGGCGGATGGGGTAAAAATAACGCGTACTTAACGATTATGACCCATTGAGGGGCGCGCATTCCCGTTTAGGGCAGGGGGACCCAGGGATTCGGATACCATACACCTAACCCCCCCCCCCCCCCCCTCGGAGGGCTCGAAAAAATATTTTTTTGCACGTTTGTTTTATGTGTGTATCGGTGTACGTACGTGATTTGTGTGACAATACCGGAGAGGTGCAAACCGTCACATCGACTACAATACCACCGTAACATTGGCAGTATTAATCGGTGCCTCGTCTGAGTACGGCATCCAAGTCCCCATCCAACGGCGACAGAAACACACACAGCAACCGCTTGCAGTGTTCGGCTGCTGTAGCTGCGGGAAGCGTTATGCTGATGTAGTGCCAATATTTACCCGTACGAGCAAGGACGCTGCTGCAGCTCGGTGGTAAGGCAAGGTAACACAGATACATCAGGTACCACAGGTACGTACGTACGTACGTACGTACGTACGAGTATGATGATGCCAAATGACAGGTAAGATGCTCGTATATAGGATGTCGTATACTCGTACGTAGGGTGTCAAGGCTTTGACCACTATTGATACTAATGGACTGACTGATATACTGAGGGTACCACGG
This sequence comes from Saccharina japonica, assembly GCA_008828725.1. Lineage (NCBI taxonomy): Eukaryota > Phaeophyceae > Laminariales > Laminariaceae > Saccharina > Saccharina japonica. The sequence goes on along the minus strand of MEHQ01004370.1, from coordinate 161,825 downwards.
CTATGTACAACAAACAACAGTCCGTGCCGGTCCGTACGCTGAAACGTAAGGGTTACAAACGCTGCTGCTGCTGCAGTACTGCTGTAGAGTATGGTGCTAATGCTGTTGCTCGGAAGGGTGGCACTCAGGTTTGATGCTCTTCCGAGAGCTCATGCTGTCTGGCAAGTCCACCATTGAGAGCCTTGCCGTCGCCAAAGTCGTTCCCACAGCAGTGACAAACCCACGCGATATCCCCCAGTACTTATCCAGCCAAGCCTGCCGATCCCACGGCTCTCCAGGACCTTCTGGTCCACCTTAGAGCGAGCTCATAGCTCCTTTGTGCCGCTCACTACTGCTACAGTCGCTGTCACACTACGCAGCTGCGGCGTATATAGGTCGCAGTGCCGCCCAGGAGTATTGTAGTACTATGGAAGGCCTTGTATCAAGCAGGGGGAGGGGGGGGGGCGGCTCTCTACAGTCCCCTGTTTTCAGTTTTATATATTTATTGATAAGGCGTAGAGGGAGGGGACGGTGTCAGGTACCCCCCCCCCTGTCGGGAGGGTCGAAGTTGAACAATTCGACGTGAGGTGTCGAAAACATATTTTACTGGCCCCTTCGTTTAGGGCCCGAACTAACGAATATAAAATAAGTTCAATTTGGAAAAAATAAAATTCAAATTCGCTTTTCATTGGTCAACACACGCACCAGCATCTTTGGGAATAATATTTGGTGCTGGTGCGTGTGTTGACCAATGAAAAGCGAATTTGAATATTTTTTTTTCCAAATTGATTTTTTTTCTTCTTCGTTAAAACGGGCCCTTAGGGGACAAACTACTTGGAATAATAATTACTGTAGAGTAAAACATACGTGCGTTCCTGTGCAGAGGAGTATTATTACGGGGATCCATACGTAACCAGGACCCATCACATGGACAAAAACCTATACTAAGTATGTCCCAGTATTTATACTATTATAAGCATGTTTGGTTCTGATTACTATATATGTCCCCCCGTAAGGGCCCGTTTTAACGAAGAAGAAAAAATATCAATTTGGAAAAAAAAATATTCAAATCCGCTTTTCATTGGTCAACACACGCACCAGCACCAAAGATTAGGATCTTGGGGCATAAAATTTGATGCTGGTGCGTGTGTTGACCAATGAAAAGCGAATTTGAATTTTATTTTTTCCAAATTGAATTTNTGCTACAGTCGCTGTCACACTACGCAGCTGCGGCCTATATAGGTATATAGGTCGCAGTGCCGCCCAGTAGTATTGTAATAGTACTATGGAAGGCCTTGTATCAAGCGGGGGGGGGGGCTCTCTACCGTCCCCTGTTTTCAGTTTTGTACAGTTATTGATAAGGCGTAGAGGGAGGGGACGGTGTCAGGTACCCCCCCCCCCTGTCGGGAGGGTCGAAGTTGAACAATTCGACGTGAGGTGTCGAAAAACATTTTTACGGGCCGCATTCGTTTAGGCCGAACTAAACGAATATACGCAAGATAAGTTCCAATTTTGGACAAAACATACAAATTCAAATGTCGTCTTTTTCGATTGGTCCAGGCCAGGCGGCATCATGTGTCCTGGTGTGAGCGTGGTTGCGTGTGTGACGCACCAGATCATTTGGGAATACCTATTCTTGGGTGCTGGTGCGTGTGTTGACAATGAAAAGCGAATTTGCAAATATTTTTTTTCCGCAAATTGATTTTTTTTCCTTCGTTTCGTTAAAACGGGACTTAGGGGACCAACTACCTTGGAATACATAGATTACTTGGGTAGAGTTAAAACATACACGTGCCGTTGCTGTGCAGAGGGGAGTATTATTACCGGGGGATCCATGAACGTAACAGGACCCATGCTCACATAGGACAAAAACTATGCACTCGACAGTATGGGTGTCCAGTATTTATACTATTTCATAAGCATGTTTTGTTCTGATATATATGTTGTCCCCGTAGGGGCCCTCGTTTTAACCAAGAAGAAGAAAAAAAAAATCAATTTGGAAAAAAATATATTCAAATCCGCTTTTCATTGGTCCACACACGCACCAGCACCAAAGATTAGGATCTTGGGGCATAATATTTGGTGCTGGTGCGTGTGTTGACCAATGAAAAGCGAATTTGAATTTTCTTTTTTCCAAATTGAATTTATTTTATACTCGTTAATTCGGGCCCTAAGGTTGCAAGTGGTCGGAACACAACACTCATCAGTTTATCATTATTAATAGACGCGTACGATAGAGGTAGAGGTATAAAGGTATACCTTTTTTTGGCTGAAACGTTTTCGGACTGATCGGGCCCCTTGACCCAAAATCGTCTGACTTTCCTTCTGATGTTGCAAGATTGTTCATCGTATACTTGAGCCATGGTATTATTCGTCGGGTAGCACTTACTTTTATTTTCGTTCAAAATAATCATTTTTTTGGGTGAGGTATATAGAGCTCCTCGATAAGTGACCACCCTCAGAAGGCAGAAACATGGCCTGTATGCAGGTGCACCTCTACCGTAGACGCGCGACGTGTACGCTACTACATGCTGACGATCAATCTCCAAGAAGTTTCCTTGTGTCCGCCAGGCACAGGATTCAATTCGACGAAGATCGACGAGCAGTGAGTGGGAAATGCTGAAGCCCTATGCGGCAAAAAATCAAGGCACGTACGTACGCTATATATATAGCGCTTGTACGAAGTATGTCACACTATATTATGCCGGTGGCGCGGCACAAACGTAGGGGCCGATCCGCTGTGCACCGGACCGCGCTTGTCCGAGCCAAAAACGATACCGCCCGCGCAGCGCACCACTAGGGGTCCCGCAGGCTTCTCAAGGCACGCCGCAGGCGCAAATAGGCATATGGAGATAGGCCCGCCGCAGGCGAAAAAAAATGAAATAAGCACGTAAATAGGCAAATGCCTGAAATGCCTTAAACGTGCCTATCTATGCCTGAAATAATGCCTTAAACGTGCCTGAAACCGTCAAGGCACACCCCACACTAATTTCAATTAGTTTTGGGTTTCAGGCATAAATGCCTATCTTGCTCAATCCCATACTAATTTCAAGTAGTTTTGGGTTTCAGGCATAAATGTCTATCTTACTTTTATCTTGATCAATCCCAAACTAATTTCAAGTAGTTTTGGGTTTCAGGCATAAGTGCCTATCTTGCTCAATCCACATTAATTTCAAGTAGTTTAGGGTTTCAGGCATAAATGCCTATCTTGCTCAATCCACACTAATTTCAAGTAGTTAAGGGTTTCAGGCATAAATGCCTATCTTGCTCAACCCAACACTAATTTCAAGTAGTTTAGGGTTTCAGACATATATGCCTATCTTGCTCAACACGCGACTGTAACACATTTATAACTGCACCTTCGTTTTCGGAGACGAACCACTAGACGAGCTACCTGGTACTTGGAATTAGTTAGCATTTTCCCTTTGGAACTGCACACCTGCGTTTTTCCCATGATACTTGATTGAAGTTTCGGAGCAACGAAACGGCAAAAAATAGCTAATAATACGATTACTAGCTTAAAAACATATGTATATACAACAGCAAACAAGGCTGCAGGTGTGCGCGTTACCTACTTACTGTATGTAGCAATATATTCACAAGAATAATGGTGTACGGCGCTACGCAAATTTCCTCGAGACTCGACTATTAATAGGTATTTTGTACTGGCTCAACGTGAACCATCGTACGGTTATGCCATCATTCATCGTTGTGTACGGCTTGGGAAAGCTACACTACGAGTACAGCTTGTGTTTTTTGGCTTCCGCGAAGTGTTGCGTACCGTATTAATAATGGAACAGGGGACGCTCTCTAATGCCATAACTCATACATTTTTTTTCTTTTTTTTTCCATCCCATTCATTATCTTCGCACTTCCGTCTTTCTCCCTCCCTAGTCGTAACTCAGATCCGGGGTCACAAAGTAGGCTCCTCTCCCTCCTCCCCCACTACGGTTCTTGCCTTGATTTTTATCGCGCAGAGGGTTCAGCCTTCCCAACGCTCGTCGATTTTCATCGAATTTTGCTAACTCCCGCTCTCGCGCTTTCAGCTAGTCAAGTTTTTTTGCGAGAAAAAGTCCCTACGAGCATGCACACGGGGGGCTCGAACTCGTGACCTTGACGCTAACAAGCTTCGTGGTACCTGCTAGCCCACCGGGGGCGCACATGAAACAAAACGAGCTTTGATTCGCACTGTTAATAAAAATAAATCATCAATTTCGAATCCAAACCTTGTGCATGCGCGGGCGAGCAAATCATCAAGCCCCAGCGTTGTTGGTTCTGTTCTGCCCCCTCACCCTTCAGCGATATGATCGGTCGATTCATCGGACACAAAAACCACAAGAAAGCACCATCCAAATCATTGAAAGCCCGTTGCCTCGTCTACATCGTTCCGTGAAGAGCCTGCGTATCAGAAGACGCCAAGCAAGAGTGTTGTTCTACGTCACCCAATGACCCTCACTTGACGGCACACTACGATTGGTGTTGACCGTTGACCCCTCTCTACCGCAATCTACGAAACTGGTGGTGGTGGTGGTGTGTGCGTACTTCCTTCTTTACCGGGCATGGTGCCTGCCACCCAGAAGGTGGTATCGTGATACTCTGGGACGACACCATCCCTGGCTGTTAGCAGAGCTGTGGCCGTGCGGGATGCCTTGGCTGTGCGCTGTGCGTCTGTGCGTGCACTGGTGCACTGTGTGACCGCGTGACCGCAAAAAAAACACAACAAATAACCCCCTTTCCCCTAAATTTGGGAGTTCCAATATAACGGCGTTATTTTTTATGCTTTTTTTGTCATTTTGACATGCCTGGCCGTGCCTGAGAAAAGATAGGCAAGATAGGCACGAAAATCGCGTTCAGGCACGCTGTTTTCAGAAAAGGTCATTCAGGCATTATTTCAGGCATGCCTTAAAGGCCTGGGCCTAGGCAACACCTTCTTCTATAATACGAGCTGAACTGGAAAAAAAAAGTGATGTTTGAAAATATGTAAGTCAACGAAAAAACAGAAACAAATCAAACGGGAGGAGTGCATTCCTCTTACAAAAGCGGTTAAGCTCACCACACCTTACAACCCGCAAAATATGCGTCGTCTGATCCCACCCGGAGCTGAACACGACCGCGCGCTAAGCCCCCACCGGGCCCCCGTGCAAGCGATATGTCTACCTGATTGGTGAAAATCCACAACGTGCTCCGCCCCGGCAATGTAGGGGTGCGAGGGTCTATGGCCACACGACTATACGGCCATGCACGACATACATGCGGCTAAAGAGTACATCCCCCCTCCGGAGCTCCATCTCGAAAGGGATGCGTGGTCAATGGTCAAATTACTAAGAAACGCAAGCAAATAAATTAGTACGCCCGCCCCCTTCCCCCCTGCTTCGTCTCGAAAGGGAGATGCGTGGTCAATGGTCAAACTACTAAACAACGCAAGCAACAAATGAGTATGTTAAGAAATAGGCAGTACACAGCATGTTGAGATGTTGAGAGTCAATGCTTCGTATGTTGCGGTTCAACTGGTTACACCGCATTTTGAGTAACGGGATATTTAGAAGACCCTTCAGCAGTTCTTGTAGTCGACGAGTTGCAGCGACAAGCCGTCCATAGACGTTGCTGTAAGAATCTATCAAGATTGAGGAACTAGAGTGTTTGTACACACCCCCCGTTCACTCGTCAAACCGCATCTGAACGTAACACGGTTCATCATCATAAGCCAATATGGCCCTCAAGCGGCTCTTTTCAAGAGTCATCAATTATTTACACCCTCGACACACAACGTGTCTGCTCGGTCAGTTTAACGACTGCCAGCGCCAATCTTTGCAGCCTACTACGGGAATGTCATCGAATATCCTCAACAGGTTATTGAGCCATCGTTTCAGCGCGGCGCTCGCATCGGGAACCATCGTGGACCCGGAGCTGCAGCAGCAGCTGGGGGGTTTTGACACAAAGCTTCTCAGCTTTCTTTTGATTTTACACGAAGCTTCTCAGCTACTGTAAAGCTTTATTTTTTTCAGCGACCCGACACAACTCGGTTCCGCGATTCAGTGGCTCCGCGATTCAGTGGCCCAACACAGACTCGGGCAGGTGTCTTCCAGCACTCCGAGACTCGGGCTCGACTTTTATCTACTACATTTTTCTGCTATATATTCCAACGCAGACTCGGGCGGGCTTGTTTGTTCGTTTTTTTGTTTGTGTGATTGTTTGTTTTTTCAGCACCGCGACCGAGACTCGGGGGTTCGTCTTTTATCTACTTCTTTACGGTATACTCCACATTATTTCGCCGGAGGAACAGGTCCGCCTTTAGCGTCGAGTGGTCTTCATGGAGACCGTGGCATCCAACAACACCCAGGAAGTGATCAAGAACTGCCCGATCTTCGCCGGCAGGGACAAGGATATATTTCACGAATACAAGAGCAAGCTTCGCGTCTGCCTATCGCTCTACAGCAAACCCGAATTTTGAAGTGTTTCAAGGCAGAGCCCAGCCATCATCTACTCTGGGCGGCACCGACACCGCGACGCTTAATGCCGTCGCTGACCAGAAATGGAAACAAGCGGACCAAGATCTCTGGAGTGTTCTACTTCTCACCACATCTGGCTCCGCCAACAACACCATCAAGAATTTCGAGGGAAAGCGGCTAGAAGACAGAGCGGGGCACCGACAGAGGGCGTGGAAGGCTCTGACTGAAAAGTACAACGGCCACACCAAGGAGGCCAGAAGGGCGTGAAATGAGAAGCTGGTCAACACCAAGATGGACTCTAGTCAGGATCCCGACGACTTCTTCTTCGTCCCGGACCAATGCGGTGATCTCCTTGAGGAAATGGGACAGACGGTACACGACGAGAGGTACGAGGACATAATTCTGCAAGCTCTTCCTACCGAACACGAGAGGGTACGAACCGCCAGCTACGAGAGGTGGGACTTTGGACTGGACGACATCAGGCATATGGTACACACTATGTATGTCGACAACCTTTTCGCGTTCTTTCAACTCTAAGCCAGTCGCAGGCCACGGCATCACCATGCAGGGTGGTGGGGCACAACGGCAGCGACGAGAAGTGCAACTACTGCTAAGGAGTCGGACACGCCATACAAGATTGCGCCGTCCTGAAGGAGAAGGAAAACCGGCGTGGGCCCGATCAGTGGGGTCAGCAACATCAACGAAAACGGCACGCAAAATCAGGACCCGGAGACGCGAGGAGAGGGGAGATGGAAATCAGTTGTGTTCGTTCCACGAGTCCACTACGCATAGCGACGCGGATTGCCGTATACAGCATAACACCAGCAGTGCAAACGCCGTGAACGCAAATTATGCCGCTTCTCACTACATCGACCGCCCTATATTGTTCACCGCGGTGGAAGCGCCGACGGAGGAGGAAGCATTCTGGCCATTCGGCCCCACAAATGAATCAGTCGACACCAGCGGACTGCTCGGTTCTTTCGGTGGCGTCAGCGGAGAAGATACTGGCGACTCGCGAATGGGATCATGAGCACACTTCGTCGGGGGTTTAACGGCTACGACCCGTGCTCTAGTCGTGGTGGCCATGCTCCACTATCTGTGGCTCTCGTCTGGCAACTCTCTTTATGCCGCAGTAGTCACGAACACCAATGTACAGCTCGAAGTATTTGGGGGCATCACCAGTACGGAAGACGGATCGGCTCTCACGACCGGTCCCACCGCGGGACTGCGGACTGGCTACAGCAACGACCCCGCTAATGTGCTTGTGGACAGTGGCGCGTCGGGACACTACTACGACGACGACATCTTATCCGGATTCCGAAATAGACTGTTAAATTACAAGATACTGGATGTGCCGCGAACAATCTCAACCGCCGGGGGGGGGGGGGTTGAATGATATTGCGCAAGGAGTGCTACGAGGCCACGTCATGGACAACAAAGGCGTGCGGCGCTTAGTCCAACTTTAGTGTCTTAGTTGTGCCTGGCCTAGGGCGTAGCCTGTTTTCGGTGAAGCAAGCTGCACGTAACGGTGTCGTGTCTATATTTGATACGAACAACCCAAGGCTGGAGGCAAACAAGCTCATATTTCCACTTCAAGAGTGTAGGCACGATCTGTACTCTTTCTCTCTGGATCTCACCGGCGGCAGCAACGGACCGGAGCTGGCAATGCAGGCTGCTGCTAACGCGAACCTGTGGCATCGGCGACTAGGGCACCTCAATCGCAAGAGCCTAGGCCTCTTGAATAATCTGGACAACAATGGGGTGAGCTTCGACGAGCCTGTACCAGACTGCGGCGTGTGCGCCGTGGGTAAGAGTTACCAGCTGGCTCATCCCAAGATCGCCGATCACAAGGTCAAACTCCCTTTCCAGCTGTTTTTTGCCGACCTGATGGGACCATTAACCCCAGAAGCACTCGGGGGCTACAATTACGTCACCAAGATCTCCGATGAGCACACCAAGTGGACGGAGACTTACCTGCTGAAGTCCAATAAGCACGACGCTCTCAGCTCGCTTCAGGCATTCGTACAATCTGTGGTGCTTCCAAGCTGTTTCCGCGTCGAGCGTTTGAGGGATGACAAAGGCGGCGAGTTCATCGACAAGGAGTTCCAGGACTAATGTCTTCAGACAGGGGTGTCGCTCGAGTACGCCAGCACCAACACCCTGCAGCAAATCGGTATGTCCGAACGCATTGGAAGAACTCTTGCAGCTATGGTGCGGTGTATGCTTGCCGACAGTGGATTGCCGAAGCTTCTCTGGGGAGAATTGATGTTCACGGCGGCATTTCTGGGCAATAGCGCGCCGCACTCTGCGATCGACATGCAGTCCCCGTACAAGATGCTACACGGGACGGAGCCGGGTATACGACTCCTTCGAGTTATCGGTGCCCAGGCCTTCGTGCACATTGAGACTTACTCCAAAACGCTTGAACTCAAGATGGCGGAAGGACGACTGGTGGGTTACAGCAACAACAGCAAGAGCTATCGTGTTTACAATCCTGCCACCCGCCGCATCATGGAGAGCAGGAACGTTAGCTTCGTCGAGACGCCTTCGCGCCTACTCCTGCCACCGCCGGAGGAAACTTCGAAGCAGACTATTCCGTCGAGCAACGGCATGGACGACCACAACTACATAACATACGACGACTTTCTACGCGATCTTCGCGACTACACTTCGGTGTTGGAACCTTTTTCCCGGTGCTTCTGCTGACCACATCGCCATGCGGGGGCTCTCAGCCAATCCGCCGGTGGCCGAACTCTTGGAGAGGATCAGCGAGATTACCAGGAGGGATGTACTGGTCGGAGGAGCTTCAGAACCACCGTAATAGGGGGCTATATGCCCGGGAGAGTGCCGACGGAGGGCGGATCGCAGGAGGGTGTTGCCCAACCGCTGGAGCAGCCGGTGTCGCCCGCAGCAAGCTCCCTGGAAACACCACTGGCTGGATCACCGCCGCCCCAACAACGGGGGCATTCGAGTCTAGACGTGACACCTGCGGTTATGCGTGCTGGCACTGCAGCACAATCCTTCGTGAGGCGTAACGCCAACAACCGTTCAAATTCGGCTCACCTAGCAGCGATCACCACCGGGCCTGCATCGTCCAAGCTCCGAGGGCTGAGGCTCTACACTAAGGCGACCCTGCCGGATATCGCGCACGAGACGTACGGAGCAGACTTGGCCGTGGAATACGCCTACGCCGTAACCAACATGTCAAGCTGTTCGGCGGGAAATAATGCAGAAAAATTATCAACAACTTCAAAGAGGCCATGACTCTACCGGTCAAGGCGCAGTGGAAAGTGGCCTCAGATACGGAAGTGGCAAGCCTTAAAAAAGAACGACGTCTACACCCTCTTTCCGGTGACCTCCGTCCCCACGGGACACAATATTATCGGCAGCAGATGTGTCTGCAAGGTCAAGACTGACAACTCACACAAGGGACGCCTTGTTGAACTGGGATGGGGGCAATTGCCTGGCTTTGATTGCGGCAGCACGTTCGCCCCCGAAGGCAGACTCCAGAGCATCCGCGTGGTGCTAGCGATAGCGGTGGAGTATAACCTGGAGTGTTGGCAGCTAGACTACAACACCGCGTTTCTGAACGCCGATGTCACAGAGGAAGTGTACGTCAAGATGACACTCGGATACGAGGAATTCGACAAAAACGGAGTCCCGCTGGTAATGAGGCTTTTGAAAAGCGTGTACGGTCTCCGCCAGAGCCCAACCAACTGTTGGAACACAATCGACGAACATCTGGTGGAATTTGGCTTCAAAAGTCTCAAGTCGGACCCGTGCGTCTACACCTACTCGGAGGGCGGCGCCATTGTCATCCTGACCCTATGCATCGACGACGTTCTCCTGCTCGGAAAATACCTCCTGGTGCTGAGGCGGATCAAGCAGAAGCTGATGAGTCATTTCTCAATGACGGGCATGGGAGACGTGTCGCTCGTACTCGGGATGAGCGTTACCCGTGACCGCGAGAAGGGGACGGTGACCATCACTCAGGAGAAATATACCAATTCCCTGTTGGAGCGGTACGGTATGGCAAGCTGAAATCCAACATACGCGCCTGGTGTGGGAAACGAGCTGTCGCTGGACCAGCCGGAGGAGAGGCTTCTAAACAAGGAGGAGAAACAACGTTTCCAGGCCATCACGGGAAGCGTAATGTACTTTGGACAGGTGACTCGGTATGATATTTTGCACGCCGTCAACCAACTGGCGAGGGCGGTCTCTAAACCGTCCTAAGCTCACATGGCGGCAACCAAACATCTACTACGCTACCTGGCCGGGACGTTGGATTTCGCCATCATGTACAAGCAAGGTGGCTTTAAGTTGACTGCATTTTCGGATGCAAACTGGGGCAACAACACGGACAACGGCAAGTCGATGTCCTGGTATATTGTCTTACTTTCGAACGCCCGGTTAGCTTCAAGGTGGAGCTGCAGGGGCTGACAGCGCAATCCACAATGGAGGCGGAGCTCGTGGCCGCAGCGCCAGCGATGAAGGAAGCGGTGTTCTGCTCCAACATGATGAAGGAACTGGGATTCGGCACGCGCTTCGACAGCGTACCACTGTTCTGCGAAGTATATCGACATCACCTCGGCTTTGCGCGTCGCCGGAAATCGGACCTACAGTTCGCGAGTTAAGCATGTGGCTCCACGGTACTTCTTCGTCCAGGAGCTAGTCAAGGAGATAGTGTTCCGTCATACACGTGAAGACAGAGGACCAGCTTGCTGGCATTGGTACCAAGCATCTCAGCAAGCAAAGGCAGCACTACCTCCTTAACCCTTTAGGAACTGCAGTCCCGATGTGGGGACACAACACTTGGAGCTCGACTAGACTATTGGTTTCCGTACAGTGCGGTACTAAAAGGGTTGAGTTGATCAGCGTATTCAGGGCCTGAACTTGAGAAGTCTAGGCAATTAAAGCGTAAGCGGTTCTGTTGGCTGTCCTTAATTTCTAGCTTTACGCGAATGGGAGAGTTACACAGTGCGAAACACGTTTCGAATGACATTCCACTGCACAAGCTTTATGGGCTTGCATCACATTATCAGTGTTATATTAATAGTAAATTGGGGTCGTTTCCAACAGGTGCTGGTGATCGTTAGCCATGATCGGCACTTTAGTAATGTTCCTATCGCTTCCAACTATGAATAGTGCGGGTGATCGTTGGCCATGATCGGCACTTTAGTAATGTTAATGTTTCTATCGCTTCCAACTAGTGCTGGTGATCGTTAGCCATGATCGGCACTTTAGTAATGTTTATATCGCTTCCAACGAGTGCTGGTGATCGTTAGCCGAGATCAGCACTTTAAGTCATGTTTCTATCGCTCTGAGACATGTATCATTTTTGCGTTTGCGACTTGCTTTGAGGGGGAGTGTTAGGAAATAGGCAGTACATAGCCTATTGAGAGTCAGTGCTTTGTATGTTGCGGTTCAACTGATTGCGCCGCATTTTGAGTAACGGGATAGTTAGAAGAGCCTTCAGCATCTCTTGTAGTCGACGAGTTGCAGCGACAAGCCGTCGATAGACGTTGCTGTAAGAAGCTATCGAGATTAAGGAACTGGAGTGTTTGCACAAACCCCATGCTCACTCGTCAAACCCCATCTGAACGTATCACGGTTTATCGTCATAATAAGCCTTTTATTGCTCTCAAGCGGCCCTTTTCGAGAGTCATCAATTATTCACATCCTTGACACACGGCGTGTCTGCTTGGTCAGTTTAACAACTGCCAGCGCCAATCTTTGCAGCCTACTACTACGGGAGTTGTTCTTGTCTTCACATTAAACCCGTTCTTTCTACTCAACCACATCAGTACACCCAGTGCCTGTCCTGATTCCCAATCCTAGAGAGATACAAATTCTGTGGTCACAGACTGTGAAACAGAGAAAAACCAAAACAAAATAAACGCAAATTAATGGGTAAAGCAAGTGAGATGCGTGACGTACCGGGTACGAGAACACAGCGACACGAGCCGAACCAAAAAATAAGAACAAAAAAGACAAAATAAAAAACAAGTTCTGAAATGAAACAGAATACAAATGACACAGGGAGACAGAAGCGCCCCTAGACGAAAAGCACACGTGCCCAAGAGGAACAGATAACTGCTGCACGAGCGAGGCAACACGAAAAAAGAGAGAGACATCGGCATAGGGTGGAAACAAAGGGAGAAACAAGGCAAAAAAAGCAAGAAAGAAGACACGAGAGAGGAAAAGAGAAAAATAGTTCTCAAGGCAAGCTCAAGGCGATGGTAACAACAAGTTCCCGTCTCTGCTATAAAAACTGATACGGGGACCATGTCACACCTTCTGCCATCTCATTCCCACTCTAAAAACAAAACGGTGTCAAGAGTCGATACTACCTCTGCCGCGCCCCCCCCAGTGAACACATCAACGGAAACAAATAATAGAATTCAAGGACTAGTCGAGCCGATATCTGGCCACACGATCTATCATTTCGTTTCTGCATTCGTCGACAGCTGTATCAGTACGGCCGCCCCTGCCCCCCCCCCCCCTCTCCTGGTCGCCTCTCTTGGCGTCCTCAGCTGTATGCCGTAGCCAGCTCCTCTCCGCTTCGGCCCTGTGCCACCTCGCCATGAAATGGTCCGCCGCCTCGCCAACCCCCCGATACCACACCCCCCTCTTTTTTGCCGCCCTCGGCCATAGTACCGTCTCTGCTCCGAACAGTAAAGGGGAGCTTTCTGTGGAGCCCTCTGTCGCTCGAAAAACCCTGAGGTCATCTGCTAGACATTGTGCCCAGTTCTTTTCTGGTCGGCCAGGCCCCGGGTTCGTCCCACCGGCGATCGTCCCAAACATCACCCGCCTGGTCAGCCGCTCATTGGTCGTGCGCTGTACGCCCCCCGCAAAGAGGAGGCGTCGTTTGCGGATGGTCGTCTCAACGCTCTCGCATTGTGCCTTCTTGAGAGCCTTGGCGTACGACATGAGATGGTCGGTGCGTTGTCGGCGCTGGAAACCAATGAGCCGTAGGAGGAATTTGTGGTGTGCCGTTCGGAGCTCAGCGAAGTGCTCCTGGCCAAGGGTCCACGTCACACACCCGTACAGCAGTGTCTCCATCACCTCGGCCTTTAGCATGCGCACCTTTAGAGTGAACGGGGCATCCTCCATATCGTACAGCTCCCGCTTGAACCGATTGTAGCATGCCCATGCGAGTCGGATGCGTCGTTTGATCTCTGGCATAATGTCCGCGTTTGCGACGATAAGACCGCCAAGGTACAAAAACTGCGTTGTCTGTTTATACCTCTGGCCCGCTGCTTCAATGACGAGCGGTGAGGTCCGGAGTGCCTGGTTTGGTGTCCGCAGTAGCATAGTCTCCGTTTTCTTTTCGGATACGGTGAGACCAGCTGCTTCGAAAACGGTCACAATAACGGTCATCATCTTCGCAAGCCCTTCCGCCGATTTAGACACAACGCCTGCATCGTCGGCGTACAGCATACCCCATATTGCTCTCCGTACACGTGCTAGTGGGTCCTCCCTCACTCCGTCCGCCCCGAGGTCCTCCTCGAGGTGAACCAGGTCCCTCAAGATGTCTGGGTCCTCACTGAAGCGTATCAGTACGGCGTGTATCACAGCAGCGAAGAAGACATTGAACAAAAGCGGTGACAGCACACATCCTTGCCGCAGTCCCTGAGTGACATCGAACCATTCAGAGTGCTCACCGTCATCCGTACGCACGCGAGCTCGCATGCCTTCGTGGAATTGGCGGATAACCGTCAACATCTTCTCTGGTATGCCGAAGCGTGCGAGCACCACCCACAACAACTCTCGGTCGACGGAGTCATAAGCCTTCTGCAGGTCAATGAAGCACATATACAGCGGGATTTGTTTGGCTCGTCCGAGTTCTTGCAGTCGACGCACGACGAATAGCATGTCGACTGTTGATCGTGCTGGGCGAAAGCCGCACTGTTCCTCGGGGAGTATCCCTTCGGCCTCGCAGTAATTGCTGAGACGTGACGCGACCATTTTCAGCAATACTTTGCCTGAATGGGCAACAAGCGAAATCCCTCGGTAGTTGTTGCAAAAAAGTGTCATCGAATATTCTCAACAGAGTACGCCCCCCCTCCGCCTCCTTCATTTAAATGTGAACTTTAATTATAAACATCAACACTATTACGGGGGAACATATAGTAGTAGTCAGGATTAAATATTCCTAGTATAAGTAGTGCAGTATATGGGTTTTTGTGTAGGTGATGGGTCCTGATTACTGTAGTCCCCCGTACTACGTAGTGCCGGCTAAGAAACCCAGAAAACGGTTCGAGTTTTTTTTTACTTCGTACCAGGTATTTGAGGAAAGGGCGCTTTTTCCATTCAAGCTTGTTTTGGTGGAGCCGTTCCCAAATTTCATATTTCGCTAGAAATCTGCGAGGCTGAGTTTATTGCGGAGATCTTTCTTGCGAGAGAAAGACGGTGTTGATTGTACTCAGTAACACCGAACGCATAAGATCGTAAGATCCGTCGCATAGTAGGAGTTTTCCACATGCTTGATAGGAATTCTTGTAGTGGGATATGGAACATCGGGATGTTTCATGAACCGCTCGATGTCAGGCGATGTTTGGGCCGAGTCAGCTCGACAGCTATGGGAATAATGCATAAGAGAGCTTCTTCTGTGTTACTGCTGTCGTGAGCAACTACGACGGTTTCCTGTGCCAAATGCGTGTACACCTTTTTTAGAGATCAACCAACAGGCGGTCTTGATAGTATGCCGCACGTAGGTATTCAAGAGCTATCCTACCCCATCAATAATAAATAAGTGTGCGTAGTAGTGCGTATATTGTACCGCGGGTACTATTATTCTATTGCGGTGTGATGATGTCTGTTTTGGTAACTATCCCAAAAGAGCTGTCCTATATCCTACGAAATCCGTGTCGCAGGTACAGCAGCAGTGTGTACCTGGTACCTGGTACAACGCAGTAGTACTATTATTAATAGTAGTAGTAGTAGTAGTAGTAGTAGTAGTAGTAGTAGTAGTAGTAGTAGTAGTAGTAGTAGTAGTAGGTCGACGTGCATCTGTTACGGGGGGACAAATAAGTGTTACAACCTCTGGTACTAATAATGTACTAGCTTGTACTATTGAATAACGCATGCATTTTCATTATACATATTATGTGATATGTATAAATTACATATTATGTGATATGTATAAATGAATAATACGTTGTTAGTAACAATGGACTCGTAACGATGCATGCACCTATAATATTAGACATCATAAAACTGATAAAATATCGACATATACGAAGTTTTTCAATGAAATGTAAATGTATGTATGATATGTACTCGTATGTCGTACGCGTCACACACCGTCAGACCTGCCGTGCGATCTTGATTAGTTGTTCGTCCTTACCTACCTGCGAAGTTCCAGGTACCAGGTACCACCTGGTAGTATGTGGTAAGTGGTATCATTATAAGTGCAGGTATACACATATTAGTCCACTGTCATTGTTGGTGTCTTCACATTAGAGGTGTTACCCGACGAGTACCCGTCTTAAACGGGTACCCGCTTAAACCGGGAAAAAAATACCCGGGTACTCGCGAGTATTAACGTCTATTTTGGGCGGGTACCCGGGTACCCGTTTAACACCCGGGTACCCGTCTAACAACCGGGTACCCGGGTACCCGGCACATTGTTTATCAGGTTTGGTCCTTGACGCTGTCGTCACGGATAGACTCGAAGAGGGTTGCTATACAGCATTCGGCATAACAACCCTGTGCCGTAATGATTTTCATACAACAATACCACCAAAACAACAGACTACGCGCCACAAAAGGATCGAATGACATGTATGTGTTACGTATATGATTATATGAGTTTGTGATTTCGAAGCACAGGCGGGTCAGCCATAATATAACAAGGGACAGCGGAATAAATTTTCGCCGCGCGAGGTTAGAAACAAAATTGTGGCGGGGATGAAAGTTACTTGATTTTAGTGGGAGGAATACAAACTACTTGATTTGAATACAAATTATTTGTTTTACTTCATATTCGTATAGGCGGTCATAAATCACTTGGTTTCATTATAGGTGACCTTGAATGACTTCATATTACTCGTACTATTCAACTGTCGTTAAAAAATACAAAACAGTGTAACGGGTTCATATCTATTAATAGGTGAAATTGATTATATGGGTCAGGGTTGGTTAGGGTAAACTTTTGTTTCTCGCAAGGTACTACTGTATTACATTTTATAATGCGGGTAAAAAAAAACAATTTTGTGTCGGGGATAATAATGGCTTGATTTTAGTGGGAGGAATAAAAAGTAGTTGATTTTAGTACGAATTATATTTTTACTTCATATTAGTATAGGCGGTCAGAAAATCCTTGGTTTCAGTATTAGGGAACTTGAATGACTTAATATTACTATTTAATTGTCGATCAAAACTAAAAAACATTATAACGGCCTGCCTCCTGTAACGTGCGCTTTTGTGTGCATGTACGACGCGCCCGAACTTGCGGCAAAGCCGGCGGAGTCTTGGGAGGGCTCGCCTTCGCCCTCCGAAAGGTTAGACCCTTGGCTGCTTTGCCTCCTACTGCTGCTGGACTGTTTGTTGTCGATGCATGCTCATTACGCTGCCGGTCCTGCACTGCGTACTTCTAAGCTGATGTAACGCGTGAGGCATTGTGAGACAGCATTATTATTATCATTTTGAAAAAGGTTTCGTGGAGAATATGTACGAAATACCTGGTACGACGACGTGATTGAGGGGATGATAAGGTGTCATCCCCGGAGTTTCCAACGTAAACTAACGGGTACCCGGGTACCCGGGGCCCAAATACTCGGCGAGTATGAAGCGTTACTCGTACCCGTGACGGGTATTAGCAAGCCGGGTAATACTCGCGAGTACCCGGGTAATTGGCAAAATGGTAACACCTCTACTTCACATTAAACTCGTTTCAGCTGCTAATCCCTATAGTCTAATCTAGCAAGATCAAAGCCCGTGGTCACAAAAGTGGCAGAGCCATCAGAGAATCCTAAATAACACGTACACTTAGCAGGGAAAGGATACACAAGCCCGAAGAGGTACACCTAAAATCCCTACAGCATGTTATGCGTGTTCAAAACTGAACTACACGCCCGCAATCTCCATCCGACTACAGCAGCATCGCCCCCGCCCCCCCCCCACTGGGCTACTGGTAAATGGTTAACTGATTTTAGATTACCCACCCAAGCAACGTAAAATAGTAAAAAGCAATATTTTTTATTGTTCACCCTTTTTCCATGTATCCACGAAGTTCCCCAGCTCTGCTAACTGCATTGCAACATATTACCACCGTAACCGTAGCGGGGAGGGAGGAGATGAGCCTACTAGTGACCCCGAATCTGAGTTACGACGTTACGACTAAAGGGGGAGAGAGAACAGAAGGGCGGGAAGACAATAAATGTTGTTGTTGTTGTTGTTGTCTTCACATTGAAAACCGTGCCGGTCTCTCTATCCAGTACCTCCATCTGTCCGTACTAATCCAACACTTGACACGGTCGATTCCCGTGGTCACAGGCTAACTTACCCAAAAAAGGTATACTGAAATAAAAGTGGAACCCGAAGGGTCCGCAAAGCGATCAAAGCCAGTCAAAAACAGATAGTCTGGAGCCCTCCGCTCCCCTCTACACGCTATGTGAAGGTAAAAATAAAAATGGAAAAGTCAACATCACCAATCGGGGGTACACGCCCCCTGATTCTATCTTGGTGCCCCTATAATGCCGGGGTGTTCCGTGCCGGGTTCACGCCGGTCAGGCAAACAAATCGAGTCCTCCACCCCGATTATAAACGCAGACATGATACGGGGGAAGGGAACTATGGTCCCGTGTGACTGATGTACCCCCGGCCTGCGAGCAGTGTAACTGCAAAAGGTCAAAAACAACGAAGGGAAAAAGACAAAGACAAAGACAAAGAGACAAGTCAAAAGTACAAGCAAACACTCAAACAAACAAGACCGCAGAGACAACACATTGACACGTCATCCCGAGGGGGTGGTGCAATGGTGCGGCGGTGGGGGGGGAGGGGAGAAAAAAACAAAACAAACAAACAAACAAACAGTCCAGGAGAGTCAATCCGGCACATATCGCGCCACTCGGTCCGCCATTTCTCGCTTTGTTTCCTTCCCTCGCCGATTCGCCCTTCTTCCGCACCCCTCCCGTCCCGTTGGTTCTTGGCGTCTCTTTATTATTGCTGCGCTCTTTTTCTCGCTTGGTCGCTCGTTTCCGGCTAGCCTCCTCTTCGTCCTTGTGCCAGGAGGTCATAAACCTCTCAGCTCCCTGCAGCACTCCCTTGTACCACTGCCTTCCTCCCTTCACCTTCGCTGCTTCCGCCCAAACTGAATTCGGGACTCCGAAGACACGTCTCTGGTCGTCCGTAGAGCCGTGCGTAGCTCCGAACGCTTTGAAGTCGTCCTTCAGGCACGTCTGCCAGTTCCGCTCCGGGCACCCCGCGCCCGTGTCCTTCCCCCCCACCAGCTCCCCGAACATCAGTCGTTTCGGGAGTCGCCCGTCTGGCTGCCTTGCCACGGCCCCCGCGAACAGTAGGCGCCGCTGCCGGACAGTGGCTTCCACGCTCTGGCACCCGACCCTCTTCAGGGCCTGGGCGTAGGACAGCTGCCGGTAGGTGCCTTGCTTGCGCTGGTACCCAATAACTCGCAGCAGCAGCCGGTGGTGTATCGTCCGCAGCAGTCGGTAGTGGTCGCGACGTGGGGCCCATGTCATGCAACCGTACAGCAGTGCCTCCATCGCCTCCGCTTGAAGCAGGCGGGCCTTGAGTCGAAACGGTGCTCCCGGCCTATCGAAGAGCTCCGGGCCATACCTCCTGACGCACGCCGACGCTGCTCTGCTCCTGAAGTTGATCTCCCGGGTGAGGTCGCCATGTTCGTTGACGAGGCCGCCCAGGTACCGGAACTCGAGGGTTTGGGTGTATTTCTGCCCCGCTGCTTCGATGATCAGCGGCGGCGGGGGCGGTGTTGGCTGCTTCTCCTTTACGCGCATCAGGAGAGTCTCCGTCTTCTTCTCCGACACCGTCAGCCCGAACTCCCCAAACACCTGCACGATAATGGTCATCATCCTCGCCAGTCCGTCGGCGGACCTCGATACAACGCCGGCGTCATCGGCATACAGCATCCCCCACACCGCCCTCCGTACGCGGTCGAGTGGTGTCTCCGTCCCCGCTCCCGTCTCCTCCTTCAGGAACACTAGGTTCTGCATGATACCATCGTCCTCGCTGAATCGTACGATAACGACCTCTAGGGCCGCGGCAAAGAAAACGTTGAACAGCAGTGGGGACAGCACACACCCTTGTCGCAAGCCTTGCGTGACCAAGAACCAGTCCGACAGTTCTCCATCGTCCATGCGCACCCGGGCCCGCATTCCGTCGTGGAATTGGCGGATGACGGCGACCATCTCCGCAGGAATCCCGGCCCTGGCCAGCACCTTCCATAGCAGCTCTCGGTCCACCGAGTCATAGGCCTTCTGTAGGTCGACGAAGCACATGTAGAGCGGTATTCTCCTTCTCCGCCCTAGTTCCTGGAGTCGGCGCACGACGAACAGCATGCATACTGTGGATCGACCAGGTCGGAAGCCGCACTGTTCCTCCGGGAGGATGTTGTTGGCTTCGCAGAAGGCGCTTAGGCGGTTGGTGATGAGTTTGGCGGGGACTTTGCCTACGTGCGATAGTAGCGAGATCCCCCTGAAGTTGTTGCAGTTGGACCGGTCGCCCTTCTTGTACAGCACTTTGATGGTTGCATCCTTCCACTCTTGCGGGATCTCTCCTCCCGTTCCACACGTCGACGAGGATGGCATCAAGGCGCTCCAGGACGACGGGTTCGTCGTCATCGATGTTAAGCAACTCGGCAGGGAGGGAGTCATGACCGGGTGCCTTCCAGTTCTGCAGGCCTTCCGTTGCCCGTTCCACCTCCTCGAGGTCTGGCGCCGCTCCCAACCGTCGGGTGGCTCTGTCGCTGGTCGTTGCGTCACTTTTTCGGCGATGTCTGGGTTCAGGGTGGGGGACTTGGTGTTGAGGAGGGTGCCGAAGAATCCCGCCCACCGCTGGAGGATGTCTTCCTTGCTCCGGAGCAGCACGCCTATTCTCGTCCGTGACGAACTGCTGTCCCCCCGCTTGCCTCCCGCTGAGGCCCACTGATCTCTTAAGGTGTTTGTACAGCCCTCTCATGTCGCGGTCCTTGTAGACCGCTTCGAGCTCCGCCACGTACCTGTCGAGGTGGGCAAGATGCCCGTTTCGACTGCTGCGGTCACTCCCTTACATGCTGCTTTGAGGGTCCTCCATGTCGCTGTGGTTCAATTGCCCCTTATCGCGCGGCGCGCTTCCGCCGCTTGGCAAGGGCCTCCTCCAAAGCTGCTCTCGTCACTGGGGTCTCACACCACTCCTGCGTGCGTCGTCTCCGCGGTTCCTCGGGTAGTACCGTCTGCGCCGCGTCGAGGAGGGCATTGGTAAAACAACGTTCGCCATCCCCGCTGTGGTGGTCGCTGGCTCACCTGGTTGTTGGTCGAGGTTGTGGATGAACCGCTCGCTCACCGCCCGTTGTGCTGTTTCGACCTGCAATTCCTGTCGGCTGAACTGCTGCTGTTTCGGTTTGGTCCGCACTGCTCGGTTGTGGGCAAGTCTGCCACCGAGGTCGACGGTGGCTACCACCATGTTGTGGTCTGAGTCCGCCTTTACTGGGCGTACTGGTTGGGGAATGACGACTACGTTGGACACTCGGCCGCGGTGTGCCTGTCGCGTGAGGATGTAATCGATGCGCMGGCATTCGTCCCCCGATACGCCGTTGTATGTGTGCCATATCCCACCCTTACGTGTGGGGAAGAAGGTGTTCGTGATTGCTAGTCTGTTGTCCGTTGCGAAGGTCAGCAGTAGCCTGCCATTGTCGTTCAGCTTATCACGCCCGTGCTCGCCCATGATACGTTCGTCCTCTCCATCCACCCTCTCTCCCGTCCGCGCATTGGCGTCCATCAGTACGTAGACACACTCCTTGGCAGGGATCCCCCGCACGAGGCTGTCAAGTTTTTCTCAGAACCTATGCTTGCTGTCGGCGGTTGCGACCTCTGTTGGGCGTACGCAGCTACGAAGTTGACCGCTCCGCGGTTGCCCGTTATCTCAAACCTCATGGCCATAAGGTGTTCATCGATATATTCGGTGGTGTACGCAGAGTTCCTGCACATTGACTCTTTAACGGCTATTCCCACACCGTGTGTTCCACCTGTCTCCGTGCCACAGCAGAACACCCGAAACCCTGCTGCTGCGAATTCCGTTCGGCCTGCCCTCCTTGTCTCCTGTAGCCCTAACACCGAAACGTTTTGTCTCGCTGCCTCGTACAGGATGCTGCAGGCTCTCCCATAGCCGTTAGCCCCTTTTACAGCCAGAGTCCGCACATTCCAGGTTGCTACCCTAACAAGTGTACTCTGCTGCCTCTCCCGGGCGATGCGTGGTGCCTTCCTAGCCAGCCTACGCTTCGCCCGTCCCCTCCTTTTCCTCCTTCGTGCCCTTCTTATCTGTTATTTTTCTGTTGCTTTGCGCACTCTCGGGGTATAGTAAAAAAAGTTAACCCGGTGCTTGTCTGTTGTACCAGAGATACGCCTCATCCCGGAGCGGCTCGACCCTCCAGCTCTGGATTCTCCTCCTTCCTCTCTCTGGTGCATACCCACACGGTGTGCGGTCACTCCGCCACCCTCTCCGTGCTCTCTGCTGCTGCATGGCCCCGGTGTCCAAGCCGGGGCGTTAGGGTTTAACCCCATCTGCAGCCACCCGAGCTAGCTGCGTCGCGAGTTACTCTGACCTCACGATAGCGGTAACTCCCGACTGCCAGACTCAGGATCTCCCTCTGAACGGTGCTAGGGACCGTGTATCCGTCTGGGTTGGGTGGTCTTTCGAGGTTTAAGTCCACTTACGGACCTCGGCCTACCTCAGCAGAGAGGCAGGCCGGGGGGGGACGATGAGATGGAAAAAAAGAAAAAAAATGGGATGGGAAAAAATGTTTTCCTACGGAAACGCCTGACTATTATTAGTGTTGACCACTTTGAAGGGCTGTGATTGGTCGAGTCATATTTTCGGCGGTGAAGCCAGTTCCAGGTCCTTGAAAAAAGAAGGGAAATGGTCATTTGGGGGTATACCCCCTGGTTTTACGGCCATTTGGGGGTAGGGTCAAAATGCGCCCGCGGAACGCGCTCCCGCGGGCCCAAACAGGCCTCAAACGCCATTCCGAAGCCCTGGCGAGATGCCCGAAGCCCATGCCCAGCACGCACACAACTTTTTTTTTTTTTCAGGCACGTCCTTGGGCCTAACGGGACGGCGGCGCACGAGGGAGCAAACGAAGTCCCCCCTTTGACCACATCTTGGGGGGGGATAACCCCACGTACCTACTAAATTTATCTACTCCCCCCGATTGACCACTTTTTTCACCCCGTTTGGCCAAAACCATACCCCCTTTTGACCATCTGTGAGAGCTTCAAAAACGACTACAGCAGTACGTATCCGCGTCGTCACCGCCCAACAGCCCGAACAGACCACGGGACGGAACATCCAGAACTTGCGAGTAGTCGGGATCGTTTGCCTCCCAAGAAATAAATATCGGCACAACTATACAATTCAAATCTTTATAGACGATATGAAGATATCGGCTCGTCTGAGAAAACATGACGGTGATGGGGGAATCAGAACACATACGAGTACGTGTATACTCGGCGTATGGGTCGTGAGTTGCTGGGTGCTTGGTGCTTGGTGCTTGGTTGCATGTATGGTGATGGGGGAATCAGAACACTACATACGTATATACTCGGCGTATGGGTCGTGGGTTGCTGGGTGCTTGGTGCTTGGTGCTTGGTTGCTGGGTGTGATCCTGGCGATCTGTACTCGAACACACCAGCCTGCCGTCGGGGATGGATACGTTGGGGACAGGAGGAAAGCACTTCTCAAGAAGACTAACGACCGTCGTTGCGCCTGATGTTGCTCGTGTCCCAAAGACCCCTCCCGTCCAACAACCCAACACCGCGCATCCATGACCCACAGCACCCAGGAACGAAGCACCAAGCACCAAGCACCCAGCAACTCACGACCCATACGCCGAGTATACACGTACTCGTATGTGTTCTGATTCCCCCATCACCGTCATGTTTTCTCAGACGAGCCGATATCTTCATATCGTCTATAAAGATTTGATTTGTATAGTTGTGCCGAAATTTATTTCTTGGGAGGCAAACGATCCCGACTACTCGCAAGTTCTGGGTATTCCGTCCCGTGATCTATTCGGGCTGTTGGGCGGTGACGTGGATACGTACTGCTGTAGTCGTTTTTGGGGCTGTCGCAAATGGTCAAAAGGGGGTATGGTTTTGGTCAAACGGGGTGAAAAAAGTGGTCTATCGGGGGGAGTAGATAAAATTAGTAGGTACGTGGGGTTTTCCCCCCCCAAGATGTGGTCAAAGGGGGGACTTCGTTTGCTCCCTCGTGCGCCGCCGTCCCGTTAGGCCCAAGGACGTGCCTGAAAAAAAAATAAAAGTTGTGTGCGTGCTTGGCATGGGCTTCGGGCATCTCGCCAGGGCTTCGGAATGGCGTTTGAGGCCTGTTTGGGCCCGCGGGAGCGCGTTCCGCGGGCGCATTTTGACCCTACCCCCAAATGGCCGTAAAACCAGGGGGTATACCCCCAAATGAACATTGCCCTTTAATTAATCCATACTAATAATTCAAGACATTCATTACGTAGTTTTTACCGAGGGACACGAAATCCAACACTATATCGTAGTGTTATGACCCGTTTATAGGATCTCGCATGTTCCTCCGATGAGGGGTACAGTACAGGACACCTAGTAAGAAACAGGAAGTCTGGTCCAGGCTGGATTTCTTAGTCGAGAGAGGGTGGTTTCTACACTATTTTCAATACAAAGACTCCTGAATTTCGTATTTTCCTCCAAATCTCAGCCTGGCTTTCTTATTAGCCTGTTTCTTATTAGGTCGTCTCCTGTACTGTGTACAGAACACTTACTTCTTGGGATTATGTGTAGTCAGATTTACAGGGTTCTGTACAGCAGTGCGGTTCCTAAAAAGCTGTTCTCATTCATGGCGGGGCTACGTACAAGAACCACCACACGGTAGGTCTTGCCTGTCGTATATGGCATTATTGCATTGTCTACTCTGCGTACTGCACTGCAGCGTACAGCAGTATCTCTGTGTCGTAGTTTTGTGACCACATA
Organism: Saccharina japonica; assembly: GCA_008828725.1. NCBI lineage: Eukaryota > Phaeophyceae > Laminariales > Laminariaceae > Saccharina > Saccharina japonica. The sequence continues at coordinate 137,212 of MEHQ01004370.1, read as the reverse complement.
ATAACTGGTACCTCTCTAGGATGAAGAATCGGCACGGACACTACTGGGTGTGGTGGATGTCGACGGGTAGACAGGAAGGTTTAATGTGAAGAACACACACATGCATTACGCTAGCCGAGTAGACGAGTAGACTACCCTCCTCCCAGTCCAAAAGCAACCAAGGTTGTTCGTTCTACACTTCCACACGCAGAGGATCTTCTACTGGTGAAAAAAAAAACGATTAGACTACAGTAAGTACGTACCCAACCCAAATTACCGACCCCAATCAACAATCAACATAAAATAACATAGCGACCAAAAAACGACATAATAAGGCACAACAACACAAATCTATCTCCCTTCGGATGAATGCGCTTTTTTTTAAGCTGATTGTTCTCGGCAAATGGGGGAACAACTGCTTGTTGTAGTGCAAAAAGGCCGAGCGATGTTGCGCCGCGTCTATCGGATGTATAATACACCCCCACGATATGGAGGGGTGGTGCCTTAATATTTTCTCAGCTCCTCACATACATCCGGAGCTCAATATCTCACCCCACATGATGATGAGCTTCGAATCATTTAGTTCGCACGTTCGCACGATCCGACCAACCTTTAGCATGAGCTATATATATATATATTATATCTATACGAGCTCACAGCTGTTGTTTTTTTCATTTATTTTTATATATGCTATAAAGCTCACAGCTGTTGTTTTTTTTTTTTTTTTTAATATATATAGCTACTGCTGTAAGTAGTGGTAAAACAAAATATACCAGTTGAATTATTATACTATTAGGTACTAACCGGCAGTTTAGCTGTTTCCTTTTGAGGGGCTCAACTAAACAGGTCAGAAATTGTTGAGCTTAAACGTGCAACTCATATCGGGGGATAAGTGTAATGGGAAAAGGTCCCGACGAGATACTGCCATCCGACCAACCTTTGCATGAGCTGTATACGAGCTACGCGTAATAATAATTAATAGCAGTGTTGAAACAAAATATACCAGTTGAATTATTACAGTATGATACTAACCTGCAGTTTAGCTCTTTCCTTTTGACTTGTGAGGGGCTCAACCGGTCAGGAATTAATCGCTGAGCTCAAACGTGCCACCCATATCGGGGGATGAGTTTAATGGAAAAATATCTCGAGATCCTGCCACACACAGCAGTAGTAGTCACTGCTACTACTATCATTTTCTGTTGTGTGCCGCTAATGTTTTGGAGAAAATCGGCTGACAAAATCATCCCCGGCGGGGGGGGTGTTATATTACGGGGGGCCATACATAGTAAATAGGACCACAAATAATATTGTTCGTAAACAATGAATGATTGGTAAATATATTCGTATTAGCTTTGCCATCCGACAATGTGCAGCATGAGCTTCAACGTTAGATCACTGATAACATTGCCGGAAACAAGAAACCACGGAAACCAAGGAAACCTATTATTATGCGCAAAGTCTAACATCCTTCTATAGTCTACTTCCCGCCAAGATTTGTCCACAATACGACTTACTTACTACTTGGTAAATATATTGTTTTTTGTGTGCCTACCGTAGAGGTCCCTGCTTCCTGATATATAATATGTATGTATGGTTCCCCGTAAGAGTATCACCCGTCCGTATATATATGTGTGTTACGGTGAGCACTACGTATTGTGTATATATATATATATACCCTACCGGTATACCGGTAACACTGTTCCTCTGGAACGAGATCGGCGAGCTTCCCGTATAAAGTGGGTTATTTCTCACAGGGGGGGTGCGGTCGTTTTTCACAGCGTGTGTGTGTTTGTTTTCTCAACAACGAACGAACGAACGGTATAAGAAGGAAGGGGCGCTAAAAAAGTCGAACGTTATTACGTTCTCTCCGAAAGGCTCGCATCTACTACTTACTGGTCGTCCAAACATTTCCGGAAAACACATTTTTGTTCGGTATTTTGGCAACCACCTTCTCGTTCTGAAAATTACGAGCGCTGAAAAACGATCGCACCCCTGTGCAAAAAAACTCAAACGTTATTTACGGTGTAGTATTTGAAAACGCATAACAACTACCGCCGAATCTAGTATAATACAGGGGGGTCGGGTGCGCCACAAAGCCAAGCGGTTCCACAAAGCCAAGCGGTTCCAATTTCTCGAGATCCACAGGAAGACTTTTTTCCAACAGTACCGGGCCCTATCATGAGAAAAGGCATGCCATAAGAAAGAGTCCCCCAAGAAATCCGGCCTGCTGAGATTTTGCCGGGAACAAAATCCAGAAATTCGGGAGCGATTATACTAAAAAAGTAATTATTCTCAAACAAGAAATGTATACTCGTAGCCTGGGCCCGTATCCCGTTTCTTCTTAATATTATATTTTTTTGCGATCTGACCATGTAATGTATAGCGCTTGTTGTGTGTTCTAATCATACCATCCACATATACGTAAAAGGGGATATATTAATACCACATACAATGACTTCAGTCATACAACGTAGATGTTAACTCAGACCTGGATTCTTAGGCTTGGTGACGAAACTATTCTGGGCAGACCATACACAGTAAACGGGGGAAAATATTATCAGTGTTGTTGTTGTTGTTGTCTTGACATTAAACCCGTTCTTTCTACTCAACCACATCAGTACACCCAGTGCCTGTCCTGATTCCCAATCCTAGAGAGATACAAATTATGTGGTCACAGACTGTGAAACAGAGAAAAACCAAAACAAAATAAACGCAAATTAATGGGTAAAGCAAGTGAGATGCGTAACGTATCGGGTACGAGAACACAGCGACACGAGCCGAGCCAAAAAATAAGAACAAAAAAGACAAAATAAAACAAGTTCTGAAATGAAACAGAATACAAATGACGCAGGGAGACAGAAGCGCCAGAAGCGCCAGAAGCGCCCCTAGACGAAAAGCACACGTGCCCAAGAGGAACAGATAACTGCTGCACGAGCGAGGCAACACGAAAAAAGAGAGAGACACCGGCATAGGGTGGAAACAAAGGGAGAAACAAGGCAAAAAAAGCAAGAAAGAAGACACGAGAGAGGAAAAGATAAAAATAGTTCTCAAGGCAAGCTCAAGGCGATGGTAACAACAAGTTCCCGTCTCTGCTATAAAAACTGATACGGGGACCATGTCACACCTTCTGCCATCTCATTCCCACTCTAAAAACAAAACGGTGTCAAGAGTCGATACTACCTCTGCCGCGCCCCCCCCAGTGAACACATCAACGGAAACAAATTCGTAATAGAATTCAAAGACTAGTCGAGCCGATATCTGGCCACACGATCTATCATTCGTTTCTGCATTCGTCGACAGCTGTATCAGTACGGCCGCCCCTGCCCCCCCCCCCCTCTCCTGGTCGCCTCTCTTGGCGTCCTCAGCTGTATGCCGTAGCCAGCTCCTCTCCGCTTCGGCCCTGTGCCACCTCGCCATGAAATGGTCCGCCGCCTCGCCAACCCCCCGATACCACACCCCCCTCTTTTTTGCCGCCCTCGGCCATAGTAACGTCTCTGCTCCGAACAGTAAAGGGGAGCTTTCTGTGGAGCCCTCTGTCGCTCGAAAAACCCTGAGGTCATCTGCTAGACATTGTGCCCAGTTCTTTTCTGGTCGGCCAGGCCCCGGGTTCGTCCCACCGGCGATCGTCCCAAACATCACCCGCCTGGTCAGCCGCTCATTGGTCGTGCGCTGTACGCCCCCCGCAAGTAAAAACAGGGAAATACGTACGTGTATATATATATATATATACCAGGTACCTGACACCAGGTATATGTTTTTGTTCGTGTGACGTACGGTAGGTCTTTTATTTACTATTATTATTGATTATTATGATATGGTCCCCCGTACGTATTAGACCAAAAATGTTAATAACCCCTTTACAAATATCTCTACTACTACTGCAATCCCGTTTCTCGCATCATTTTACGGGGGGACAACATATATATATATGTATATTAATAGTAATAAAAACCAACTATGGCGTATAAACATGGGGGGGGTATATACATGTTTTGTTTTGTCCATCCTGGGTTATGATTACGATTATTGTGATGTTAGACGCATGCTACCATCGAGGTCCACCATGTTTTTTCTGAGCCCCACATACTGTAAGAGCTCCATATCACAACGAGAACTTGATGTTGGGAGAAAAATACAAGACATGTATGTTGAGAACCTGCGTCAATAAATTATCGAGAGAAACACAACAAGCTGTGCCATGATAAGACTATTATTGCGGGACACCGGTTCGATCTTCGGCAGCCACGAACCAGCCGAAAATGCAAACGCAGCGTGTGAAAACCGTGGCGCCGATTTCTACTCCGATAAACTGTAATCGTAGAGGAAATCACAGCCACTCGGAAACCCGGGGATGGGGGGACGCCATATAGAACCACCGTGACCTTACTGGAAGCACACCCGGGCCACACAAATGTTTTGCGTTTTCCGTGATTTTGATCTTACACACCAGGTGTGTACGTATACACGTCAGATGTTGTAGTAACTGCTGTACGCGTCTCGCAGAGGCGCCCCCCCCCCCTCGTGTGAGGTATCTACAGCATGGTCATACGACTACGGTCATGCACGACATGTGTACATCCCCCCCCCCCCCCCCTCTCGTGCAGGTTATCACAAAGTGTATGATGTCCAGACAACACATATATATTACGTGTATTTGTCTTTTTTGGGCTTCACTTGGTTGCAAGAGGCCTTGCTCGCATCTCAGAGGGTCTACGACAAATCTACGACATATATATATACTTCGTATATTATTAAATAAATGCTGTTAGTCTATCTTATCTATATCTGGAATCATGATCTCGCGATCCAGAGCGCTTCAGCCCCGCCTTGCCCTATATAGGTTGGGAGGCTGAGTGCCGCCACCAGTGGAACACCAGGTCTCACAGACCCGGCCGAGTCCTGGCTGTCGCGCGCTGAGCATTGCCCCAACCTCAAGGACAGAGTGACTACGGACGGCAATGTAAGGGCCGTTTGGACTCTGTATTTATTCAACAATGAATGATGGTTCTTATATTTCCGTCCAGACTGGTACATCATAGCACACTACGAGTGAGTGAGTACCGTCGTCATGGTCTCGCGAGTCTTGCGATCCAGAGCGTTTCAGTCCCGCCTCGCGGCATCGGTAGAGAGAGGGCGAGACACAATATGCGGGACACTGCGTCGTACGTCGCGCCGAGTCCTGGCCGTCGGGTGCTGAAACTATTGCCGACAGTCGCGGCCGTGTTACCATGCCGAGACAGTCCTGACAGGCAGCCAGCCAGCCAGCCTAGCTGCTGGCTTACAGTTTCGAATTACAATACCGGCCACTGATTGTGGTCGGCCAAATCCATTCCAGAGGCCGCTGGCTATTTCTAGAAGGTTGGTGCTAAAAGGAGACATTCCGCCACACCCAGGGAGGATAGGGTCCCATCCTCGGGTCAGAATACCTCAATATCACTACAACTCCAACCAACCAGGGACAAAAAACGGCTACCCCCCGGGTCGACACCGGCCCGCACGGTGTGGAAACCCCGTTCCCATCGGCTGACCACTGATTCGCTGAGGCTCACTAGCCAGCGGCACCGGGGGACGATAGGGTCCCATTCCTTGATCATAAATCATTTCATACATCTACGACTCCAACAACCCGGGGACAGAAGCAGACATCCCCCGGGTCGATACTACCGCCGCGCAAGGTGGGAAACCCCGACCCCACTGGCTGATTTAAGGTTGGCTCGGGCCCATGGAGCCAACGCGCGGTGAGAATTGCCACCTGCAACAACGTCGGGGTCCCGCCGTACCCGGGGACGATAAGGTTACATCCCCTGATCAGACACCCTTCCATACATGTACTACTGCAGCAACCCGGGGGCGAAAACGGAGCTTACCCGGGTCGATATACCGCCCCGCAAGGTGTGAAAACCCGAACCCTATAGACTGAGATTGCTGATTTGGCTGGGGCTCATGGAGCCATCGCGCGGCGTGAGTTTTGCCCCTCGGGACAACGTCGAGGTTCCGCCGCAACAGGGGATGATAGTGCAACATCCCTAGATCATGAACCCTTCCGTACATTTACAACTCCAACAACCCGGGGTCGAAAACGGGCACCCCAGGGTCGATGCCGCCCCGCAAGGTGTGGAAACCCCAACCCCACTGGCTGATTTATGGTTGGCTGGGGGGCGCCAGCACGCGGCGAGAATTTCCCCCGGGATAACGTCGGGATATCGCCGTACCCGGGGACGATAAGGTTCCATCCCCGGATAAGAAATCCTGCCATACGTATATTACACTGTAGAGGTGTACCCTGGATGATCAAAACCCGGGTATCCGGCGGGTAGAGCCCGGATGGGCAAAACCCGTGACGGGTTCAGATTTGACTTGAAACCCGCGGGTTTTCGGGGTGACCAAACCCGGGTACTCGGCGGGTTCGAGTACCCGTATGTTTGGCATGTCCCCCCTCACAATATCTCTAGAAACCTTTCAAAACGACAGAAAACGGGGTGCCCCCGGGTATCACTATTCAGAACTGAATATTTCAGGGTTCTTTACGGTGCAGTTTTTCCTATCGGTTCGGTGCGGTTCGGTGCCGTTAACCGCACCGAGGCGCACCGTAGGATTTTTGCCCTCTTGAAAACCGCACCGCACCGCACCGAACCGCACCGTAGGAAACAAAATATAACCGAGCCGCACCGTAGGGTTCACGACATATGAAAACCGCACCGAACCGCACCGCAGCATTACCGATTTATGAAAACCACACCAAACCGCACCGTAGGAAATATCACAGCACCGAACCGTACCGTAGGATTTTCAAAATCTGAAAACCGCACCGAACCGCACCGTAGGGTGCACGAAAAAATCGAACCGCACCGTTGCATTTACGATTTCTGAAAACCGCACCGAACCGCACCGTTGCATTTACGATTTCGGAAAACCGCACCGAACCGCACCGTAGGATGCATGAAGAAACCGATTCGCACCGTAGGATTTACAACATCGGATAACCGCACTGAACCGCACCGTAATATTTCCGCTTTCTTAAAACCACACCGAACCGGACCGTAGGATTTTCGAAAAAAAAACGCACCGTGCACGGACGATTAGCCGTAAAGAACCCTGATATATAGGATATATAGGAATATTTCAACAATGTTCATGCCTTTTGTACGGTTTTCCCGGAGATTTTCCACTTTTATTTTTCATACGCGTGCCCGTTATGTTGATATCTTCTATATCCTTCGAGTTTAGTGTAATACCGATGTATAGGCATGCATTTGTTTTCCTCGAGCCATGACACATGCCCGACATGGAGACCTGGGAACGCCATCTACTATGGCACACATTCTGTCAATATATGTATTCCGCTACCGAAGGTGCTCAGTTCAGGGGCATATAGGGTGTGGGTATAATAGCGTTCGACTACGTAACGGCATTACGAGTGGAAGGATTATTAAACACCCGGCGTTCTGTTACCGTTGTTTGATGGTTATAGTTGGCGTTTCGACGTCAAATCGCAGTGCGCACTTTCGTCCGCGTGTGGCACCCCTTGACCGTGAACGAAAACGGGTTGTCCGGGTACCCGGGTTTACTCGAGTACTCGTTGAACCCGTTTGATTTCGTCGTAAAACCCCGGTTACCCGCGATGGGTTCGGGTTTCACTTTCAGAATTATCCGAGTACCCGTTTGTGACAGATACTCGTCCGGGGACATCTGTAATCTACAGCTCCAACAACCCGGGGACGAAAACGGGGTCCACCCGGGTCGATACCGCCCCGCGAGGTGTGGAAACCCCAAGCCCCCGCGGGCTGATTGCTGATTGGCTGGGGCTCATAGAGCCAACGCGCGGCAAGAATTTCCCCCAGGGGCAACGTCGGGGTCCCGCCGCACCCGGGGACGAAAAGCTCCCATCCCCTGATCAGTCCTTTCACATACCTGCAACTCCAACAACCCGGGAACAAAAATGGACACCCCTCGCGTCGATACCGCCCCGCAAGGTGTGTAGACCCCAACCACACCGGCTTATATGTGGTTCGCTGGGGCTCATAGACCCAACGCGCGGCGTGAATTCCCCCCCCGGGATAGCGTCGGGTTCCCGCCGCACCCGGGGACGATATATTCCACCCTCGGATCATAACTCCTTCCATAATTCTACAACTCCAACAACCCTGGAGCGAAAACGGAGCTCCCCCGGGTCGATATTGCCCCGCAAGGTGTAGAAACCCAAACCCCATGTCTGATTGCTGATTTGGCTGGGGCTCATGGAGCCAGCGCGCGGTGAGAGTTGCTCCTCTGGATAACATCGAGGTTCCGTCGCACCCGGGGACGATACGGTCCCATCCCCGGATGAGAAATCCTTCCATACATCTACAAATCCAACAAACCGCGGACGAAAACGGACATCCCCCGGGTCGATACCGCCCCGCAAGGTGTACAAACCCCAACCCCACTGGCTGATTTAAGGTTGGCTGGGGCTCATGGAGCCAGCACGCGGCGAGAGTTGCCCCCAGGGACAACGTCGGGGTCGCGCCGGACCCGGGGATGGTAATGTCCCATCTCCTGATCAGAAATCCTTCCATACCTCTACAACTCAAACAACCCGGAGACGAAACCGTATTCCCCCTGGGTCGATACCGGCCCGCACAATGGTCCTTACATTTCCGTTCAGAGTGGTAGATCACAGCATACGAGTACTACCAGGTACTACTGTACATACTGTTATGGGAAACGCAGGCCTAGCGCCACGGGCGGAGCCCTGGCCGTAACGCTAGTAAAATGAAATGATCAAGGCTATCCGCCACCTTAACAAGATGGTTCGTCTTTTTTTCTTTTTTCCCTATACTAACTTCACGATACATTTTCCCATACTAAATTCAAGACAAAAAATCCACACTTCAAGATAAATAAAAAGAGAAATTCAAGACAATATTTTCCACAACCAAATGAAGATTTGCTTTTCGAAAAAAATGGAACAAAAGTTTAAAAAAAAACAAGTTTTCAAACGTCGAGTCAAAATCGGAAAACACTCAAGACTGAGCGAGATACCGCTTCCACACTAAATTCAACATAAAAATCCGAATACCACATACTGGTACAGTCCAGGATATCTATATCTGGTACTCGTGCCTGTTGTAATATATACCGGTACGTACTAAAAACCGAGCAAAAACAAGGACAGGCGGAGCTTTGCAGGAAAACAGAAATTAAGGAGTCGTTACGCAGACGTCACGTGTGGAACGCACCCATTCTCAAACAAGAAATCCAGCCTGGATCAACTTTCCAGATTCTTGGTAAAACAGATGTATATATTCATATATACATTGGTAAAATATATGTATATATATACAAATCATACACACAGAGTACAAAATAGGTTTCCTGTTACGTATCTGTGCATAGAATATATACCACTCCGGATAGAAACGCAAGGGTCTCGTTTTCTTGGCGCAATCCCCGTCGTGGGCGTGTGTGCGCGGCTCCTGAGTTAGATCAGACAGCCCGCCGCAGAGGTAAGCACTGCAGCCGTTGTCAAACCGACTGGCTGTTATTCGAGCTTCCAGCTCTCAGAAAATCATATTGAAAGAAGAATGGCGCTCAAGGCCAGTATTGTTTTTCGGTCTTGTCCAAGAGGACAGGAGAAGGAGAAGGAGATAAAAGAAGTGAAGGAGAGTGCGTGTGCACGGTCGATCGATCACAGAGCTCCCAAATCTCGAGACCCCCGGCATGCGGCATGACCCTACGTTAAAACCTGAAACGAAAAACTCTCTACTCATTCATACTTCGAAGTATATAACTCGGGTAAACTCGAACGAACCGGTAATTTGGGGTTCGGCCGCACATACGAAACCATGGGAACTGATAACTGATAACTGATCCAGACTGATTACACCGCATACATTCTGAATCGGCATTGGACATACCGCAATGCTTGTACTGCCGTACGAAGCACTTTGTCCTGCTGTTGTGGCCTACTCGCTACACGCGACTATGTTACCGATCAGTGACTCGGTATAGACTACTGGCCACCTTGGGTAACATGGTAGCTATCCTTAATACGGCCTCTCGAGGGAGGTGACATAGTCAAACTTGCTACATTCAACTATAGAGTTGGATTGCCCAATATCTAGGGAACAATGTACTCTTGCTTAAGTATTACGCAAGTGCCATAACCTACTCCGTTGTATCTTTTCGAAAGTGTCAAATCTCGTTACTTGGTCGATGTACTTCTCTGTACTACGATACTTGTCTGCATGTTTTACGTGTGCACCCGTTGCTATGTCGCAATAAAAGTCCACTACTCCTTTGCGGCGTCGCAACAACAGCAACATCGTTTTTGCTTCGCTTATGACAGGTGACCAACCCTTGTACAGCTATGCAACAACACGCATATCCTGGCAACAGAAAAGGCATACTACTGCTGTGACAGGTTTAGGTTTGAAGCATGGACGAGCATGCAAACCGCAAAAAGATCACACACAGACCTTGGAACCCGCGTGTGTCTCACTCCACATATACCAGAAATAAATACTCGGCACTATATTACTTCGTACGCTAACTATTAATACTACGACGCCGTTACTGGCCGTAGGTTTTACTTCTGAAAAAATACCCGTCGAACAGCAGTGTTAACTATCACACTTTACTCCTGATTCCAAATTGCCCCAGGGTGCTGTACTGGCCAACGGGTGAATTAACAGTTGAAGGAAAAATTGTGCTGGAGAGGAACAAGACATATTACAGCAAAAAAGACACAACTGCATTTAAAGAATAAGCTATATTTCACTGATCAGTTTGTTGACCAAGAACGTTGAAATAACTGCGTTGCAGCCTACCACGTTTCTGCCCCCCCCCCGTACAAAGAAGACGTGTGGTGTTGCTACAGAACAAATCTTGCATAAATAGACTATTATAGCAGCCGGACCACGTTTCTGTCACCCTCCCATACAAAGAAGGCGCGTGATGCTATGTACTACGTGTCAAATAAATCTTGCCGTTAAGTGGAGGCGACCCCGCGACGCAGGTGTCTCTCCTAGCAATCTATTCATAGATGGCGACGTCCAGCGACCCCAGAAGTGGTGGTCCAGCAGCCCTAAAGTGATCCAGATGAGATGCCCAGCGACTCCAGAAGCGATTTTCCAGCAGCCCTAAAGAGTTAATATGTCCAGCGACCCCAAAAGCGATGTTCCAGCAGCCCTAAAAAGTGAACATGTCCAGCGACCCCGGAAGTGATGTTCCAGCAGCCCCAAACGATCGATGATGATGTGGCGATTCAAGAAGACGTTCTCCCCCGGTAACCCCAATAGATAGATGACAATGTGGCCCGATCCCTAAAAGACACTTCGGCGACCCCACGATTCTGTTGTTAGTGCGGCGACTACGGAGGCTCCGGCAGTCCCATCGAGCGGTGCTGTAGCGATTCCGAAAGTCGTCTTTCCGGCAATCCCAAGCGTTTTTGTTTGCAGCGATCCCGTGAAACGTCTTTCCGGCGACCCCGCGATGATAAGGCGACCACTGGTTTGGCTGGCGGTCCCTGCTGCATTTTCACAACTTAAAATGTGAAGCCCTTGTCGAAGTCGTCGTCAAAATTAACAGCCAGCTTATTTTCCGTGTCATCGGGGCGGGTTAGGGCTCCCATCGCAGCAACAGGGTTCGTACTGCTCGCCTGTGGGCGCGGAGTCCCTTGCGCGTAGCACTCGACGTCACTGTGCGTGGTCGCCTTATGCGTAGAGCACCGCTTCTGCCCAGCACTGCCCCCTGATCTAGATTTATTCTTCTGGCCCACGGACTTGTTGCTTTTCCCGTGGCCCTTGGTAGACATGGCTCAGATGCCCCTGTAATGCCCCGCCTTGCCACAGTTGTGGCAGATAGTGGAACTGGGACCAGGCGATGATGCTAATGCTGCTGTTATGACCGTGTCACGTCCATCAATCCTTCCCGTTTTTTTTCAAATCGTGCGTAACAGTAGCAGCGAAGTACCCGTACTCGAAAGGACTCCGTGATTGTTGTTTACGCGCAGGCGCTCTTACTCTACCAGCAGCAGCAGTGCAGCAGCAGTTACAGTAGTAATCTCGAACCAACCGTCACGAACACACGAAAGTAGTCGATTCCGACGTATCGCAGCGGGGAACTCGCTTGTCTCGACGAAATATACTGCAGTAGTTGCCCCGCCTCGTACGTACTCGAAACGAAACGTACCCGAATCAAAATAGTCGCGCCGCACGATTTTTACAGCAGCAGTACGTACTTACTTTCCAGAATCAGCCCAGAAGCGCGGAACAGTAGTACTCGTACTCGTAGTTCACAGCAGTAGCTCCAGATGGCGACGACCGTGGTCGTGGTAGCTGTGCGCAGTCCTTTAGCAAGCGGCTCCCGATTGCGATGATCGTGGCAGCTCTGGTAGTCGATGTATGTTTCTTCTTGTTGCCCGTTGTCGTTCTTCGTACAGCCCGAGATGTTGCTGATTGTAGCAGCTCTGTGCGGAGAAGCTCAGTGTCGCAGCAGCCCAGCCTCAGTCGTTGTCGTTTCTCGATGGTGTTCGTGACTCACAGCTCTGTAGTGCTTACGTAAATCGAGGCTCAAAACCTATTGCCGTAATCCCGTCGTGGGCGTGTGTGCACGGCTCCTGAGTTAGATCAGGCAACCCACCGCAGAGGTAAGCGCTTCAGCCGGTGTCAAACCGACTGGTAGTTGTTCGAGCTGCAGCTCTCAGAAAATCATATTGAAAAGAGCATGGCGCTCAGACCGTTTCCTACGTATGCGGTTCGATTTCGAGCTTCAGATATATAATCTCAAAAATGAAAGCATCTACATACGCAGTTCGATTGTGCAAAATCTGACCGGATTTTTTTCGATTTGAGAATCCAATGGCCCAAGCCGTCAAAGTTTGGCCCAAATTCCGACGACTTGGGCCATCAGATTTTCAAATCGAAAAATAGCATGGTCTCTAAACCAAATCCGACGACCTGGGCCATCAGATTTCCAAATAAAAAAATGGCATGGTCTCTAAATTCAATATGTTATCCACGCAAGCAAGCAGGAGCAGAACGATTTTTTTTTTTTTTCATCCTCCGGCAGATGGGTCAAAATAAAGCTTACGCCCTCCACACTTCCACGTCTCACGTCGTGTCGTGTGTCAATTCACTCCATGCCCCCTCGGAAGTATCAGCCCTTGCTGTCTACTACTCCGGAGACTTGAGCATGTTGACCCGACCTGACCCCCGAAGGGTCGACGAGTTGGATGGTGACACAGCGAGTTGCTTCGCGCCCGACGCGCAGTAGACGGTCGGCGCGCCTCTCCGTCGCCAGATTACAGTCGGCTGGCGCGGGCTCGAGCCTAGAGACGAAGAGAAGGGAACTCGGCGCGCGCCTCTCCGTACTCGTACAGCAGCAGAAGTCAGTCAGTCAGCGTACTGGCTCGGATGCTTCGTTGTGTCAAAATACAAAATACCAAGACATGTTGACTCGAGCGCACTCGGCACGTTTCTTCGCCGCCAGACCAGAGGTAGCCAGCGTGGGTTCGGACGCTTGGGTCCTACGCCAGCGGAACGCACTCGGCGCGTCTCTTCGCGGCGCCAGACCACAACAGCAACAGTGATTGGTCTCGCCGTTTGCTGGAATATCTGCACGCAAAATATGTATATTTTTTTCGCATAGGAAGACTGTTTCGATTTTCGAACTAGGTCGCTGAAAAATCGATCGGACCAAAATCTGAAGCTGAAAAATCGACCCGCATAGGAAACGGCCTCAAGGCCAGTATTGATTTTCGGTATTGTACAAGACGACAGGAAGAGGAGGAGGAGAGAAGAGAAGTGAAGGAGAGTTCGTGTGCACGGTCGATCGATCACAGAGCTCCCAAGTCTCGAGACCCCCGGCATGCGGCATGACCCTTGAAACCTAGAGCGAAAAACTGTCTACTCATATATATACCTCGGGTAAACTCGAACCGGTAATTTAAGGTACCGCCGCACATACAAAAGCTTGCAAAGTTGAGTTTCAACCGTTCAATCGGTAGTACTCACAGCTGACGTATTTTGAATATTTTATAAAAACCGTAGGAACTGATCCAGACCGATTCCACCGCATACATACTGAATCGGCATTGGACATACAGTACCGCTTGTACTGCCGTACGTAGCACTTTGTACTGTTGTTGTGGCCTACTCGCTACAGGCGACTATGTTATCGATCAGTGACTCGGTATAGACTACAGACTACTGCTGGGTAGCATTGGTAGCTATCCTTGATACGTTTGGTCTTCAAATTTACACCCAACGGTCCTTACATTTCCGCCCAAAGTGATAATGCTGTATTTCGTACACTGACAAGCGTTCACGTACAAGCAAAGCAATACATGCTATACGACCGGGCGCGAAGGGTAGTAGGCGTACACGCACTTTAGAATTATCGCTGTATCCACGTTTCTTTTCATTCGTAGTACACTCGGAATTAGTTTACGATATTTTGAGCAGTACTGCTTGTAGTCACGGGATTAAAGAACAGCGTAAGGCGTGTGGATCGGTCTCGGCGATGTGGTATCCCAACATCGGCTTGGGTTATTTTAGGCAACTCGAACCGCAACATAATTTATTGGGAGTACATACCATATGTATGTACAACGACACTACAAGTATGCTGTAAACTGCTTTTTATTGGTAGTTGATGTTTTGTCATCACATGAAAAAGTTAGTTCTACCCCGCGACGTCGGCCACGCCCAGTGTCCATTGATCTGCTACGTACCAGGTACCAGGTATCTGTTTGTAAAACTGCTACGTAATACGGGGGGACATGGTAAATAGGGCCAAATGCTGTTAAAAAATAGGGAAACATAATACCTGGTAGGTTTCTTGTGTGTTCCGTAGGTCCCCTATTTACTATAGTCCCCCGTAACATTGGTAGTTGACGTTGTTTTGTCATCACGACTCGAGTTACGACAGGAGTAGGCAGCAATTTTTGGGCAACATATTTGTGACTGACTATTATTAATAGTACGTCTTAACTCCTTTGGGACCCCTTCTAGGGGATATCGACCAAAACAATGATCACTTTGGTGGTGTCAGCGGTCTACGAGCAGCGTGAGCGTCCAGCAGTCCGGGTAGATCATGTTTCGCCCGATCCTTGCGACTCGTTGCATTGTAAACTCGGACACCAAGTGGTACCACCCCCCAATCACGAAGTGACGTTGCTGTAACCGTCAGTTGTTACCGTCAATTCCCCCCTTCTGAAGCCCCAAGAGGGTTTTAACCCAATCTCGGTGGCATTATTTCCATTCGTGTTTTACACTACTGTTCGTGATAGATTTATATATAGCTATATACATAAAGCAGTAAGTAGGAGTTGGGGTTGTTTATCGAGTCAGTTTTTGGGTGATGTATTGATAGAGATCACTATACGACTACAATCAAGTGAGGAGTCTCAGAAAAAGTTAGGTGCTACCCCTAAAAGGCAAACACGCGTCTCACACGAAAAATGTTATTTCTATACCAGGCGACGTCGGTTACGCCGAGTGCCCCCTTTGATATGCTAGCTGTTGCGTTTTTACATCAATACCGAGCAATGCCACGGCAAAGGGTCCCACTTATTTTGACTCAGATGTTTTCGTACAGATTGAGCTCCTCAAATGAGCAGCTACCGGTAAAAGTACGACGCCTTTACTGGTGCATTGTTTTTATAAATACAGTACAGGACACCTGATAAGAAACAGGAAACTTGGTCCAGGCTGCTGGTATTCTTATTTGAGAGAGGGTGCTTTCTACACTAACTTCAAGATAACGACTACCGAATTTCTTATTATATATCCATCGAAATTCCAGTCTGGCTTTCTTAAATTATCCTGTTTCTTATCAGGTGTCCTGTACTGTAGCGCATAGAAACCTTGGTCGGGTTGCGCGAACAAAAAGGAGCTCAGAAAATAAGGCACCACCCCTATGAGGTGGCATTGCGCTACTATTAATAGGCAACTCGAACCACCTGTAACGTAACCTCTTGGACACTCGCCCATTAACAGAGCGAGACCCACGAACGAATGCGCGACGCGCGAAGGCAAGGGAACGGAGCCGGTCACGACCACAGGAGCTGCCGCGTGGTTTTTACGAGCGAGGCCGGTGGACGCTTCACGCGTCAAAACAGAGTTTCATATATACATATATATATAGCCGTTGATACGGTTTTTGTTTGGGCTTCAGAGACCGTTCTTTCTACACAGCGACATCGAGCACATCTAGTGTCCGTTGATAAGCTATACTGGCATAGTATAACACAGCACAGTAATGGTCCGTCTATTGTGCCCGTATGCGCCAGCCAACAATAACGGCACTATAGCGGGAACCGGCAATACTCCGCACACTGCCGCACTGTTTTTTTTTGTAATTTCACCGGCACTATACGTAGCGGGCAGCAGGCACTTTAGAGGGACGACTACTGTATGTACTACAGTAGTAGTACCAGGTACGAGTATATACCAGTTGGTGTTATGAAAGACACACAATAAGTCGTTGTTAAAGACGCAAAATAACGCCAGCTGCCAGCGTAATACGTCAGTTTAAAAATGAAGGTTTGTCGCTTGTCGCCGATCGACGGCAATAAAACTACCATCGGATAGATCCTGATTCTTCACATGTATAATACCACAAAAGTGCTACTGCTCTGCAATTGATACCATACCAGGCATCAGATCACAATTGATACCAAACCAGGAACCAGGTGCCTCATACGCCAAGCTTGTGCAAATATGTCAGGAGGTGATTCCTCACATGTATAATGCCAGTACAACTGCTGTATGACATATTAGACGATACCGTACCGGGTACCACGTGTGCCAGGTATCAGGTCCCTTGTACACCAGGCATGCAAATATGCGAAGACACATGTCAAGCGCGGGAAACCGTGCGCTGTCAAAAGGGTGTAGGGCAAGGGGCTTCACACTGAAACCTAGTAGCTTGGTGTGAGTCAAGGCAAACTAAGGTTAAGTTGTCATTTCCTGTCTGTTCCAGGGGTAAAGGTGCTGTCTCCTGATGGCATACGTATATTTGCGGGCGTTTTTACCCCCCACTTAAAAAGAGGACGCACTCACCCCTTCTGTCCGAAGACCCCCTACCGCTCTGTCCCGAAATATAAACACATTTTTCAGATTAACATTCAATAAAAACGGTTCGTACATTTCGGGACAGTGATATTCATTGGGGCCGTGGCTAGGCAGCAAGTTGCAGCGATGCCATATCTAACTTTGGGTTTCCTTCTACGTAGGAAGGCTTGGTTGGTTTATCATGCTTTTCGTGAGTAAAATCAAGCCAAATAGCGTAAGTTTCTCCCCCGGGGGCGTCCAGGGGGGGTGTACTATTTTGGGTCTCTTCGCTCGCCTGAATTTGGTGGACTCACCAACGTCAATTAGTAAGCCGGCTTCGGCACCCAGTGAATAACTACCCATCCATATAAGGTCCAGGAAGCTTACAGTCGTAGCAACTAGGGCTCCGAGCCAAAATTTGCGAGATAGATATATATACTTGTATGCGTGAATATACGCCCGAAAACTGCTCAACCCTCTTGGGACTTGAGAGCGAAAACAAATGACGGGGAAAAAAAAGCACGACGGTTACAGCATCGGCTGGCCACTGCGTGATTGGCGGGTGATAAGAAAGTGGTGTCCGAGCTATATTGTTCTCTCCCTTTTGCTAAATTTATGAACTATCCCCCCCCTTACGTGAACATGTTACCGATTAATTATTAATTCCCCCGTTACCCCCTTTGGCAAAATTCATTCATTCCCTCTCACCCCCTTTTGCTAAACTCCTGTATGAATTCGACAGGCACAACTGCCAAGGAGTCGTACGGCACAGGCGCAACACGGTCCTCGTATGCCCGTAATGCTGGGCGCTCACGCTGGTCGTGTAGACGGCCGATAGCACCCGAGACACGTGCTGCGATAGAGGTATATAGTATATACCACTTTTCGGCCGAAACGTTTCGGAATGACGGGGGCTTTTCTTAACCCTTATAGGACTGGAGTCCCGTTTTGGGGACAAATTACTTAGAATTCGAGTGATTTGTCCCCAACACGGGACTGCAGTCCTAAAAGGGTTAATCCATAATCGTCGGAATTCGGTTTCTTGTTTTTTTTTTGTTGCCGATCAATGTTTTCGTTGTATCGTTAGGCCATGGGATTGTTCATCAGGTACAGACTGTTCAATTTAATTTTATTTTATTTTATTTTTCTCCCCCCACAAATAGACGCACACTTCCTGAATTCTACAGCCTCAGATTGTGTCCCCCCTCGTACGGGATGTACCCCCTACATGAGGACATATAAAATCCGTAAGTACGCGCGATCGAAGTATTACACTCAGCTATTAATAGCAAAGATGAGCTTCGACGAAATCCTCGAGCTCACAGCTAGCTGTTGTTTTTTTAATTTTTGAATATATCATAGCGCTTTTGTATTCCTCTAAAATGCGTTTTTGGGCGGGGTATGGAACTCCTCAAGTGGCCACCCACAGAAAAAACACGGTGCACCTCTTATCGTAGCATGCGTCCCGAGTTATCATTGTTTCGGTCGCTATCCCGTAAAATGGGTCCCAAAGGGTGCGTGTAGCTGCGCGCTTCTCGAACCTCTAAAAGGTGCAAAGGGGTGTGAGTTATTGCCCGGACTTCACGGCTACTAATTAGTTGGGTGGCGCAAGCCAGCCAAAGGGTGTGCCGCAGCCAGCCAAGAGGTAACTGACTTCAGTCAACTAAAGCCAGGAGAGAGCCAAAATACTCCCCCCCACCACCACCAACGATCGCTATCTTAGGAGATAGATGGTGGCCACAGGCGGCGAAACAGGAAGGGGACGAGATTAGCAAAAGTTTCTTTGTATTATATGGAAACAACGTATTGAGCGCACAACTTTTGGAGGTGTCTCTATTAGGAGTAGGAACGGTGCTCCGTCTCGAAAGGGATGCGTAGTCAATGGCCAAATGACTAATGCGAACAACAAATGAGTACGCCCCCCCACCACCACCACCACCCCCCGGATGCCCCCGGGGGCAAACTTTCGCGCAACGGTAGGTACGGTTTGGAGCTCGTTTCATTTTACGAACAAAATGTGTGATAAACCAAACAGGCTTTCCTACAAATCAGTAAACCCAGACAGTCGGATAATTGGCACGGCTGCAATTAACTGTGTGGACACGCACGAGCCACCTACCCGGTATGTGCGTACTATAAACAAGTCGGATGTTTGTTGTCAGCCAACTCGTAGGCCTACCAAAAGACGTGCGTCAAGATTCAAGATGCCTTGGGATGTCGTGATAGTTAAGGAGTGTCGCCCATAATCAAAATCAGTCGTTACAGGCAGGGATAGCATAGTACCAGACGCCCTCCTGGTGCGTACATGTAATATGTATACGCGTACGTTATGTTTTGTGAAATTTTCGTATTTTCTTGAAGATATCTCTGCGAACGAGCACTTAAGGATGTCTTCATCACGGTACTGGCGACGGTGTTGCTGCCACGACCAGGTGCTATCCTACGATTCTATGCATTATCAAGGTATGATATTATAACAAAAAAATAAAACGACAGCTGTGAGATCCAGGATTTTGTCGAAACTCATACTTTGCTAGCTGCGTGGGATACTTCGATTGACGAACTACGGGGTTTGAGGGGGACACAAATCTGACAACTGTGGAACTCAGGGGGGTATGTTTGTATTACACAATGCGAGACCCATTTTTTTTTGCCGAAATCAGTTGATATCGGATTGATTGATGTGTCGATGTTCCAGCGACCCTCTCTCGCAGTCAATATTGATATTATAAATACTACGTACGTGCACGTATATTATTATTAGCCTGCTCCCCCAAACACATGCGCAAAACAGACTAGTTTTTGTTTTGGCCTGCGTGTTAAGCTATAGTATTAGTCTGATAGGCTATTATACTGGTAAACCACGTGCACTACCCAAACAAACAGCCTCATAACTTACAACGCCCCCCCACACTGGAATTCCGGGCTATTATTCTGCCGTCGGCGCCATCTATAGTACCAGTATGTGTTTCGGTATTAGTCTGTTGGAATACAGTATAAAGTAGGCAACAGGTTAGCGAATCACCTGCCCAAACTATAAGCCTTTATATGTAGCATGCGACGAAAAACGTGTTGCTGCGCGCGAAACCGAAAGTTCGGCAAACTGCAAACCCGGCCAGAAAGTTGCGCCAGCCCACCAGCAGCGCAGTCAGGGGCAACCAGGGGGAAAAAAAATGACCACACTCAGCCACACTATTCTCTTTAATTCAGATTTGGCCCGGAGAGGGGCGGGGCGCATTTGTTGCTTGCCCTATTAATAGTAATTTGACCATTGACCACGCATCCCTTTCGAGACGGAGCGGGGGGGGGGGGGTCAGCCACGCTAGTATCAAGTGATACGTTGAGGAGGGGATTGTTAATATCCATCCCATGCCCCCAACAACTCCTCGCGACTTCTGTGGGATCCGACAGCGCATTCTCTTTCAGCCGTTGGAGCGAGTCCTTCACCTCACATTAAATTCGTCGCGCATGTCTGCATCATATTTGTGTCTGTGGAAGCTCGTATCGCGATATAGTACTCGTACACCGGCATTTTTTTCCGGCCCGCTGGGGGGTGGGGTGGGGTGGGGTGGGGGTGTTGATCATGTTTTTTTTTTTTTTTTTTCGGGTGCCCTTGGCGCAGCAATTGATGAATGCCCAGTTGTATATCGATATCGACCTTAAACTTAAACCAAACCGCGAAATGAACTATAAAGTTTACAGCAGCCAAACCGCGAAATGAACTTTACAGCAGTACGTACATATGATATATAGCAAAAGAGCTTGTATCCTCGTACACGGTGAAGAATCGGCACGGACGCCGACGCCGCTGGGTGTGTTGGATGTCGACGGGTAGAACAAACGGTTATTACATGTGAAGAACATCAACCAAAACTGACCAAAACGGGGCATTTTGACTTTTTTTACTTGAAAATGCTCGATCGTATTTATACCTCTTGTATCTTGCTTGATATGTCAAGTGTATGTATATGTACGTCTCATACATTTTTATATGTTTTCGAAACATTTTTTTCTCCTGGTTTTTTGTCCGAATTTTTCTTCCGATGGAACCACAGACAAAAACACTAAAACGTGTACCTGGTATCCCACAGGTGCGTACCTGGTACCTGGTACTCGTACTGCTGTACTGTGTACCCGTACCAGGCACGTACTCGTACAGATACCAGGTACAAAAAGGGGCACCAAGTTTCAAGAGTCGCGTTTTTTTCTCCTTATTTTTGTGGGTATCTATTTTTGCAGTTTTGCGCCTCTTTCTCATGTTTGGCTGGATGTGTCCTGTGTGTTGTGATGTTTCGTGCCCAGTCACTGGGCGAATCACTCATGATATTGCCTGATGTACAGCAGGCAGTACCTCGTACGAAGAAGGAGTATGATATCAATCACACTGTTTATTTTACAGTCAATCTTCTGCGGTGCATGTGATACGATACTGCTGCTGTACTCGTGCATATGTATGTATGATATTTTTTATACGAGTACGTATGATACGTACTACAGCAGTACTTTTCTCTGTTTTTCGTTGCGTTGCGGGGTATCACTGCTGCTGTGTGTGTTATATTCACACGTTCTTTCTACCCAACCACATCACACCCAGTGTGTTTCCTGATTCCTAATCCTGAACGGAAAAGTCGGGAACGTAAAGGTCTTCGCTTCACATCTATCTCCGGACGGACAGCGAGGCGCCATCAACTTTGGAGAACATCACGGAATTTGTACCAACTGCTGGATGTGTACAACGGCGGCAAAACGCAGACACAAACAACACAGAAAGAGGGCACTCGTACGGATCAAATGCACAACGGGTGTACCAGGACGAGAGTAACAACATACCAGCAGTAGTGGTGGCGGTTGGCAATCGTTGAGATATTTTGTCGCGATGATTCTTGGTTCTCGCTTCCTCGCCCTCTTGCATTGCTTGGTAGAACCTCTGCCCTCGGTCTATGTCGGCATGGTGAACAGCCTACCGTAAATATGGCCGGCTCTGCCGCACACGGCAAGAAAGCGGAGAAGAGGAGGAGGAGGAGGAGGAGGAGGAGGAGGAGGAGGAGGAGAGGAAGTGTGGAGGAGGGCAAGCGGGCGAAGACCGGAGAAGAAGTCGAGATGCTATATACGTCCAAGGCACGGCAAAGCTTCGTACTGCCGTTGTGCCAAGCTCGAATAGCCGCACAACGTTGGGCAGGTGGCCGACAAAAGTCGTTTTTCGTTCTCTTTCGTTTTCGCAGCCCGCCTGTTCGTACGAACCAATCCCAGCTGCTCAACTGAATCACGAAAATTAGTTACCCAGATGCCGAAAGAGCCGAATAAGAGCCGGTAAACCAAGATACTGGCAAACGTGTTCGGTAGTCCGCGTCTCGGCTCTGTTGTGTTTTGGTTTTTTTGGGTGTATTTCTGTCATCTTTCATCATACGTACCTCCCTCCCTCTGCTGTAGTTTACTAATACCCCAGCCAGCCGGCCTCTCACAACCCCTGCCGCGTTCATGGCCCCGCTCCAGCTGTTCCCGGATGAAGTCTGGGGAGGGCTGCGCACATCGCGGCATTTCCTAGGCGGAGAACTCGTCGTCGCGCAGCAAGACTGGCGCTGCCAGGGTGAGCCCAGGGCTGCTCCCGGGGGGCCCTTGGACTCGGCCTGTTCCCCGGAAGACAAGAGTAGAGAACTAGCAGAGGCAAGCGACCCCCTGTGCTTCAGCGATCTCGACGATGCGCTCGATGACAACGACGATGAGGACGGGGTGGGGTTCGACTCGAACTGGCCCAGGCGTGAGAGCATCGTCCCGAAGCGCGGGGTGGAGATATTCGTCGGGGGCCTGACCCGAAGCACCAGGCGCGACATGCTCAGGGACTGGTTTCAACATGCGGGAGAGGTGACGGAGGTGCGCATCGCCCGCGATAAGAGGCGCCGCCGGTGCCGGGGCTACGGCTACGTGCGGTTCTCCACGAGCGAGCAGGCGAACCGCGCCATCGAGACCATGCACCGGTTCGAGTTCAAGCACGGGCGCTTCCTAGGGGTTCTTCCGTCCGACGAGAATCGAACGCTGTTCGTCGGCGGCCTGCGAGAGGAATGGAGCGGCGAGTACATCTGCAAGCTCCTCAAGGAAAAGATGGTGAGCCTATTACACGCACGAGGTTTCATATAAAAAGACACACGGATGAGTTTTGCAGCTTGTTTGCAGCAGTTGTTGCATACCTACATTGGTGCCTGCTCTTGACGAGGCGAGGCAATGCGCGCGTAAAGTGTTGCGCTTCCACCACGCTCATGCCCTGCATGCGCTAGCGGTGGTGGCGGTGGTGATCGCAGGGAGATAATGCTGCTACTGCTGGTAAGTTTCAGTCACGTCTTGAGGCTTCGTACGAACATGTTTTTTGTTTTGTTTTGTTTTTATTTTTTACACGTGGGATTTTGGTGGAAAGAACAATCCTTCGTTCCTTTCTCGCTCGTTTGGGCACGTGCCCACCATTTCACAAAATAATTTGGTTTCGTTTTTTTCTGCGCTTGGAAAAATCGTAACATGTCGGCATCAAAATAATTTAATAATTTTCATATACCTGGTATACACGATACATACCGAAGTGCACGAATCTGCTGGATACTCATACATATGTAGGGGGCCTGATGTTGATGTTCGACCTTCACCTCAGATACATATGATAGCAATGACTCGGTCGGGAACACTTTTGTAGTTTTAGGTGGGGTTGGGCGCTAGCACAGCGTAGTACTGGCACAGTAATGTAATCTACTGATGATTGACCCGGCCGGTGTATTCGCCAGTAGTTTTATCTTACGTATTATACGTCCAAGAAACACGCCGTAGTGTAGTACGGAAATCCGCCCAGTGTGCTTAGGCCGACTCTTATGGGATCGGAATCCAAAAACCAAAACAGCCTTTCCCCTTTGTGGTGTGAAACCCGCACAAGGCTCCGCTTCTTTTTTTCTGTCCCAAAACCTGCCCGACACAGCAAAAAAAAACGAGTTTTTCGCACACAGCAACCACCGATGCCACGAGTTCTCGCCTCACAGAGCACGGGTCGCGCTAAAACTTCAAACGCTGTACGTATGCTCCTCTTCTCTGAGCGTCCTCGCTGCCAAGTATCCCTGTTTCGATCAGCAAAAAGTTGAGACAGAAATGGACCAGGCCTCACGTTATGTGCGAGCATACAGCCTTTGAAGTTTTAGCGCGACCCGTGCTCTGTGAGGCGAGAACTCGTGGCATCGGTGGTTGCTGTGTGCCAAAAACTCGTTTTTTCTTCTTATGGGCTGCGTCTTGGCTGCGTCCAGAAATGGCCTATATCACTACCGACGGCACTGCTCGCGGGTTTCTGTACGATGAAGGGAAAACCTGTTTTTTTTTTAATTCCGATCCCATAAGAGTCGGCCTTAGGGGGAGAGAGAAGAGAAGAGCTGTCCGCGTGGTCTTGGGTATTTCGACGCGCTCCTTCCTTCCGTTTTTCTCGTGTTTGGTATCTTTCTCATTTATAAAGGAATCGGCCGTCATCACTCCCAGGTATGTGACTGGCGTTTGCAACATTATTATTAGCAATTCCCATTTCACAGCTGATTTCAGTACCACAGACGGACGGTACCTGGAAGTATAATTATACTATTTCCGGAGTCGCCTAAAAGGTATATGATAAAATATTCCCCGATTTCCATACTTTATCCTAGATAGTAATTCAGTGGTGCGGTAAAGGCTACTGTATTTCCGAGAAAAATATGTCAGGTACGTTGTGTGCTCGCAGTATTTCGAGGTTTTGTTCTCCGGGCCTGGTGCTCCAAGTATTTCGGAGTTCGATACTGCAGGTACTTGTACTCGGGGTTGTGTACTGATCACACTGCCAGTACTACTCGCAGTGTTCGCGCCTTCAGTATTGTTCATACTCCCAGTACTCGCATTAGCCACCAGTACTCTCAATACTCGGAGTACGAAATGTCCTCGATACTCCCCGAGTATACTCTGAGTATGCAGTTTACTGGGAGCATCTGTGGCCATCTTTCTCAGCGTTGAATACCTGATACCTGGTACCTGATATTGGCTACATTTTACCCACTGCTTCGTTTTTAGATTGTTTTTCGTTTCGTTTTTGCTTTTTGTTCGTGATTTTTTGTGTTTCGGCCAGTATACTCCTAAAATCCAGTACAATGATTTTGATTTCGTCGACAGTATAATCGCTACTGACTTTGTCAGCCAGCGCCCAGCCCTACGTATGGATAGTAATCGTCTCCTGAAATCGGAAAACCGGCCCAGAGTCACAAATACCAAGAGATTTCAGAATCCGGTGTTACAATCCTTGTGTGGAAAACGCAACATCCAGGTAACTTGGAACCATACCGGTATTTTTTTTCGTAGGGCTGGGCACTGGCTGACCCTGTCAGTAGGATTATACTGCTTTCGTCAAAATCAATCAGTATACTGGGTTACAGCCATGTACTGGCCGAGCGTCTCGGGCAATGGCGCCCCCCGGCTGGTGAGAGGGGCTTGGGCCCACTACGTAGAGGCGTCCGCCGGGGGCAAAAAAAAAAAAAAAAAAAAAAAAAATGCGTTTTCGCTTCGTTTCCCAAGGTAGTCGGGGCTCAAAACGGCACAACGAAGGTGATTGCGTTCACCAACACAGAAAAAATCACGAAGAAAAACAAGAATAATGCAAGGGTGTGTAAGGTAAGGTATATCTATACCCGGGTTAGTTTTTGAGGTCGTACCTAACGAACCTGAAACTTAGGTAAGGTGTTGACGGCCGTACCTAACGTACCTAACACTTGGTAAGGTCTTGAGATCCGTACCTAACGTACCTAAAACTTAGGTAAGGTATTGAGGTCGTCCCAAGGCTCGTACCTAAACCCGGGTATTTCGTCGACGTGTACACCCGATGCCCGGGTAAGGTATGGAGGTCCGTACCTAACGCTCATAAAACTTAGGTAAGGTATTGAGTACCTAACGTACCTAAAACTTAGGTAAGGTATTGAGGTCGTCCCTGAGGTCGTACCTAAACCCGGGTATTTCTTCGACGTGTATACCCGATACCCGGGTAAGGTATCGAGCGGCGTACCTATCGTACCTAAAAATTAGGTAAGGTATCGGGATCCGTACCTAACGTACCGAAGTGGTTAGGTAAGGTACATACCCGGGTATTTTACCCGGGTATACCTAAGTACGTACCTTACCTAACATACCCTTGGAATAACGCATGCAACGTGTGGCGATGACGCGATGCTCATCCTCTTTCCTCCCGAAGCGCATTTGGTGGGTTGCCGGACTATGTATATTATGGCGTGTTTCTTGGTCGTCTACGGGATACCAGTATAAAGCTACTGGCGAAAATACTGGCCGAGTCAATCAGCAGATTACTACTGCCAATACATACTGCTGTGCCAGTTCGCAGCCCTACGAAAAATAAAAAACTGTGCAAAAAACGCGAGACGAAATAATAAAATTAACTGAGTACGTAAGTGGTAAGTACGTGTACCAGCTGGTAGGTACGTATATATGTACGTATGTGCCAGCTGGTAGATACGTATGATGATTACTACTACTTGTAATACGAAAGTAGAAGAATGTCGTAGCAGTCTGGAGTTTGGCGGAACGGAGAGAAAAATTGGAAACAGGGGGGGGGGGTGGTTCCAGTAGGGGTGTCTGGGACGGAAAGACCAAGGGAGGGCATACGCAGCCTGTCGATACAACAAGGGCAACAGCAGCAGCAACAACAGCAGCAGTAGCAGCAGCACAGCAGCAGCAGTACAGCAGCAGCAGCAGCAGCAGCAGCAGCAGCCAGCCGTAGACGGAGTGACGGCAGGATCATAGGAAAGGGAGACAGCACGATGGTGTTCCGTGATCGCAATGCCCAAAGACACAGCAGCAGATACGTATGAACATACTCCAGACTCGTCGTAATATCAAATGGTCTTGTCTGTTTCATTGGAGTCGGTCGCCCCGATGGCTAGAGGTAACCTCGAACGCTTCTGAACGTTGATGTCGGAGTTCGAATCTCACGTGGGTCGGACTTTTGAGTTTATTTGCAAAAATAAATAAAAAACGGAATCAACTGCTGAGAGCGCCAATTAATAGTAGCGTGGGTAGGCACAATTCGATGCGAGTCGACGAGGGAACGAGGGAAGGAAAGGCTGAAGTCTTCTCGCGATAAAAATGCAAGGCAAGAACCGTAGTGGGGGAGGAGGGAGAGGAGCCTACTTTGTGACCCCGGATCTGAGTTCGACTAGGGAGGAGAGACAAAGGAAGGGCGAAGATAATAAATGGGATGGACAAAAAAAAAAAAAAAAAAAAATAAGACTAACAGAGAAAAACACAACAAAATATACACATAGAAATAGAATTCAAGCGGCTAGTCGGAGCTGATACTCTGTAGCCGATCATCATCGTGTCGTTTCTGCATTCGTCGACAGCTGCTTCCATTTATCATCATCGACGAGATCTTGCCAAGGCCGCCACTTTCCACGCATCATTTGCTTCGTTTACTTTGTTTCACTTATTTATGTTACCGTGATCGCTTTTGCCTTTGTTTCTCCGCCTTCCGTATTTGTCCTAGGACTTTCTTTGGTGGCTTAGCTACGTACGTATTCATTTTGGTTTTGTCATTCCCCGTTCTCTTTCCGGGACTCTCGTGTGTTACACGAGAACGAAACGGAATTGAGTTGGAAGTGCCACGTACCCGTTGTATGGGTGGCGCCCAAGGGAAGGGAGACGGAGGGTGGGGGGGGTCATAGGGAAACCAGGACGGACGAAAGCAGGAAAGAGACGGCAAACAGAGTAGGTGCCAGACCGACTAGCTGGTAGAACCTGCCTGTACTATGGGCACAAACCTGCCTCGGCTGGCCTTCGGTGTGCTCCGGCTGGCTGTCCTATCCTGTCGTTCTCAGTCTTGCTCTGTTGGCGCTGTTTCGGTCCATTTTATTTTCTTTCATTTCATTTGGTTTTTTATTGGAGGTCGCATCTCCTCTGGGAGAAGCACGACACTTTCTTTCTTTTTTTGTCATGCTTTTTATTTGGTTGCTTGATTATTGATTTGCTTCAGTATATTTACTTTTTATTATTTTTTCTTTTCGCTTTTTTCTTTTTTCTCTTTTTTTCTCTTGCATGCACCTGGATTGCTAGCGGGGTAGGTCTTGCCTGTCGTATATGGCGTTGCATTGTCTGCTCTGCTTACTGCACTGAGTGTAGTATCTCTGTGTCGTAGTTTTGTGACCACAGAACTGGTACCTTTTTAGGATGGAAGAATCGGCACGGACACTGGGTGTGCTGGATGTCGACGGGTAGAAAGGAAGGTTTAATGTGAAGAACACACACACACACACACACACCTTCGTTTTGTGTGTGTTCTCTCTTGCGGCGGGGGGAGGGGGTGCACACATTGTCAACCATGACCATATATAGCCGCACATTATAACAACCTGTTATACAGCAGCAGTGGGTACCCCGGCTTAAGAGAGAGTACCCTATATAAGAGAATAGTTCACCCGTTCAGAACCGATAAAAATATCCCACACGAATTCCAAGTAGTTTGTGCCCAAATATGTGGGACCAGTTCTTGAGGGGTTAAGAGAGGCCAAATCGGCTGGATCCGCCTACGACGCTAAACCTATATATTTCCCACTGCGGATAAGAGAGAAGGCTTTTTATGAGAGCTGTTTTGGGCCTGCACCACACCTATCTCAAATCGAGGTACCCGCTGTAGTATCTCGTACCTGCTACGAATACAGCAGCAATTACATGATTATTTTCCGTCGACATCGCTTTATTTGTTATCATCGACGGAATATTTCCAAGGCCACCATCTATATCGGCTGACTTTTTTTAAAAGGGTCATAATAGCCCATAGAAAGTCGGTCGCCCCGATGGTATATTAATAGTGGTACAACACACGTGGTTATCGTCTTATTTTCTCCTTGTATGTTTTTTTTTCGCGTTGGCAATGGTTGAGATTCATGCGTGTGTCATAATTGAGAAACATGAATTTGTGCCGGTTGAACGCTCGCTCTTGCTTTTTTCTTCTGCCGTTATCATGAGTCACTTTATTTCTTTTATTTTGTCATGCTTTTGGTTGGTTGGTTGAGTGTTGATTTGCTCTATTATGTTTACTTTTGATTCCTTTTTCCCTTTTTCGCTTTTTCCTTTGTTTTCTCTTTTTTCTCTTTCATACACCTGGATTGCTAGCAGGGTATGTCTTGCCTGTCGTGTATGGCATTGCATTGTCTGCTCTGCTTACTGCACTGAGTGTAGTATCTCTGTGTCGTAGTTTTGTGACCACAGAACTGGTGCCTTTTTAGGATGAAGAATCGGCACGGACACTGGGTGTGCTGGATGTCGACGGGTAGAAAGGAAGGTTTAATGTGAAGAACACACACGCACGTTGAACGCCCTCTGGTCTACCAGGTATCATATAACAGCTACTCGTATAGCAAAGATGAGTTTCGACGAAATCCTCGATCTCGATCTCACAGCTGTTTTTATTTTTATTTTTTCAAGTATACCATCATATGTATAGTTATGTTTGTGAAATTTTCGCACTTTTCGCAACTTTTCTCTTCGCACGAGCGCTTTTCGGCAAAACGCTAAGTACCCCGACACGGGAGGCCCCGCTGGACACATTGGTCGAGGTTTGGGCTCGATCCGAGCTCTGTGGCTCGCGGGGCGGGCACTCAAAGTTTTTTTTCCCGCGGGAGTGGATAAGACAATTTCCCTGGTTTCTCTGCGAGAGGCTGTATTTTGTACGTACGTGCCAGTAAATAATAATATCCTGTTGTTTGCCCTGCTTTCACGAGATGATCATGAGCACACACAGGAGAGCCCACAGACATATCGGTATACCACAGGTAGACAACATTACATGCAGAGAGCGCAACGTTACAACTCTGCATATAAGCGCCAGCAGGTAACACCGTGCTAGGGTGACACACCCATCTGCACTGTACTGCCGTGGCTTAGCTGTGTCTATCGGAGCCTGCGGCCGGTAATCGACTATACCTTCCTGTTGTCCTGATGTGTGTGACTGACCCATGCTCACGCTAGCCCGAAAGGTAATGGCCGCTTTGATAAAATAGGAGTATCTCAACTGTCCTTATATTTTCGATTGTTTGTTTTTCTTCCCTGAAGCCCACTCCAGAAATCTACGAGACCATCCGACAACATGCAACGAACACAAACAACGAGGTCACAGCCCGGCCTAGATGCACAAACAGCAGCAACACGTTCCTGTGGCAGGTTCGCCGTGTAGTGCTGTAGCTGTTAGTGGTTGCTTCATCGGAGGCTTGCATCCGTCATCATCAATCACCACCACCTCTCTCTCTCTCTCTCTCTCTCTCTCTCTCTCTCTCTCTGTCTCTTCTGCACTGCTGCCTGCTGCCTACCTGTGCTTGCATGGCGTATGTCCGGCCGGTCGTGCGTATGGCGCGAGCCGCGACAAATAATACTGCAGTTGTACCGGTATTTGGGCAAACCTTTTTAGCAATAATAGTCAAATGGTCACCATGTCCGATTTTGGATGTGTAGGCTTGAGTTCGATCCTCACAGAGATGCATGCTTTTTTCCCCATTTTTTTTTTGTATTGTACGTATAATATAACCCAGACCCCACATATAAAATGTAAGACAGACAGCAAACAAAAAACAAGTGGATTTATTACGTAGGCAGGTATGGTCGAGAGTCGAGAGTTTGAGCCCCTTCTTCGATGCATCCTTTTCTACTTCTTCTGCAAATACTATCCCACCACTACTGTACGAGCACGGCTGTGTCC
Source organism: Saccharina japonica (assembly GCA_008828725.1). Lineage (NCBI taxonomy): Eukaryota > Phaeophyceae > Laminariales > Laminariaceae > Saccharina > Saccharina japonica. Next base: position 106,459 of record MEHQ01004370.1, on the reverse strand, counting down.
TATGTGTCACGTGTGCGTGCGTGTGCGGTGTATGCCGTGTGTCATAGACCTTCCTTACCTTGAGCGCCACAACAATAACATATTGACAAATATGATAAAATGTTTATCGGGATCATTATTAACAAATCTCTAAGAACGATCGAGTCAATAGTAATGGCTCCATCATATTTCCGAGTATGTTTTATCCCCAAAAAAGCAGGTGCAGTTTTTAGAAGGTCTACATTTATGTACAGTAATACTCAGATATTTCATTACGTCGTATTTATGGACTACCAGTATACAATACGATGATATGCGTATGATACAAAATATCGCATGTTGTTGTATTAGTAGTAGATTTTCGATTCGTCCTTGCGCCACTCCCCTAGGCACGTCCCGGAGGGGAACCTTGTACCTGGTATCTTATAGATAGGTGGCCTGTACGTATATACGTGGTACTACGGGCATCCCTGCGGTAATGGGGAGACTGAGACACGTTGGGGCAGGCTGGAGGGGGGTCATGTTTTTTTGCTGTTTTTCATCTCTCAACATTCGGCGTACTGGCTGTCCTATTCTTAACTCGTCGTACATACATATTATACGAGGTACATATTTATACATAAGATATTACAAACGTATAATTCTACTTATTGTTTCATGGTATGTACGATGTACGATACGCCGGATTCTCACCATTCAGTATGTTCACTTCTGTATTAATAATATCATGTAGGCCATTCATACCATAAGGGCACGAATTTATTTTTTGTGCATTTTACGTTAGATCTACGGTAAAATATACCTGGTATATTGACAAAGGGACCGACCAGTTCTTACGTTATTGTCATCAGTACTTTCACGTAATTTTAGAGTATCCTGAAACCTACGTATTCGGTTCGTTTTTTGGAAATTTTGTTTTCATTTTTCGTTGAATCTTTGAACTCTGCATGACGTCAGCACCCGACCAAGAGACCGACCGGTCCTTACGAGTATGCCTGTGGCAGTTTGCATGCAGCTGCGGCAAAGATGTCAGAGACGAGGAGATATTATTAGTATACGACGTATACGTTTACCTATATACAGCGTCAAGCAAACGCCCTGCTGTTACGAAAAAAAAAAAACGGGGACACGGTCGAAAAACACCTGACCATATTGTTGAAAAATGTCTTCTTAACCCATTCATAACTGAAAACAATATCCCACACTAATTCCAAGTATTTTGTCCCCGAATACGTGGGGCCATTTCTTAAGGGGTTAATATTAGGGCAATGGTCATTTGGGGGTATACCCCCCTGGTTTTACGGCCATTTGGGGGTAGGGTCAAAATGCGCCCGCGGAACGCGCTCCCGCGGGCCCAAACAGGCCTCAAACGCCATTCCGAAGCCCTGGCGAGATGCCCGAAGCCCATGCCCAGCACGCACACAACTTCTTTTTTTTTCAGGCACGTCCTTGGGCCTAACGGGACGGCGGCGCACGAGGGAGCAAACGAAGTCCCCCCTTTGACCACATCTTGGGGGGGGATAACCCCACGTACCTACTAAATTTATCTACTCCCCCCGATTGACCACTTTTTTCACCCCGTTTGACCGAAACCATACCCCCTTTTGACCATCTGTGACAGCTTCAAAAATGACTACAGCAGTACGTATCCGCGTCGTCACCGCCCAACAGCCCGAACAGACCACGGGACGGAACATCCAGAACTTGCGAGTAGTCGGGATCGTTTGCCTCCCAAGAAATAAATATCGGCACAACTATACAAATCAAATCTTTATAGACGATATGAAGATATCGGCTCTTCTGAGAAAACATGACGGTGATGGGGGAATCAGAACACATACGAGTACGTGTATACTCGGCGTATGGGTCGTGAGTTGCTGGGTGCTTGGTGCTTGGTGCTTGGTTGCTATGGTGATGGGGGAATCAGAACACATACGTATATACTCGGGCGTATGGGTCGTGGGTTGCTGGGTGCTTGGTGCTTGGTGCTTGGTTGCTGGGTGTGATCCTGGCGATCTGTACTCGAACACACCAGCCTGCCGTCGGGGATGGATACGTTGGGGACAGGAGGAAAGCACTTCTCAAGAAGACTAACGACCGTCGTTGCGCCTGATGTTGCTCGTGTCCCAAAGACCCCTCCCGTCCAACAACCCAACACCGCGCATCCATGACCCACAGCACCCAGGAACGAAGCACCAAGCACCAAGCACCCAGCAACTCACGACCCATACGCCGAGTATACACGTACTCGTATGTGTTCTGATTCCCCCATCACCGTCATGTTTTCTCAGACGAGCCGATATCTTCATATCGTCTATAAAGATTTGATTTGTATAGTTGTGCCGAAATTTATTTCTTGGGAGGCAAACGATCCCGACTACTCGCAAGTTCTGGGTATTCCGTCCCGTGATCTATTCGGGCTGTTGGGCGGTGACTTGGATACGTACTGCTGTAGTCGTTTTTGGGGCTGTCGCAGATGGTCAAAAGGGGGTATGGTTTTGGTCAAACGGGGTGAAAAAAGTGGTCAATCGGGGGGAGTAGATAAATTTAGTAGGTACGTGGGGTTATCCTCCCCCAAGATGTGGTCAAAGGGGGGACTTCGTTTGCCCCCTCGTGCGCCGCCGTCCCGTTAGGCCCAAGGACGTGCCTGAAAAAAAAAAAAAGTTGTGTGCGTGCTTGGCATGGGCTTCGGGCATCTCGCCAGGGCTTCGGAATGGCGTTTGAGGCCTGTTTGGGCCCGCGGGAGCGCGTTCCGCGGGCGCATTTTGACCCTACCCCCAAATGGCCGTAAAACCAGGGGGTATACCCCCAAATGACCATTGCCCTTAATATTATTTCCGCCACTTTTTGCTTATGAAAAAAATGGCGGCGGAGAACTTGCACGTATATACGTGCCAGGCTGTACGAATTTGCACGTACATTCAATACTCGTACGGTTAGACTTAAATGTATAGCAGGAGTTGATGTAGATATGAATGGCCTACATGGTACCAAATGGGATCGAGGTGCCAGGTAGGCCTCCGGCGCTTCCTGCGGAGGACTGCCTATATTTCTGCACCTTGTGGATGGGAGCCAGGTGCCAAATGGGATGGGCCCACTGCGGGGTCACAGTGCCATACGGGAACAGAGTGCCAGATGGTGCAACAGTACGTGCAGATCCGAACAGCCCACGTACGTGCCATTATACGGCTGGTGGAAAAAAATACGTTTAGATCTGCAGCAATACATATTAATTACGTACAGCCTCTGCAGGTACTATAGCAGTAGTTACTACTGTAAATATGTCAACGTACGCATCAAGACGATTTAAAATAATTAAGGTATAACCGAGTGTAACCAGCACCACAAAAAAAAGTTATGGAAATAGGGCGTATTTGCACGGGCAGGAGGCTTGTATTCTACTAGGAGGTATGGAACATGTATAGACAGACGAGAGGTGATTTTTTACTGTCAGAGCACGCCCGTCGGAAACGTGTAGCTCTTTTTAACCCGCCGTCGGTTTCGTGTCGCATTGGTTTGACTTGATTCAAGTAGGGTCTCATACGCCTGGATCACCACCCAAAAGGGAACAGGGAGTATCATGAGAGTTTCGTCGGTACGTCTCGTTTTTTTAACGAGGCCAGCCCCGCCCGCAACTCGCAGCAGTGTGCACGCAGCAGCTCCATATGGAGCAAGCCCCTGACGAGTATGACCAGGGCTTGCCATGTACACCAGAGTATTACGAGTATTGTCTTTCGGTTCTTCTTTTTTCTGGTCTGGCTTGGGTTGTCGTGTCTCTATGATAGGATCAGGAAGCAGGACGGACACTGCTGCGTGTACTGATGTACCAGGTAGTTGAGTAGAAAGAACGGGCCATTGTGAAGACAACACACACTTATTTCCTATTTCTGGTAACGTGAAGGACAGGGTAGTTACGTATACATACGTCGTAGATCTCGGGATCACGCGTGCACCGATCGATACCTCAAACGCCAGGCCTCTAAGAGCCTGCCGAGTCATCGAGCTCAGGTCGCTGGGTCCTTTCGTTATGACGTAAGGCCGCCCCGGTGGTCTAACAGGTAGCCACGAAGCCTGTTAGATTGGAGGTCGAGGGTTCGGGTCTCCGTATGGAGACTTTTATTCTCAAATGACACCAACTGTCGAGAGCGCACATTATAGCGTGGGTAAGTACAATTCGACGAGAGTTGACGAGGGAAGAGAATGCTGAAATCTTCTCTCGATAAAAATGCAAGGCAAGACCCGTAGTGGGGGAGGAGGGAGAAGAGCCTACTTTGTGACCCCGGATCCGAGTTAATACTAGGAAGGAGAAAGGAAGGGCGAAGATAATAAATGGGATGGAAAAAAAAAAAAAAAGTTAACCCCATTCCTGAAGGATTGACGGGGTAATCTATTGGGGAACCGGGTATCAGTTCGATACATAGACTCTTAGCACCTCCTTTCTATATGAGAAGAGGGGAAAGTGCTCGGCACGGTCGGCCGCTAACGAATCCTGCAGGCATCTGGGGTTGGGGGCTCGTCACTGCTGCGACATCATCATCGGCACCGGGAGCAGACACTATCAATAGTGTCACAAATGGTTGAAACATACATAAATACATGTGTATAAAATTGCAAGCTGTACACCTGCCACCCCAGGTGTTGTTCAATACAACAGCACTCACTGTCACCAACTGTGACCTCAGTACCTGCAGTAGTCACATAAATATATGCGATACATATGCCGGGCGAATACTGATTGTTGTGCTGAGCCAACACGAACGAACATCTACGCATGTATACGTGCCGTACGGGTTCTCTCCTTTTACCGAAAAAAAAATGGTCAGCAGACAGCAGCAGCCATGGCGGCGGCATCAACAGCAACAACAACAGACCAGCAGTAATAGCAGCAACAACGGCAGCAGTAGGACACACAAGTCCATATACAAGGAAATAAGACATGCGGGAGCCGTTATATTGAAGTTAGTGTAGAACGCACCCTCTCCTCTCGAATATATTAGAAACCCAGCCTGGGTGAGAAAGAGTTATTCTCATTACGTAGGTGTCCTGCACTGCACACCCCTTGGCATTTCATTCGCTTTTGTGCGCACTAACCCTACGATTATTCTATACCTCTTCTCTTCGCCATCACCGGCATTGCGCGAAGCCGCAGGCGGGCGTCAGCCCGCCGCGTCAGCCCGCCGCGGCGAAGCCCCGCTTGTATATGTATATATGTTCATACCGTGGGTACCCCGATTTAAGAGCACCCGGTGACAAGCCAAAACAAGCGATCTTAACTACCTGGTATACATTTTTGCTCATAGATATGTAGTGAGCAATATCTAGCTTTTAGTACAAGCGGGACTTGCCGATTTGACCGCTCTTAAATCCCGAACGCTCTTTTTTTGGTCGCTCCTAAATCGGGGTACCCACTGCTGTACAAGGTTCTCCGGGGCGTGCCTGGGGGGGTGGTGCAAGAACTAGCTGAAAAGGCGGCCATATAACACATGATACTGCACCTTCTTTTTGTTTTTCTTATTTTTTTTCTTATTTTTTTCATCCCCTTTATTATCTTCGCCCTTCTGTTCTCTCTCCCTCTTCAGTCGTAACTCAGACCCGGGGTCACTGAGTAGGCTCTTCTCCTACCAAGTCCAGATGCCACGTACTTACCAGTATGATGAAGATGGTATAGCTGTCCAAGGAAGTGGCGCAGCAGGATATTTGTAACTGGCATGAACTTGTGTGCGTTGGGTGTTGATGAAAAAACTAAAGGCAAAACAAAACAAAACAAAACAAAAGTGTAACAACCTCGGCCTTATGAGACGAAGGGTAGGACATGCAACAGCTACTACTCGTACTCGTACATACTTCTGCCTGTAGACGAGGACTCGTCACACCGATCACATCCCATCCCACTGTCCGACGTTGGACTGCCCGCCAGTGGATGTGCGGTGACTCCCTCGTAGCCGCCCTGCGCTTCGGTGAGCAGCTGTGCTGTTCTTGGCCTGCTACTCTTCTAAGAGCCTCGTCCGTTGTATCATACGAGTACTCGTAGGAACTCTTTTGAGTACCCAACCAAGCGTAAAGTTTGTTCGGAGGTAGAGGTTTGTGTAGAAGGCATCCATCCCACAACAGCAAGCAATCGAGAGACCAGCACACAGCACAGCAGGTATAGCCCAGCGAGCCGTTCCCATCCGAGACACTGGATGCGCACAGCCTCGCTCGGCGGCGGCTGTCTCGACGTGTGGCACTATGTTTGTCGGCCCGCTGTGCTCGCTGTCTTAACGATCAACTTGTTGGGGGGAAAAAAAGAAAAAAAAAATATGGTTGATGGGTTATGTTTGTGATGTTATTCCGCTGAGGTTTTTTCGGAGATGATCGCGGTCGTACGTAGATCCACCTGGTATTCATATTATTACCAGCAAACGCTAGTGTTATATATGATAATTTCGGCAGCGCTTCCGACCCCCTTCAAAATCGCTGTCGAGCTTATAAACACTCGCGTTCGCTCGTAATAAAATGAGTACTAGGTTCCAACGTACAACAAGTAGTAGCAGTACTGCTGTAGTACAGGGATATAATTTACGAGCATTTTTAGTTTTTCATCGCCACCGATCGTCTCCGCACTACGAGTTCTTCCTCCAGCTCTCTCCCATTCTTAACTCAGATGCGGGGGGGCTATATACTCGTAGCAGGCACTCCTCCCCGCCCACCACTACGTCGGTGCATGCATTCCTTCGTTTTTATCGCGAGAAACGTTCAGCATATGATTTCCTTGTCGAATTGTGCATCAACAAGCAAACGTGTGTATAATACGTGATACTTGGTGCCCGGTGTTAAAAAACCTGGTATATAGGTGTTTTCTACGTCAGTTTTTGCACTTGGAAAGAGTCCCTCGATTGGGCTGGAATTCGCGAATCCGACCTTACGTATGAGTAGTGGTTGTGTACCGGCCATATACTACTACGAGTATTTCGGGGTGGGCTAATGTAGTAAATAGGACCTACGATACACACAAAAACCTACATATTTCCCTATCCTTACCAACAATATGTGGTCCTATTTATTACCAGGTATGGTCCACTGTAATAGTGGAAACATCCTGTTCCGTATCATATTTTATTTTCAACGCGCAGTACATGAACTCTGTTTTTTGTATTTTCGAGTCATTGCATTCGTCATTTTATGCTCAACGCCGCCGATAAGATGCTGGGCCTCCTGGTCGCCGCCGCTCAACTAACCGCTTCTTGCTGCAGGGCAGCTTCCCCTTTTCGTTTCATACAAACGGCAACCATTTTCTCGAATACCAGGTACCTGGTAGTTAATAAAAGCTCTTGGTACTGGCTTTTGTTGTGCCTTGGTTCTGTCCCCTCGCACGACGCAAGCCTCACGGCCCCTCCTCCCCCCATCCCCACCTCCCCCGTATGTCCTCTTTCCTCGGCAGCCCGGGCTGAGGAAGGTCGAGCCCATCCCCGACAGGGAAGACAGGTTCAAGATCCGCACTTTCTGCTTCCTGGAATTTTCTTCGCACGAGGAAGCAGCGGTGGTCTTCAACCGACATCAGGTACACCCTCCGCCCCAGCAGCAGCAGCAGCAGCTGCTGCAGCCGGCAGTGCCGCCCCCACCTCTTCCCCCCTCCGACCACCACCACCACCACCACCATCCCTCCTTCCTGGACACTGAGGTGGAAGGGAGAGGAGGAACGGCGGGCAGGGCTCCTGTGGCGGATGGCGCGGTGGGCTGTGCGGCGTTCGGCGAGAGGGAAACCCGGACCAACAGCAACAGCAACCGCAGCAGCAGCACCTGCGCTAGCGAAGATGGTCCTCTGCAGGAGGGCTCCGAAGGTGATCTTGGCGTCGGTTGTGCCGCAGTGGAGGGTGGGGGACCCCTCAGCTTCGAGTCGAGCGAGGTTAGCCGGTGGCGCCGGGCGATGGAGGACGACCCCGGCGGCGCCGGTAGCAGCGGTGGAGGGGTGGGGGGAGCGTTCAACGACCACAGCGGGGGCAATTCTAGCCGCGGCACAATCTCGCCTGGCTTGGAGGTGTGTGGAAGTGGCGGTATCACCCCCGAGGGGTTTTCTCCGTGGCCGGAGGCGACTGAAAGCGCGCTGGCTTCGACCGCGGCGGCGGCAGGGGACCTTGGTGGGGAAGCAGAGAGTGACGATAGAAGTGGCACCGGTGGTGGCGATGGCGAAGACGAAGAAGGAGCAAGGTTTCCGCTTGTAGTGGGAGGCGCCGTCCTTAAGGTGGACTGGGCGGACCCCCTACGGTACCACATCCACCTTAACGGGGGCATCAAGGGTCCATCTGCTCCTCCTGAGCTGGGCATGATGCCCGTCGGTCGGCTGGGCCCTGCTCGCGTCGTGGGTGCGGCTAGGGTGCCCGCGCCCGCCGGGATGTGGGTGGCGTGTGCCCCCCGCCAGGGTGGTGGAGGAGGGGGGGCTGGCTGGCAGCACCCAGGTGGCCCTCAGCAGGGGGGGGGCTCGCTGGTGCGGCACTTATCGTCCGACCCCCGCCTCCCGTGTCCGGAAGGCGAACACGCGCGGTCCACGCGCGTTGGGCAGCAGCAGCACCGTCAGTACCACCAGCAGCAGCAGCAGCAGGGTGCGGAGTTGATGCCAGTCCGTCGCCCGACCCCAAACCCGAACCAGTACAGCGGCCCGTCGATGACCCCCTCGCCTTTGCCGAGGCGAGAGCGGGGGTACACCATCTCCGACTCGCGGAGCGCCAGCGCGTCCTCGAGCATGATGGCGGCCGCCGCCACCGCCGCCGGTTCGTCATGGAGGGCGCCGTTTGACGCCGACGCGGCCCGCGGCCCCGGCCCCAGCGACCACCACCATCACCACCACCAGCAGCACGAGTTTGGAGGCAGGGCGCGAGCGTCCTCCTCAAGCGGAGTGCCTGTCCCTCCCCACCACCACCACCACCACCAGGGGGGCTTAAACCTCCCTCGTGCGGGCGGTAGTGGTGGTGGTGGTGGCCACCGCGATAGTGGCGACTTCGGCGGCGTCGCCGACCCTCACGGGAGGCACGCCGAGTGCCTGGCCCGCTCTTCCTCCTCTTCCTCCGCCTCCGTCGTGGAAACCCTGGAACAGCACCACCACCATCGACTTCACCACCACCACCAGCAGCAGCAGCAGCAGCTGCATCATTTCCAAGACATCGGCGGTAGCGATAGCACTACGAGCGGAGGCGGCGCCGCACAGGGCTCCTTCAGGGCGGGGGGGCACCGCGGCCCGACCTCGGCGAGCGGGCGGCCGTACAGCGCCAGCCCCGAACCTAGCGGGCACGGCGATTCTTTCTCTTCCAGTTCCGCTTCCGGGGGTGGCGGTGGTGGACAATACATGCCTCCGCTGTCCCGGAGTCTGTCGAGTCGTCGGGGCGGCGACATCGGTGGGGGAGCGGGTTCGGGATCTCCATCGCCGTGGGAATCGCACCCAGGGACGCCGTCGTTGTGGCCCCGGCGCGCGACGGAGGACGGTGGTGTCGGCAGGGTGGTCGGCGGTCGCTTCGTCGCGGAGTGCTGCCCCGCCGACACGGTGACCAGGGGGGAGGCCGGGCTTCCCGGGAAGCTGGAGAGCCGTCGGGCGGCATCTTACGACACGGCTGGGCTGCTGCCGGTTGAAGGGGTGTCAACGCACGCCCCGCATCGCCGCCAGCACCAGCACCAGCAGTGGGACCAGCAACAGCAGCGGGAACGGGAGCAGCAGCAGCGGGAGCGCGACCAGCAGCAGCGGGAGCGCGACCAGCAGCAGCGGGAGCGTGAGAAGCAGCAGCGGGAGCGCGACCAGCAGCAGCGGCAGGAGCGCCAGCGGCTGCAGCAGTGGGATCAGGGGTGGGGCAAGGAGGAAGAGATGCACCACCACCGGTCAGCGGAGATTCCCGCGACCGCGATGGCCCAGCTGAAGGTGCGCGAGTCTCTTTTTCTCGTGTCGAGAGGATGCCTGGTATGATACGCCGTATCACACGGGGTGGTAAGATAGCACCCACTGGGTTGAAATTCCGAGCTGATTTCGTCCAAAAACAAGAGGGATGCTTGCGTCGAAAATGGTGGCTTTAGAAATTTCTACGAGATGGTTCCAACGACAGGCGGAACTGCACGACTTCGGAATTTTGCGCCATGTTTTTTTTAGAAATGAGACGCAAATTTTGGCACGGTTGTTTCTTACTGGCAATGTGAAACAAAGAAAAAACTGAAGATTGACCATTTTCGTTTTTTTTTCGGTCTTAGACCTATGCCAATGGGAAAGCAAATATACCCTAAATAGTTCGAATTCCTAAGATCCCCGCCAGATTTTTCCAGAAAAAGTTTGCTATGGGACCGATTCTTAAAACGGAATATTCCCAACTTTTGGCAAAGCCCGAAAAAGGCAATTCTCAGGCCGATGTTGGGACAAGATCGGCTTGAGAAAAACTCAGGCGGATTTTAGTTCGAAGCGGCGAGATTCCGAGTCCTCGACAGACATGGATCGACGAAACCAACGACTGCGTCATGAATTCTGAACGCGGTGCGCTCGTTACGGGCTCCGACCCATCGTAGGGTCACCGTGTTCACACGATGGCCGGTGGTATGTGGTGGGCGCTGGCCAGGCGTCTGATAAAACAAGCAATTGGCTGCTGGTGTGCATAAAACAAATGACAAAAATTCTCGATCCGTCTCAAATATAAAAAAAATAGTTTTTTTTTTCGGGTTTGGGAGAAGAGCGTAGGACGCCGCCGGCAATCTCTCGCCCCCTAGACCATGGATCCACCTTATACCTTCGAGGCCGTCATCTTCACTCGTTGGCCTTGCCCGACCCGACGCGGGTTAGCTGTGGGCTGAGCCTATGTCGAGATCGAAGGTCTATCGTCGCACGAGCTGATTTTTATCAGGGTGTTGACGATTTGCAACGAGAAAAAGCAAATTGCGCCGCCTGCAGCCGTTCGAAAAAATATATGAAAAAAATCAAACATTTTTTCCCTTTTTTCCCACAGCGGCGGTACGAGCGGATCTTCAGCCTGAAAATTCCAGGGAAATATTCCAAACATCGCTTTCAAACATCGCATTCCCATTGGCATAGGTCTTAAGGCTCAATTTTACGGGGGGGGGTCGGCATCTTTGACCTCAACTTGCGCACAACAAAAAAAGTAGGACCAATTATCACGTTTTCCATATGGACATGATGAACAAGGAACTTTTCTCCGATGATTTTTTAGAGTTAAGATGCAAAATTTGGCACGGTTGTTTGTTGTTCATGGCAATGTTGAAAAACTGAAGGGTGGCCATTTTCGTTCTTGAGGGCCAATTTTACGATTTTTCGATATTTTTCGGTATCTTGGACCTCAACTGACGCAGGGAAAAAAAAAAAAAAACGGCCAGTTCTTACGTTTTTCATATCGCCGTGAAGAACAAGCCTGCCAAAAATGGTTTCTAAACTCTCAAAAACCATGGCGCACAACTAAATTCCCGGAAGGGTAATTTTTCCTTTCAAGGTTCCAAATTTGCCTCAAACATAGTGTTGTTGTCGTACGTAGTACTTTGGCAGGCGTTTCTTAACACAGCGTTAACACAGCGTTGTAGGCTCGCAGAAAAAAAAAGAAGAAAGATGTACGTGTTCCCTGTGTTGATGCGATCATGTCAAGACGTTTAGTGTCGAATTCCTCGGCGTATTGACCGATATATGGCCTGAATACATATTTCATTGATTTTACAATACTCGTAGGAAGGTAATAATCCCTCGTACTGGTATGAAATAGCGCCTCCCCGAGAAATACGAAGAAGGCCAAGGTCTCTCGAACTACAACTCGCACGCCAAAGATCTCTTGCACCGATGTGTTGGCCCTTGTCCAAGCGGTCGTGTATTCAAGTTGAACTGTCGAAAAACTCCGACGTCATCTTTAGTTTGTTGCCCGAAGGTGAGAAATGTTGCGATTCTTGCTGGAACCAGCTCATCGTATCAACAATCAAAATATCTTTTATGTGTCGCTCGGCGTTTTGCGTTTTGCGTCCTCGCGTCCTCCCCATTTTCGAGAAAATCATCGTGGAAGATCGTCGGAGGGGTTTGATTTCCTGGCGTGTTGAAACGGGGGTTCTTCAAAAACAACCCCACGCTAATTCCAAGTACATGTGCACCTGTGTTGCAGTGCCCACAAAACCGACTATGAGGTTCCAGCCAATAACGTCAATTATTATTGAAACCGGGATTTTGCAAAAACCAGCCCCTCACAATCGCTTTGGGATATGCAGCAGTCTGCGCTCGTTCACTGGCGCCGTGCTCCCCACTGAAGCCTCCTAATGACACACCACGCCCGGACGAGCTCAACCAAGTCATGATATAGCCTATTCTGTAGTTGGTTTGGCCTTGGTCGTGCTAGAATTGGAGAAATTTGATGCACCGCGGCCACGCCATTTTTTCCTTGCACAGCCGGTACGTAAGCTGCAGCAGTCGCACCGCCAGTTTAGGCAATTTTCACGGGCACTGTCGCGGTGGTAAACCTTATCGAAATCGTCCAAGATTGAACGTGTGCTTGTGTGTACAGACAGGGAAGGTATACCAGGGTGGCGTACTTTTTGATTAACATCATAGACGCCGCATTCGGCATGAGACGTACCTGCAAAAACAAAGAAATGTGGACTAAAAAACACTGTGTTTTAGACCGGAAGAGCTGGGGCACAAAGAAGTTACGAGCGTTGATATTTTTTTTCAATATTCGTACGTACGTGAGCACTGCTCACCAGGGCTGTAGCTCCAAAAAAAAACTTGGCCACAGTATGAGAAATAACAAATCCAATGACCTGGAACCACATTTTCAAACTTCAGCGACTTTGTCGCGGTGCTTAGCGGTCACGAAAACTGCTGCCGTTTTGGCACACTGTAGTGAGAGCACCAAAGAGCCCATCGCAGGGTGGCGCACTTTTGGATTAGCTGTGAGGCTGAAGTTAGAGCAGAATTGCGGGATATCGTACAAAAAATAGAGCGGTGGTGCTTCCAGGGGTCGAATTTTTGGCAGGAAAAGGGCCAAAAAACGATTTCATTTTGTGGGCACTGCAACACAGGTGTGTGATGTATATACGTACGTATTTTATATTTCGGGGGAACTCATACTTGTAGTAATAGGACCAAATATTGTTATAGCGGGGGACCATAGTAATCAGGACCCGTCGCATAGATTACAAAAATCTATATATTCCAGTATTTTTAGTACTAATAGTCATATTTGGTCCTGATTACTATTAGTATTATATGTTTCCCCGTACTATCGTACTATTCGGGAGACCATGGTAAATAGGACCAAGCGTAGTTGGTAATTATAAGTAAAAATGTATGTAAGGTTTTTGTCCCTCATTTTGTTCCCTCATACGGGATGTACACCCTACATGAGGACATATAAAATCCCTAAGTACGCGCGATCGAAGTATTACACTCAGCTAGCAAATATGAGCTTCGACGAAATCCTCGAGCTCACAGCCGAGGGTGGTCGAAAAATTATTTTTCGACATCTCGAATAATTTTTTGTTCGTTTGGGGGGGGGGGTGTACTCATGTTGTGCACGGCCGTAGTCATATGACCATAGACCCTCGCATCCCTACAATGCCAGGACGGAGCGCGTTGGGTTTTCACCAACCAGGCAGACATTGCTTGCACCAAGCGCGAAACGCCGTGAGGTATTGGGCGAGTCGCATGGAGGGTGAGCTGCATCCTGCTAAGAACCGCCTCTGAGGCGGACTTGCATATGGACGACAGCTTCAATGAGTTAATTTAATTTCTGGTGTGGCCACTTCCGGAGACAGCAATGGGTTTTACTATGTAACTGCCTCGCGGACGCCTTACCATATTAACACTACGTGATACGACCATTCCCCTTGTGCGGAGCAAAGGTTCTCCACCCCGCACAAATGATCTACTCGACCGCCAGCTTTGGTGACCGCCAAAAAAAAATAACAAAAAAAAACGGCACCCTGGTTGTCTAGCTCACGCAGCGAGTGGCGTGTTTTACAGCGTCGTTGCCAACCGACGCCAACCCAACCTATAAATATATCATATATTTATTGGGGGGGGGGGGGTTACTAAAACCAAGTGAAAAAAACTGAAAATAAGGATATATATTTTTTTCCATTTTCTTATTTCATCATGTGATCACAACGGTTGCAACGGTTTTCTATTCCCACCTCTGGGGGTGTGGTGTGTCGTTTTCTTTTTTTTCTGGACGCCCCTGTCACAGCTGTTGTTTTTTTTTTTAATTTTTAACATACGGTTTTTGTCTATTATACCGTAGTCCCTATTTACTATGGTCCCCCGTAATAGTAAAAATAGGTAAATTTATAGCTTTTGTGTGTGTGCCGTAGGTCTCTTATTTACTATGTTTTCCTGTAATGGCTTCTCCCCAAAAACTTGCGCTTATTAAATAGTACTACTCCGTGGGACAGACCTGCACTGTCCCCTCTTGCCCCTTGCTGCCTTTTTTTTTGTTCCATGCAGTAGCCCGCCACCCTTTGTAGATGCCAGGCAATAATTCTACTCGTATTTATACAAAACGCCCAGTTGTGACAAAATACACCACAAACCATTAGTTAGGCGAGGAAAAATTCGTACCGTATTCGCCGTATTTGTGCTTGTGTTCAGTAGTGCGTTGGTATTTGTAGTTGATTCGGCTTTTCATAGTTGGTTGGTCGGCTGCTATTAATAGACGATTCTTAACCACCAAGCTCCTCCGCTTGTTGGTACGTACATACTCGTATTTAATAGTTGGATAGTCGGTCTGTTGATTGTTTTTTTTTTTTTTACCGCCAAGCTCCTCCGCCCAACTTTCACCCTTAGCCTTGCCTCCGACTTCGTTGCCAACCCCACCGTATGCGTCGTATAAAGGTACACACCTACTACCTGTATCCTACAAAAACTAAAATGTTTTACCGTTTTATTATTGTCCTTCCGATATTCCTACGTTTTTTTTCCCGCCGCCGTTCATTAGCGGCATTTTTCTCCTTCGCCGCTGTTTCATGTTTCATGTTTTTTTTTCTTCTTCTTCTTCTTCCCCTCCGCCGTTGTTTTTGCATACCCCTCCCCCCCCCTGCGCTTGTGGTGTGATACATACTACATGGCAGGACCGAGAAAGTTCAGCAAGCGGATGGATGCTTCAAGGTGGGGGCGGCGGGGGCGGTGGCAGCGCAGGAGATAGCGCTCCAACTTTCCCCGGGTTCGACCGTGGGTTCGAGCAGCGCCCGAGGGCCAGCAGCGCTGGCCCTGGCCCAGTCCACCAGCATCGGGAGTACTTTGACAGCCTCCCCGTTTCGGCCACCGCCTCCCAGCGCGCCCAACACCAGCATTCCTCGGCCGCCGGTCTAGCCGGAGGCATGGACGCGGCAGGTAGGGGAGGAGGGGGAGCAGGCGGGGGGGGGTTAGCGAGTGGGCCTATGGGCGACCGTGGTATCGGTGGCGGGGGTGGGGAGCACGCCCGCAACCCTCCCCCAGGGTTTGCGATGACGAGGCTTCCTAGTTTGGGCATGTCGTCTCCGGCGGCGATGGGATCGACGGTCACCAACGGTAGCGGGGGTGTCGCCCGTGAGCACCGCTGGATGGACAGGGGCGGCGGTAGCGAAGAAGATGCGGCGCAACAACAGCAGGAGCAACGGCAGCAGCAGCAGGAGCAGGGGGGCAGAGGGGGAGGGGCAAGTCGCCGCCACGTTGCCGTGACTAGCGCTACCGCGGACACGCGGCATGGGTGGACGCCGCTGGTGCACTCTGGCAGCGGTGCCGGTGGTGGCGCCGGCGCCGGAGAAAGGTTTGGCGACGGGGGGCTGTGGGACGCGATCGATACGAGCGGACTGGGGTGCGGTGGAACCCGTTCCTCTTGGCCGAGCGCGTTGCTGTCTCCTGATGGAGATGGTGAGCCATGGGTTCCTTGACTTGGCAAGCGGTTTTTCGGGAAGGTGAGGTGGAGGCGGCGGCGGTGGTGGTGGCTGCGGTCGCTGTAGCGTTCACCCCCCCCGGAAGGGCAATATTAAAAAGACCGGGATCGAGGTTTCGGAGGATCGAGGTTTCGGAGATCGAGGTATCGGGGGTCGAGGTATTGGAGATCGAGATATCGGAAATGTTTGTATCACATGATAGAGATATCAGCCAGGAAACGTTGGTGAAAGGGTTCTCGCAGAGAGCTCCCTGGCGTCGGCCAGTGTCGTTGTGGTGGGTATCGGCAGCCAAGGTTGCCGCTTTGCGGACGGTAAGAGACTGCCGACTTCGCTGCCTACGTGCTACTCGTACCAGACAGGGAAAAGAGGGGGGGGTATAGCAAGTTACCCGCGGTCCATTCCCTAGAGCGGAGGGCGGTAGCATTGGAAGTAAAAGAAGACAAATGCCTGCCGTGGTGCTGTAGTGCCGTTTTGCGACTATTATTGCACGGAAGGGAAAACAAGTTTTTTTTTAATCGCTTTGTCTTTTGAGCGTAGAGATTTCGTCGGAAAGGTTCTGCCGGGAAAATGAGGGGAGGGGGGGGGGCAGCGGAGGCGGCTGCAGCGGCAGCGTGGAACGGCGGCGTAAAGATAATCGGATGAAGTGGTTCCTCGCCGAGCTTTTACCGAGCCGAGCAAGAACCCCCCCCCCCCTCCCTCCCTCCCTTGCCTCCTTCATCGTTATAAATGTTTTTCTATTTTGCCTGCTTTTTTTCAGGGTACGCGGTTTAGTCGCACCATTTTTTTATCGATTTCGCAGCCCCGTGCGTGCCTCTTGCCGCCCCCTTAGTGGGCTGTCCGTCGTAGATCACGGCAGAGTTGACATCCCGGAATTGCATGTAAATGACCCCCCCCGCCCCGCCCCGCCCTCCGAGAGTAATAAAGTATGGGGTGGTCGCGCGTGGGTAGTTACACGGTGGCGGGCGAGGAGGGTAGTGGCAGGGGAGGCAAACTGAGATTTGTGGAGTCGGGAGGGGGTATAGGGGGGGAGGAGAGGGATAAAAGGAGGTGGGTATATTACCTGTAACTTGCACGAAACCTAAAAAAAAAAAAATCGGTGGGCTCTTGATGTGGTGGCCGATGTTGGAAGGGCGGTTAATCCCGCGCGATGGTGGTGAGAATCAAGGTTTTGTATTCGGCACGTTGGCGTTACAGACCCTCCCCACCCCTACCTTACCCTACCCCCCCCCAACCCCCTCTAGGCGTGGACGGGGGCGCTGCCGCCCCGCCCCTCTTTGGCCTTGTTTGGGCGGTCCGAGTGCGACAACATAAATTTTGTACGTTGATCGCTCCCCCGCGGATCATGATCCATGAAGTCCCTGAAGTTTTATTTTATTATTTTGTCTTTTCCAGAGAGAAGGCTGGCTCTCCGATTGGAATATAAATCTTGCGTTTTTCTTCTTTTTTTCCGTTGTGGCGGGGTTTCAGGTTGTGCTTGCCTGTCTCTCTCTCCCTGTCTTCTCGTTTCTTTTCATTTTGCCTCTTGTATGTTGTGTGTGTGCGTGTGTGTGGGAGAGAGAGTGTGTCGATCGTTTTCCCTCTGGCTCGCGGCGGCGCGATGATGCCACTGCACCGTCATTTCCGCCGCACATTTAAGAGGGGGCGGGGGGGGGGGGAGATGGGGGCGGGCGGATCCACACCCACCCCACCCTCGAGAAAAATCAGAGAAATGGGTTGAGAAAACATTGGAAGGTTAGGGTTTTTGCCTCGGTTGGGCTGCCGTCCAAGAGATAACGGCGGTTCTGGCCGCTGTTTCGATCGTTTTTGCTTTTTCTGATGATGCTGTCGCCGCGTCACGCCTAGGGCAGTGGTGGGTGTGACCTAACCTGTACCCGCACGGGTTTTTGTGGTTTGGCTGAAGGTCTGGGAGGTCTGCAAGTTTTTTTTTCCTTTTTTCTTTTTTTACGCCCATGTTTTCGTGGGGGTGGATGGGGCGGGGCGGCCACAGAGGCGCTTTTAATAGCGGGGATTGGGGCCTGCGTTGAGCGAACTGTGTAGTGTTCGAGCGAACGGTCGAACTTTAAACCAAACGAAACGAGTAAAATAAATAAAATGGGCCGCGGCTTCGGGTGGAGAATGGGGGAGGGGGGGGGGGGGTACTCATGTTGTGCACGGGGGGGGTATAGGGAGCGGCTTTTTCCTGAGAGAGTTGCAGCAGTAGAGGCATTGTAGTACTCCTGTTGGCATGGCACCTCTGTCTAGGGCTTAAGCGTGGTGCGGTGTGTGTTTACGCGCTCGCTCTCTGTAAGAAGAGCTCGGAAGCTCCGCTAAGATAGAATGAGAGAGAAGAGAGGCTTAGACGCGGGGGGTGGTGTGGTTTCGCGTTTTGTCGCCGGTAGCTTTGCTACACGTACGCGTACCTCCTTCAAGAGAAGAGAGGGGGGGGGGGAGAAGCTTGCGTGCGGTGGGTGCGGTGTGGTGGGGCACTATAATATCTCGGCTAAGAGAGACGAGAGAGAGATTTCGTGCGCGGTAGACGATGTGGTCGCGCGCTAGCTCGGTAACTCGTAGCTCCGCTATGATAACAGGCTTGCGAGCGGTATTGCGTGGTTACGCGCTTGCTCGCTAGCTCCGCTAAGAGACAGGCTTGTGAGTGGTGTGGTGTCGCTACATGCTCGCCCGCTGAGAGAGAGAGATAGATAGAGAGGTGCACAGAGAGGAAGCGTTGCTGCGAGAGAAAGGGGCGCGCGGTTGGGATAAAAGACCCGCGATGATTCCTATTGGATAGCGTAAGTACGCGGGTGTGTAGGTGTGTCCTTTTTTTTTCTTCTTATTTTCCTTCTAGTCTTAATCATTATTGTCCTCCTTCTTCTGCTCCTCTCCTGCATCTCTTCCTTCTTCTCCATCCTGGTCTTGTTTCTTTCTTTTTTCTTCCTTGCCCTGTGTTTAGTTTTCGTTGTTGTTCACCCAAAGGTTTCCCGTTATAGAAAATAAAAATTGTTTTATTTTACGTACGTACTAGCACGCGAAACCTTTTGCGCCTTAGCAAACAGAACGAACGCAACGTGCATGCGGAGGGGGGGGGGGGGGGGGGGGGAGGAGCGGCGAAGAAGGGGAAAAAATGTGGGCTGTGCGAGGACAGCGGGGAGGCTTTTTTCGGGAGGGGGGGGGGGGGGGGAGGGGGGGGGGGGGGGGGGTAGGTCGGAGATGAGGCGGGCGAAGAAGGGGGAAAAATGTGGGCTGTGGGAGGGCAGGGGGGAGGCCTTTTTTGGGGGGGGGGGGGGGGGGGGGTAGAGGAGAAGGTTGCGTCTCGTTGGAGAGTGAACAGTGAACAGGAGCAAACGCGTTGGAACTGCGAGGTGTCGCTTGTCTTTTTTCAACGTTTTTTGTTTCCAGCGGTAAGGTTTTTAGATGGTGCGGTACTTTGTTTTCGGCCGCGGCCTTGAAAATGACGAGAACCCTTATATATTTGCGTGTCCTGCGGCCTGGTTCGCCTTTTTTTGTTTTTGTTCTAGATTTTGTTTTTCCTCCTTTTTTTTGTGTTTTTTGTGTTTTTATGGTTTGTGTTATTTGCTTGGTAGAGGGTATGGTCTGCTTGCGGGCTTACCGCGCGTACGCTCCATTTTACGCAATACTCGCTCTTCTTGGCGTATGTGTGCCTTGGTCTTAAGTGGTCTTAAATCGCCCTTTTCCATGATTTGGCATTTTTTTCGTTGTGTTCCTGGGTGACGTAACATATTTGCTCCCCCCCCCTCTCCCCCCCTTCGCCATAATCCCACATGCCTCCTCGAATGATAGGAGAACTGGGCAACGAAAACTGTGTACGCTCATCTCTTTGAAACGGCTTATCCGAATAAGGTGGTGTTAATGCTGCGAGCCAGGCCCCTGCAGAAGTCTCCGGTGTGTGATTGATGCCGCCGCATGTACGGACGAAAATGCCGTTTCTGCGTGCCGAAACAGTGATAACTAGCAGCGCCTCGCCTCTTCGGCGAGCCGAGCATATCCCCAACCCCCCCCGCCCGCCGCCAACTCCCCCCCCCCCCGACCTCCATGAAAATGGAGGCCAGATGCATCTGCATAGATAGGTCCATCATTTTGCGTCCCGCTAGGTTAATAGTTTTGCGTGTTGTCGTGGGGCAGGCAGTGGAAGCTATGTCGGCGCGCAAAAAGTAAAGATGGGCCGGGGGGGTGTGGGGAAGGAGGAAGGGAGGGTTAAACAGTAAGGTTGGTTTGTGTTTTGTTATTTTTTTTGTTGTATTGTCACATTTTCTCTTTTTTGTTGGGTGGTAGGTTGTTTTGTTTTCGGTGGGTTGGTTCTGCTGGTTTTAGTTTTGGTTGGGACGGTTACGGTTGATTCGTTCGTTGATTTCAAGGTGGGATTTTTTTTTTTTTTGTCGTTGTCTCTTTCCCTGTTTCCAGGAATGAGGGTTGTCGGGTTTCGAAAGAAAATAGGCGGGAAAGGCGGCAAAAGGAGAAGACGCGGCTAGGAGTTAGTTCTTAGCGCAGGCGTTCGCTCACCCTGTGTACCATGTTTCGGCAAGGTCCCGTGCCATCCATGTCCGGCAAGAAGATCTGGTGCTCGCCATGTTTGGCAAGATCCTTTGTGTTGATCAAGAAGATCTGGTGCTCGCAATGTTAAGCAAGATCCTGTGTGTTAAAGCAAGATGAAGATCTGGTACCACCGCCTTTGGCAAGATCTCGTGCCATGTTTGGAAATAAGACCCTGCGTGTTCGGCAAGGATCTGGTTGGTGCCGCCGCATTTGGCAAGATCCCATGTTTTCGGCAAGATGTGGTGCCGCTGCCGCCTTTCTTTGGCAAGATAGATCCTGTGCCATGTTTGGCAATATAATGTCCCGTGTGTTGGGCAAGATCTTGTGCCGCATTTTGGCAATTATGATGCCGCGCCATGTCCGGGAAAATGCCGTGCCACTGTTGTGCCCTCGGCATTATTCGGCATTATTTTTGGTGTATTTTTCCCCTCTGTTGTGGAGAGGAGCGCACTCGGCACTACTACGTGCTGTTTGCGTCATATAATATAGTATGACTGCTACTACTAGTAGTAGTTGCCGTCGCTGTGTGTCTGAAGCCTATTTCAGTCAGCGAAAACGCGCTGTACGAGTACTCACTACGGCTACTCTTATTATTTTGTTTTTGTCTCCCCTAATTATCTGTAGCTGGACGTCTGCAGGGCGGGGGAGATGTGTATAAGAGACAGGGATAAAAGACCCGAGGTGGGGGGGCGCGGGCGTGGCTGGCTGGGGAGTATTGAGGCACCGAAGAAGAGTAATCGAAGTTAGATTTTGAATCTTGGTGGATACAATGATGGTGCAATATCAAATTCTGCTCGTATACATACTATATACGGCAGCAAGCAGCAGCAAAAAATAAAAAAATAAAAATACCCCATGGGTTAGTTATTTCATACCGTAGCTATAAAAAAAGCTGATGATGACGGTGTTGCATGTATGTTGAGGTGAATATTCCACGAGGATGCCACGGAGGAATTGATCGAGGCGGGAAATCACCAAGAATGGGAACAGCAGTAGATGTAGCAGAGATGAGAGCATGATGAGATGAGTGCTACCCTCTGGTGTGACTTGACATGCTGAGGGTGGGGTTATTTTTCCTTAGTCCCCGTACCTTTATTTTACCAATTAATATATATAGACCATACGTACGCGAGACGAGGTACGTGTACCTCTACCTGGAAGTATATATATATATATGTAGCTCCTCGTAGGTCGTACGTATTTTTGGGGCCGTCCACCCAGTGTATATTTGTTTGTTTTCGTCGCGTTTTTTTTCGGTTGGGTCGGAGGAATGGGTTTTGGTTGGTTGTCCTCCTTGGCATACGCGACGATTATTTGTTGATTGGTCCACTACTTATTATCCATCATCGATCGATTTCGATCTTCCTCCTGGTCTTCTCTTCTTATCTCTGCGGGTCGGCGGAAAGCACAAAAAAAGAACGTGTAAACACACACGAACGAACGAACGAACGTGTTGTTACTGAACGAACGATGCCACAGTGGTGGTGGCTGATGATGATGAGTGGACTGCAAGTTAATTTAATAAAGCTGGTAACGACATTATTTTTTTTCGTTATGTTTGTTTGCTGTTTTTTTATTGCTGTTGTCGGTGTTGTTGGTAGTAGTAGTAGATATACAAGAGTAGTGATGGAGGAACAAGAAGGAGGAGGAGAGAGGTGGAGGTGTGTGTGGTGAAGGGCCGGTGTATGGGCTATTGTTACGGCGGTATGCCTTCTTCAATAATACCACCGCCGTCGCTCTTAGTACTACCGGCCCTCTCTCTTAAGAAACGGAGTTAGATGCTGCCCGACAGGCTTTATTATTTCTTACTTTTTTATGAAGCGGGGTGGATGGATGTGTGCCGCACGAAACTGTGTGTAACAAATAGCTCCCGAATTACCTAGCTAGGGTTATTTCCTTGTTGTACGTCTGCCCCCCCCAATTCAGAAGCTTTTCACTCCTCCTCCGGCAGGTCGTAGATCGTGATCCTATAATAATAATAGATAATCTGCCGTTTTCTGAGAGGTTTTTGTGCAGGATCTGTGAATAGTACAGATAGATCCAACCCAGGACACAACATGCGCTACTACTCGTAGATCATTCATCATGCTCCCACCCGGCAACATTGTGAGCTATGATACAACAACACAACAGATCAGCAGTGAAGCATACAACATGCGGGAATACATGGATTTGCCTTGAGATTTTCTGGGTCGTCAAGCAGGAATCAATCGATGATCTCTCTCCGAGGTGTAGAGGAGGCGTTCACACGCAACCTACACCTTTTGTTTTTCCAAACAACGCTTGTTGCTAACGGCTGATGATGATGCCTATACCGCGTGCAGCGGAAATCGATAGCCGGCGACGCACATACGTTCGGCTTCTCCGGTGCCCTGTGCCTTGGAGCGTTTATAGTCGACCCAACCGCACAATCCTCGTATTGCCCCTTGGACGTACAACAAACGCTTGTTGTACAAGAAAAGTCGGTACGACACAGGCAGGTGAGGGAGGGTGTGGACCGGGACCCCCTCCCCTAGCCGCTTGCACAATGTGGACGCAAAATGCTCCTTGTTGTGGAGACATTGAACGATATACAGTAGTAAGTAGTAGTAGTAGTAGTAGTAGTAGTAGTAGTAGTAGTAGTAGTAGTAGTAGTAGTAGTAGTAGTAGTAGTAGTAGTAGTAGTAGTAGTAGTAGTAGTAGTAGTAGTAGTAGTAGTAGTAGTAGTAGTAGTAGTAGTAGTAGTAGTACACCATTTACCACACGTGTACACCGAATGGAGAGGCTGTCGACACCACTTTGTGGTGGGGGTTTGCCACGAGCATTGTTCAAATGTCTGCCCAAGGACCATTTATTTGTTTACGACCACATCGTACCAGGGAGGGAGGGGGGGGGTCCCGACTTGATCATGTGGTTCGCCCTTATCACACGTACCGAGTTGAGATGTTGTCGACATCTTCTTGTGTGGTTTGCGCTACATACATGTGGTTCAGTCAGCGTCTCCGCAAGGATTTGTTTACGCTCACACTGAGCAAGAGGGGAGTCCCGGTTTGAGCATTTAGTTCGCGAATTGCGCGCAGGTCCCGGAACACCACACAATGTGGATACTATCGGAAGGCAGAAACTGTCACCCCACGACAGCACCGTTTCACGCCGGCGGTGTTAATCGGGCTGGCGCCCGGCACTTGCAAGGGACAGCCTAGGCTGGCTTCAGACCGCCACAACAACGACAAAACTGTCTAAGACAGGATAAGGATGTAATATAAGATTGAGCATGGTGACCGAACAAGCCGGCGTGCAACTTAGGCATTTTATTACCAACAACACTCCGCACACTGAATTAATACGGTTGAAAGTTTAACGTTAGTAAATGATATGTGGCCTTCTCATTGAGCTGAAAACCCTTTTTTTTTTGTATTTCCGTACGTATAACGACGTCGCTCGCTTCGTGTCAGAGAATATAGGAGGACTGAGAGCTGTTTTCGTATTCCCTCTTGCCCCCGAGAGCTTCCAACGCGACAGTCTTGACAGCATTGCTTGCACAACGCGTTGACACTTTTGCTTGGCTTCCTTGATCGTATCTTACTGCTTGGGATTTCTCGCCTTCCTCGTCAGCTTGCGCTAAGGATGACTTCGAGACGGCAAGCTGGAGCGGCTGCGTCCTTGGATGCGTTTGGCGGTCCGTTGTCGACCCCTCCTTCGATTTTCTTTGCTTGGTAATGCATATACCACTCATAGGGGGATTGAATCCCGGGTGGCTGGCCTATGTACTATTATAGCTACTACGGCAGTCGGCTGTGTACCAGGTAGCATGTACGGTAAATATATTTTAACAACCACGACGCGCGATTTGCACCTTGTCGACGTCCTTGAATGTTCTGCCTTATTTTTGGGTCATTTAACTCCCCCCCCCAGCATGCCCCTATAAATATATGATATATTTATAGGTTGGGTTGGCGTCGGTTGGCAACGACGCTGTAAAACACGCCACTCGCTGCGTGAGCTAGACAACCAGGGTGCCGTTTTTTTTTGTCATTTTTTTTTGGCGGTCACCAAAGCTGGCGGTCGAGTAGATCATTTGTGCGGGGTGGAGAACCTTTGTTCCGCACAAGGGGAATGGTCGTTTCACGTAGTGTTAATATGGTAAGCGTCCAGAGGCAGTACATAGTAAATCCCATTGCTGTCTCGGAAGTAGCCACACCAGACATTAAATTAACTCATTGAAAGCTGTCGTCCATATGCAAGTCCGCCTGCAAGGCGGTTCTTAGCTAGGATGCAGCTCACCCTTCATGCGACTCGCCCAAACCTCACGGCGTTTCGCGCTTGGTGCAAGCAATGTCTGCCTGGTTGGTGAAAACCCAACGCGCTCCGTCCCGGCATTGTAGGGATGCGAGGGTCTATGGTCATATGACTACGGCCGTGCACAACATGAGTACACCCCCCCCCCCCCCTGGGGGTTTCGATAAAGTCGGCTATTAATAGGAAAATCGGCCTATTGAGTAGGGTGTGTGTTGTCTTATCACCTGTGTGATACAGTATACCACCTATATTCCACGCACGAGAAAAACGGTTGGGGGCGCTGGGAGATTTCGATACCCGTTTTGGGGGGGGGGAGGGGCGACTCATTTGTTGCTTGCCTTAGTCATTGACCATTGACGGTGGAGGAGCGTGGGTGGGGGGGATAAAAGGAAAGTCCATACTGATCCTGGAAGTATATGTGTGTGTATGGTCGTGTGGTTCGACAGCACGAAGATTGACGAGGTCGACGGACAGAAACTAGGCAGAAAGGAAAACAGGTAGAAGCTCTCCTGCTGGGTGTAGTAGTAGCTGCTCAAAGACGTCGAATGGGATTCAAGTGCCGGATTACCGTAAGAATGTTACAGCAGTAGTAAACGCCTCGCTGGGAGTAAACGCCCCGGGGCCCTATTTTCAGCGAAAACGAGAATAGTCTGGAGTAAACGCCCCGTGTTCAAACCAAAGTGCGAAAAACGCTCCGGCCACGTAGTAAACGCCCCCCCCCCTTCCAAATGGTTTGGGTAAAGGCCTCGGCACGAAGCGGGCAAGCTGTTTTGAGTGAGAGGAATGAAGTTAGGTGTTTCTGAAGCAGGCAAGAGATGTTTATGTTTTACATAACAAATGACGACATATTATATGGACATGTGAGGGTGGTGCCTACTGAGCTATATGGGTAATAGATCGATCGACTAGCTAACCCAGGGTAATCCCTGTATCACTCTCCCCCCTTCTGAACGACGGGATGTTTGGGACGTGAACGGCGACATGTTTGGGGCGTCGGTACCGGGTACGGCCATGCGCTGACCTACCCGCTTCGTTTCAATACCTGAGCAACCAGGGAGGCACATTTTTTATGAGCGCATGCGCAAGCTTTTCTGCAAAATAAATTTTTCGAAGTGAGATTCAAACCCGTGTCCTACCGACGATGCCAAATGTGAAGGTGATACCTGCTGAGCTGTACGTCGGGGTAAAATATCGATCGGTTACTCATCCGAGGGTAATTCTTATAATAGACAAGTTAAGTGCATGTGTTGCGCAACAGTGAGAACCAGCATGATCAGCCGAGGGCAAAAACTCAAAACTTTCAACCCCTACCTTCTGGCTTTGAAACATACTTATCACCCAGACACTCAAACGAGTACGTCACAACGCTAGTAAACGCCCCGCCCGGAGTAAACGCGCTCTTTCGGCTAAAACGAGCGTAGTCCGGAGTAATAAAACGCCCCCTCTTTAAACAAAAACGCAAAAACAAAAAAAAACACGCCCCGGCCACGTACTAAACGCCCCGGGTCGCCTCTCCACGCTTGCACAATCGCAACGCCCCGGGGGGCGTCTACTAGCAAGCGAAAAAGACGTTTCGTGCCCGCAGTTTTCTGTGAAGCAATTCAACAGTGGCTGTAGTACTATACAATTCGAGGGGGTTGAACTGACCGTCCTATTATTGCGTAGGGGCTCAGAGGGGTGACGCCCCCCACCTTGCCTCTTGTGCAGCCCCTTCCTCTCGTAGCATCCTTTCGTGCTATTCTTATCGTTGCTTCCTCTCCACACAGCGACGATGACCGTCGTATATCTTTCCCTTGGTTGTCCTTATGTTTGAAGTTAATATCTTACCAGATAGCGTATAGTCAGTAGCTGTGGGTACCTTTTGTACCAGTACGTATGGATTATGGATACAGCGGTGTCTGATGAGCCGTTTGGTATTTATTATTTGTTGGGCATTACTTCAGGCAGCAGCAGGGTATCTGCATGACACCATACATATTTGGCACCTGGTAGATCGCAAAGCAAGGCTCTCTGGTTTCAACGGGTATATATAGTGTCCCGCCATTGGTGGATCTAGCCGGCTAGTTGTAATGTACCGGTCGCCCCGGTGGTCTAACTGGTAGCCACGAAGCCTGCAGGCCCGGATGTCGAGGGTTCGATTCTCCCCATGGAGGTTTTTATATTCTCAAATGACACCGTCTGTCGAGAGCGCATATTATAGCGTGGGTAAGCAAAATTCGACGAGAGTTGACGAGGGAAGAGAGTGCTGAAATCTTCTCGCGATAAAAATGCAAGGCAAGAACCGTAGTGGGGGAGGAGGGAGAGGAGCCTACTTTGTGACCCCGGATCTGAGTTACGACTAGGGGGGGAGAAAGACGGAAGTGCGAAGATAATAAATGGGATGGACAAAAAAAAAAAAAAAAAAAAAAAAATGCCCATTTCGGGCCTCCCTGCGTGATGTCCGCGGCGTTGGTTCGCGGATGTCTGGCAAAGTTGCGCAGCAGAGTAGTACCTCTCCGTCCGGAAATGTAAAGATCGTTTAAATATCGTATCAACATTACTATAGAACAAGTGGTCCGAGAGTGGTCCTTTACATTTACGAACAGAGTGCCACCTGGCAGTGATTGTGGCAAACGAGATCCGTCTTTTACATGATACATGATACACTTCGTTTGCGATGGGCGCCGTTGCCTGATGCCTGCTACCCTATGCCGGACGTTGCATAGCATACTCCTCTATGAGTCAAGTTGCTATGAGTGCACCGGAAGCTAGATGGCACAGCAAGGCACATCGACCAGTGTAAGGCGGCAGCAGCAGGTTTGGATCGAAACATTATGAAACACATGCTCCATATGGATTTGTAGAGAGTATTTGGCGTTTTGAAAGAGGGGACGCTGATCGGAACGATTACGTCTCACCAAGCCAGTTGCTTCGAATTGTAGCTCTGCTCGCTGTGAGCTGTGTGTTAGTTGACCATGGGCAACCTTTACTCGAGGAAGAAGAAAATCTCCGCGCACAAGGTCACGGACCAGGACAGGGCTGTTCTGGACCTCAAGAACTCGCGCGACCGCCTGACGCGCTACCAAAAAAGAGTGAGAGATGAACGCATTTTACTGTAAAAAAATAATACGAAAAATACGACTGGAAACGGTACACTCGTAGATACCACTCTGTACGAAAATGTAAAAGGCCGTTTGTATATAAACATAAATAATAACATGATCCTTATATTTTCGGTCAGAGAAGTGCCTATTCCTTCGAAACGAATCACGACGTAAATTTGGCGGCCGTAGTTCTACAGCAAGCAGCAGCACGCGTACGAGTACTCGTACTCGTACCGGTTCGATGCCGACTGCTGTCCTATTGCCGTACGTATAATAGTCGAGTCGTCAAGCAATCGATCCTTGTACGTATTGTCTGTCTAACCCACAGGTCAGCGGTTCATGAGGAGAATATATGTCGTTGGCAAGGACATCCAATTGTCCTGTGACATTGCTCTTGCTTGCTTGTTCGTACTGCTGTACCGACGCTTTTACACTGCTATCGTGTGCCTGGTACGTACTGCCGTCTGCTGCACACTGCTGCTGTGCTGAAGGGTACGTACGTAATGTACGACTTGATAGCAACCTCCTTTTGAATTATCTGTTTGGTACCTCTGGTACCTCAGTATCATATATACGAGTAGTCTACATCCACAGCCACGGCTGCCCCCGGCCGTGGCGTAGCGACGACGTGTCGGGGTAATCAATCGGCTTGCGGCACAGAGTACAGTACAAACCTGTCGTACGCGTATATAGTACGTTTTAGTAGTGTACGTAATCATGTGTGTACGTACGTAGTGACCATGTTTGCGCTTCAGCTCAACTCGCAGCGAAGCTAAAAATACAGCAGTGGGTACACCCCCCGTGACAAGTCAAAACAGGCACATTGCTCTTATCTGTAGTGGGAAATATATAGCTTTTAGTATAGGCGGGACACACCGATTTGACCGCTCTTAACCCTTTTAGAACTGCAGTCCCGTTTTGGGGACAAATTACTTAGAATTTGAGTGGTTTGCCCCCAAAACGGGAATGCAGTTCTAAAAGGGTTAAATCCCGAATGTTCTTATCTTGAAGCGCTCTTCAATCGGGGCACCCACTGCTGCTGCTGCTGTAACGGACAGATCATGATCTACTGCTGTGTGCAATAGATCGTGTAGATCCTAACGTAACGGCGTCGTCTATTGTCGTCTGTTGTTCACGACCGTACATCTGCTCACGATAATTCGGTGGTGCCGTCACGCTACGAGTACCCCTTTTATACCCTGCGACTCGTTGTTGTTGGCAGCTCGGCAAAAGGCAGTTATTATTGCACAACGTGAGCAAACTCATCAATTTACATGTTACGTGCATTGCTATGAGACGTGCAGGATCGGTGTTTAATAAGTCCAGATCCAACCAACGAAACATGTCCGAGGCCATGCAGGTTATACGGCTTCCACCCGGCAAGATGATGAGCTACTACTGCTGCTGTAGTACAGTAGATCATACAGACCAGGAATCTATATCCGTTCGGGAATAATCTACAACGAGATCGTGAAATGGGAACGTCGATTATCTGACCGATGTGTGGAAAACCCTGTTGAAAACCGCAGTCCCGTTGTGAGTACAAACCACTTGAAATTAGAGTCAGGTTTAGGGGCTTTTAGTATCGGAGAGTTTTTAAAAATACGGTACATATAATTCGAACGCACACTGTTGAGGGGCCGGGGGGGGGGTCTGGGGGAGGGCGCGTCGCCCCCCCCCGACACTGTATTGCATCCAAGCTCTGTTCGGCTGCCGTGCCAACCTAGACTACACGCTATTTGCGTCCAAGTCTGGTACTGATTTCGAACGCACACTGTCGTGCGGGGGGGGGGTTCTGGGGGGGGCGCGTCGCCCCCCCCCGACACTGTATTGCATCCAAGCTCTGTTCGGCTGCCGTGCCAACCTAGACTACACTGCTATTTGCGTCCAAGTCTGGTACTGGATTTCGAACGCACACTGTCGCGGGCCCCGAGGGGGGGGTTCGGAGGGGGGCGCGTCGCCCCCCCCCGACACTGGCTATTGCATCCAAGCTCTGTTCGGCTGCCGTGCCAACCTAGCACTACACTGCTATTTGCGTCCACGGTTGTGGTGCTGTGAGGGTGGTGTGTGCTATGAGTCTTCGTATCTCTAATCGTGCTAGACTTCTGCGTGTCTTCGGCTATGCTTTACCATGTGCTGTTGTGTGTCTGTATGACGCCAGTGCTTACATCCTACTGCTGCTGTAGGTGTGTGCTATGAGCCTTTGTAGTTTGCTCGTGCTAGACTTGTTCTGCTTCGTCGTGTTCGGCCATGTCTTACCCAAACATATTCGCCTTCTTGTGCCCTGGGTCTTCGGAAAAAAAATCCTCTTCTGAGAAACGCCACCTACTGGAAACTAAACCCGTGCTACTGCTGCGGCTGCTGTGGTGCTGTGAGGATGGTGTGTGCTATGAGTCTTCGTATCTCTAATCGTGCTAGACTTCTGCGTGTTTCTTGGCTATGCTTTACCATGTGCTGTTGTGTGTCTGTATGACCCAGACTTACATCCTACGCTGCTGTGGGTGTGTGCTATGAGCCTTGTACGTTTGCTCGTGCTAGACTTCTTCTGCTCGTCGTGTTCGGCCATGTCTTACCCAAACATATTCGCCTTCATTGTGCCCTGGCTCTTCGGAAAAAAATCCTTTTGAGAAACGCCCCTACTGGAAGATAAACCCGTGCTACTGCTCCGGCTGCTGTGGTGCTGTGGGATGGTGTGTGCTATGAGTCTTCGTATCTCTAATCGTGCTACGACTTCTGCGTGTCTTCGGCTATGCTTTACCATGTGCTGTTGTGTGTCTGTTGACGCACAGTACTTACATCTACTACTGCTGTGGGTGTGTGCTATGAGCCTTCGTACGTTTGCTCGTGCTAGACTTCTTCTGATCGTCGTCTTGTCTTCGGCCATGTCTTACCCAAACATATTCGCCTCCTTTCGTGCCCTGGGCAATTACTTCGGTCCCACCAACACACGACTCCCGCAAACCAATTTCTCGCTAAAACGAGCCACCAAAACACTGTGACTTCGCTCCCACCAACACATGACTCCCGCGAACCAATTTCTCGACAAAGCGAGCCACCAAAACACTGTGACTTCGATCCAACAAACCCACGACTCCCGCAAACCAATTTATCGCCAAAGCGAGCCACCAAAACACTGCTATGACTTCGCTCCCAACACACGACTCTCGCAAACCAATTTCTCGCCAAAGAGAGCCACCAAAACACTGTGACTTCGCTCCAACCAGCACACGACTCCCGCAAACCAATTTCTCGCCAAAGCGAGCCACCAAAACACTGTGATTTCGCTCCCACCAACCACGACTCCCGCAAACCAATTTCTCGCCAAAGCGAGCCACCAAAACACTGTGACTTCGCTCCAACCAACACACGACTCCCGCAAACCAATTTCTCGCCAAAGCGAGCCACCAAAACGCTGTGAATGGCACTAACAGTTCACCCTTCTCGGCCTATGTATTTTCCCCCCCCATATTTGTGAAATAATTCCCATGATTTGTTAAATAATTTCCAAATATTGTACGTATATATGTGAAATCTTAACAAAGGGCAAATATGAGGAGAGTTGAATTTTCAAAGTTCAAGTTAGGAAATTCTGGAGAAAAAAAAACGCTCTCGAAAATCTCTCCGATATTACGGCCCTCAGTTTGTTTTTTTCGCTTTTTCTTGTGAGTTTATTTTCGTTCTTTCAGCGCCCGCTACGCTCGCGCAAGAAAGGGGCACAACAGAGGCCCATGATGTAGTGCAAGCACGACTTGAAAATGCCAAGAGGTTCATGGTGCAGCGAAGAAACGACGGAGTTGACATACATGCATGCAAAACATAGCTCGGGATTGGATGCACATTTTAGCTCCATGCTCCAGACGACAAAGAAAGCTGTACGTTCGAAAGGAGAAGCACAGCAACGGCTCACGAGCACGGCCCTGCGCTGCCTGCCGTGGGGGTGTTATTTATGCCGTTTTCGTGATTATGTGTGGTAGTACAACCACAGCAGTAGTACTTTAGTACTTCGTACTTTGTACGAGTATACGTATTGCGTGAAAGCAACAAAGCACAGCACAGCACCAGCACGGTCGTCAAGTTGTTAAGTATGATACGAAAACAAAAAATCCACAAAACTCAGAAATACTACTCGTACAAACGTACTCGTACTCGTACTCGTACTCGAAAAATAAGGCAGGACGGAGCGAAAAAAAAAACGAAAAAGAAACGTCGGAAAGAAATGAAAATCAAGTGACACGAAAAATTGATTTTGAAAAAAAATCCCGACAGGCCATCGTGTCTGTGATGATTGCACCGCTTTTTGTTTTTGAACATATGTCGCGTTGTGTCAGCCTGGACGCTCCCCGCCCACCCGCGATCCCTCGCCATCGATTTCGGTCCGGGTCGAGCTCTACTGACTCTCTGCCCCAGTGAGCCCCGTGGCCTGCCTCGCGTGAAGCCCGGTGCTCACCGTGGCCCTCGTTCGCCCGCTCGAGGATATGGTGTTCAACGCGCCTGGCTCTCTCTCTCTCTCTTTAATAATATTGTTCGAGCAGTAAGCACCGCTTGAATTTTCTTTTACACAGAGAAACGACCTTATAATTTCGGACATAGTGGATTCACACAGCAGCAGCACGGCAGACAAAGCTCCTTCATGCTCCCTTGTGTCTCGATGGACACATCCACGCCTAGCCAACGAAAAAGGCGACCGCGCCCCTTCTGATCCCCCCCTCACTGGCGAGCGCCCTCCCATATCCGCGATGGCGCCGGGCTCGCCCGCGCTGCCGTGCTCACTGTACACGCACGAACGAATCCCGAACCGAAAAAGCAAAAAACTCTGGCCAACAAAGACAGGAAGGACGCTTGGCGATTAATGGAAGAAGGCCGGTGTGAAGTGGGAGCTCTGAGAGGCCAGGGATGGGAATCCCTGAAAGATATATTAGTAAGTATGTCTATGCATGTCATTGCATTGGCCGGCGTCCCCGGTGGAATGACAGGTGAATCTCGTCCTGTTGAGTCAGGTCGTGGGTTCGAGCCCCCCCGCGTGCATGCTGTCTCCGTAGGGACTTTTTCTCGCAATAAATATCTTAGACTACGCGTAGCGGGGCGCGAGAGCGTGAGTTAGCAAAATTCGATGAAAATCGACGAGCGTTGGGAATGCTGAACCCTGTGCGCGATAAAAATCAAGGCACGAACCGTAGTGGGGAGGAAGAGAGAGCCTGCTTTGTGACCCCGAATCTGAGTTACGACTATGGAGAGGGACAGAAGTGCGAATACAATAAATGGGATGGAGAAAATAAAATAAAATGATCTACTCTGCTTGCTGCATTACAACGTCTATAGTATATCAGCCCGTGTCGTGGTGTCATGATCACATAGCTTGTATCTCTCTACTGTAGGATGAAGATTCGGATGCCGACGGGTAGGAAGAACGGTTCCGCTGGGCCTCGCAATAAACGAGTGGTCAGAAACCGCATAACCACCCGACATAGAGGGCTTGACACGTACGTGGTTACGTCGTCCGATTTATATCTGAAATATCGACATATTGAGTTTTAGATCAAATATCGTATCGAACGTGGCTCCCATCTACCCCCTTGCATCTCTGTATTTTGTTATTTGGAGATACTGAAAAAAACGTTCGACCGATGCTCCCTGAAACTCTGCATCGCTGTCTGCACTCGGAGTATACTTTGAATATCGAGTACTACACTTCTTACACGAAGAACGGAAAACGTTGTGGTATATACTAGCGACCCAATAAAACGGTGAATACTGGGAGTAAGAGAAACATGCTGAATGTCCAAATACTGCGATTACTGGGTGTTGATAAAAAGTGATTCAGTATTATCCCGAATACAACCAGCACCCCCATTAAAACCACCCGAAATTCTCGAAGTACTCAAAATATCAAAAGGAGTCAACCCTTACATTCCGCGAGGCATTGCATAACTATTATTGTTATCATCCCCATCCGACAATGTGCAGCATGATCTTCAGCGTTGATCACTCATAAAATTCCCAAAAACAGAAAACCACGGAAACCAAGGAAACCTATGCGTACAGTAACACCCGCCTTCTATGTCTGCTTCCCGCCAAGATATACCCACAAATACTCCATTTGTTGTCCTCGCCTCCTCCTTCTTCCCAATATGCACTCTTTCGTAATACTATTAATAGTAAATACTCGTGAAGTACCGCCTTTATTCCAGGAACCAAGAGCAATACTGAACTCCGAAATACCGCGAAGGCACGCGAGGTTCCCGGATTATCTCCTCTCCTCGAAAATATTGAACATGACGGGGATGCCAGGGGACGCGGACGGCGCAACGAGTTCGATACGAGATATGTACAAGGTATGGCAAGTTCGATACGAATTTATCTATTCGTATCGGCAATATCCCGGTGGTCGGTCAATTGCTCGCCTCGTACTTCCGTCTCTAGCAGCCCACGAGATCGGAAACCTACGTCACCTACGAACAGCTGATTTTTCTAATTGAAAATTAATTGCTGAAAATTCCGATGACAATGATAATCGAAAATATTATTGTTTTTTTGTTTGTAAGAGATGTACTTCCCCTCACATTCAAAAGTTACAATGTAAACTATTGTCATTCGCGACAGCAGTCGACGACAAGAAACAATACGAATCTGCATTCATCATCATCAGTCTCAAAATATTTAGAAAAATTAAAACATATGTATCATATATGGCGATGATCCAAGAATATCGGGATTTACGGGGGGGGGCGAGGTGCCTCGACCCTAGATATCAATTCCCTTACGACAACCTCTGTTTTACCAGCAGCATGTGAAGGCTCATTTCCCATATGTGTTTGTGTGCTTCGATACTACCATCGATACACATATATATTCGGGGTCAACTTTTTATTGTTAGCGAAATAAAACCAACAAAAAAAAACCAATACAACCGATTATCATTGTCATCAGAAAGGAAAGGCAACTCTCGATTAGGGCCCGTATTAACGAACATTTGTTTTCGTTTGTGTTCGAGTTTTTTGTTTTTGTTCGTTTGTTTTGATTTGACCTGATTGGTCGAAACGTGAATAACCAGCAAGATATTTCAATTTCAAAACTGAGTAGTTCAATATAACGGAATTCCACAAGAAGTCTTTTGGGGCTTCTTTTGCTCTTTTTTTTCTGTTGAATTGGGAGTTCATCCAACTCGACGTGGCGTGTTCCATGAAACCGAAGGGAGCCACGCAAACATGAGCCATGTCGTCGACTGATTCAAAGGCGAGATCCACTTTTCCCGAGAGGCACGGCCACCGGATCAGCCGCAGCGCGAGGTCCGACGGCCCCTACCATAGGATGGACCGCTTGCGGCGCCTAAAAGGTAATATAGGCCGTCTCAAATCCAAGTTTTCACCCCTCTTTGCCTCCCAAACCACACGAGCACCGACCAGGTCGCGACTTGGCGTAGAACTTCGATCTCTGCATCCCCGTCGCTGCTGCCCGCGTTGGGCTTCGGGGCTGCGCCAGCCCACCCAAGACATCCCTAGAGTGATAGCCTCCTAGCCGGTGCTGGCAGACATATTTTCCGCTGGCAGCGGCGCCCCGGGGAGGACACAGGCCGTAGGTCGCCTCGTTGGTTACTCACGGGTGTTCATTGACCCTTGTGCGTTATTCTCATTTCATGACGCAATACACCATCCCTCGATAAGACCCAAACACGTTTTTTCAGGGAAATCGTATTCAAAACAAACGAAAAACAAAAATTGTTTTCCCATTTCAATAAAAAGCGATGTTCGTTAAGATGGGCCCTTAGGTTATATAGGAAAAAAGGCATTTTACGAGCACAGCCTTCTTTAGTTTTTCTTTATGGTTTTCGGATCTTCCCACGTAGTAGGGCTTCAGCACCTTTTCTTTGTGCGACCACGATTTGTTTTTTTGCAGGAGCTCATGTGACAACGTGACAACAACAACAGCAAGAACAGCAACAATAACAACAACAACAACAACAACAACAAAAACAACAACAACAACAACAACAACAATAACAACAACAATAACAACAACAACAACAAAAACAACAATCGCAACACCAACTTCACTACATATATATATTATGTGTACGTTGTTTTGCGTGGGTTTTGGTTGTGAGTCATATTAATGCCGGTCGCCTCGTTGGGCTAGCAGGTACTGGTACCCACGAAGACTGTTAAAGTCAAGATCGTCAGTTCGAGCTCCCCCGAGTTTGCTCGTAAGGACACTTTCTCGCAAACAAATACGTCGACTGGCGGAAAGCGCGAGAGCGTGAGGTAACAAAACGCAAAATTCGATGAAAATCGACAAGCGTTGGGAAGGCTAAACCCTCTGCGTGATCAAAATCAAGTCAAACTCATTTCCATTTCCAGCTAAACCCCCCCCTTCTTCTTTCAAATTCCTGACTTTGCACCCAGGGCCAAACCCTTGCTCGTCAACGCCACGAATTGAGCCCCATACTATTAATAGATGGTATTCTTCCTTCCTGTATCAAAACTTCCCAGCCTATGTATCTCCAGCTCAACCAACTGCACCGTCATGATACATACTGCTACATACTTTATAAACCTTTCCCGATCCCCTCTTTCAATCATGCCAATGATTATATACCTCTCCACAAACCCCAGATTCCCTTCGTTTAATTGTCCACAGATATTTCTAGTACCTCGTGGAGTAAAGTGAGGAATATTCGAGGTAAACGTACTTCAGGTACTTGGTGTACTCGGAGTATTTACTTCGGGATACTGCTCGTACTTGGAGTATTTCGAGATTCTGTACTTCAGATACTGCCATACTCGGAGTATTTGGGGTCCGATACTGCGGGTACTCCTTGTACTCGGCGTATTAGGGCCTGCAGCACTACTCATACTCCAAGTACTCCGAGTATCCAGGCCGCCAGTATACTCTATCACTCTCAGTACTCGTAGTACGAAATTTACTCGATACTCGGAGAATACTCGGAGTGTGATGTATATTAGGAGTATATTTGCATCATTTAACAGACTCGGCCGTCATGACTTCCTGGTTTTGGGAGCATGTGACTGGTGTTTATAGCATTTCATATTTTACAGATTCCCCCACTGCCTGGGAGTATAATTAGAGTATTCTAGAGAAAAAAAATACTCCAGGTACTTTGTGTACTCGCAGTATTTCGGTGTTCAATACTCTTGATACTCGGAGTACTCCGAGTGATTGATATGTTTGTACTCCGAATACTACAAGCACTCGAGGATATTTACTGCTCATACTCCCAGTACTCGGAGTATTTGGGCCTTCAGTACTGCTCACACTGCAATTCCACAGATGCTCGGAGTATACTCGATACTCCGAGTATACTCGCGTTATTCAGTATATTTCGTACTCCGAGTACTGAGAGTATCATAGCACTGGTGGCCTAAATAATCGGAGTGCTTGGAGTGTGAACAGTACTGAAGGCCCAAAAACTCCGAGTACTGCGAGTATGAGCAGTACTTACACAAAGCAGTACTCGGAGTAAACACACCTAGATTACTCGGAGTACTCCGAGTATCGAGAGTAATAGACACCGAAATACTGCGAGTACACAAAGTACCTGAAGTCCCGAAATACTCCGAGTACACAAAGTAGATGAAGTAGTTTTTCTCGAAAATACTTTAATTACACTCCAAGGTAATGGGAGCATCTGTGAATTACGGAATGCTATAAACGTCAGTCACATGCTCCCAGAACCTGGGAGGAATGACGGCCGAGTCTTTAAAATGACGCAAAGATGCTCCTAACGCACTTCACATTCCGAGTATACTCCGAGTATCGAGTACGCTTGGTACTCCAAGTACATAAGAGTATTAGAGCACTGGCGGCCTGAATACTCGTAGTACTTGGAGTATGATGAGTACTGAAGCCTCAAATACTCGGAGTACAAGGAGTACCCGCAGTATCGGACCCCGAAATACTCCGAGCACATGCAGTATTGAGAGTGTTCATACCCGAAATACTCCGAGTACGAGCAGTATCCCGAGTATTGAACCCCGAAATACTCCGAGTACACGAAGCACTTGAAGTAACATATCTCTTATACTCGATATTTTACTCCAAGGTACTCGGAGCATCTGTGCAATCTTCCACGTGGGGGAGGAGGCAGAGGAGCCTATTTTGGGACCCCGGATCTGAGTTACGACTAGTAATATGGGGGGGAAAAGAGAGAAGTGCGAAGATAACAAATAAATGGGATGAAAAAAAATGAAAAAAAAAATGCTGCATTTACGTATAATATGTACGCACGTGCATACCCGTACTGCTCCAGGGTTGTATACCAATGTTTCCATACGTATACGTATACAGATACTTTTTAGGACACCTTACGTAATGTAATAGCCTTTTTTTCCGAAACCGAATGACACTTTTCGGAAACATTTTGCAGCGGAATTGTGCAGCAGCGTATACAGCAGCTACTAGTACGAGCTGGTTCAGGCATATCACCCAAAATTTTGTCAGTCACGAATGCCGCATGCAACTACAACTCCAATGCCACATATTTGGTGTCATACTGACCGCCATGAACAGTGGAAGAGGGTGACGTCGCCAGGTTTTTTTTCAAGGACCTAAAACTGGCGCTATCGCTGAAAATGTGGCCAGACCAATCACAGGGCTTCAAAGTGGTCAACAATAGTCAGGCGTTTCGGTAGGAAAACATTTCCCCCCCCCAATTGTTTTTTCTGAACGAGCCGCTTCCAGGTGGTTCAAGGTATGTTTGTACAAAGTTTTGACGCCCAAAATCGATTATATACTGAAACTAAGTAATTACGAGGCGACGCCTATTTTTGCACTTTTACCGCACAAAAGTCCAAATGTCCACGCTGTTTTTTGAAGATAGACCCTGAAATTTGGTACACGTGTTTTATGCGCCCTACCCGAGCTTTTCACGAATGAGATTTTTTTATTTTTTTTTCCGCCGGAAATTTCGGAAGATTTCCCAAAAAATAGAAATATCTGACGAAAAAAAAAAAAAAAAAAACTCTTCAGTTCAAGTCTCGGGTAGGGCGCATAAAACACGTGTGCCAAATTTCAGGGTCTATCCCCAAAAAACGACGTGGGCATTCGCCACTGAATGAATTTTGGGTGATATTCCTGAACCAGCCTGTATCAACAATGTATACTACACCCCGTTTTCTGTTCCTTGCAGCACCAGTACGTATGTATGATATCTGCAATTTGCATTTAACCCATTTAGAACTGCAGTCCCGACGTTGGGACAAAACACTAGGAATTAGACTGAGATATTTATTATTCAGTACTAGACAGTTGTGCAGTTCTTAATAGGTTAAATATGAAATAAAATAAAACTACTTTCAAACTTGGCGGCTACGACTCGTGCTAAATTAAGCAGTACTACCTGGTACATACGACGTATTACTGCTGTGAGGGGCAAGAACAATTTTTACTACTGGTACAGACTGCTACCAGAGTAAAAGGTA
Source organism: Saccharina japonica (assembly GCA_008828725.1). Classification (NCBI taxonomy): domain Eukaryota; class Phaeophyceae; order Laminariales; family Laminariaceae; genus Saccharina; species Saccharina japonica. Next base: position 67,293 of record MEHQ01004370.1, on the reverse strand, counting down.
CCCTCGTAGTTTTTTCTTCTGCTACCAGAGTACATGGAAGTAAAATAATAATAGTGCTAGTGCTGCATAGCTCATCGCTATATTGAAAATTAAAGATCGCGTTTCTCATGAAAGCCGCGGCCCTTGTGTGTGTATCCTCGTACAGTACGCGACACCAGTCAAGGATCACTCATTTCTGGCCAGGCTAGAATTCTTATGTAGGGCAGGGTGTGTCCTTACAGTATTTTCAGTACAAAATAGGTCATTTTCTTATTTTCGTAAACAAATCAAGCCTGATATTATTATTGCCGAGTTCCTAAATGCTGTTGCGTACTGTATTCTGAGTACGTCGTAGCAGCATTCTTTGCTGAAGATACGGTAAATGCTTTCGGTCGGGCCGTTGTTGTTGGAGTTGCGTAGAACTCGCTTAGAAGTTGCCTTGCACAGGTCCTGGGTCGATGGTCCCTTGTAGTCGTCGTTACGGCCGACGAAAGGAGCCGAGCAGTGTTAGTGTTATTGATAATAGTATCATACGCGTTTCGCAAGGAGATGCTGCCGCCCACGAGGGGTCGAATTACAAGCATATGATATATACGTGCAAACGAATACATTTGAAATAGCACTGCTTTGAGATCGAGAAGTTCGCCGAAACACCTCTCTCTCTCTTTGAAAGCTGTGTGGGGTATGATACACCGAGAGGGGTATCTCAGAGAGATCGATCCCAATCGGGGTTAAATCGAGTCAGCTTGAGAGGAGAGGTCGAGGTTGTCCATGCAGCGGACGTTTAACGTCCACACAGCAGTTCACAGATCTGGTCTGGCCGGATATGAAATTCCTAATTTCAAGATGAATTCTTCCATGCATGCGCAGGCGTGTTCAGAGGCCTACGTACGGTAGATACGTAAAACCATGACCGTCACGATACAGCAAAACACTACTGCTGTGCTTTGGGTTGTTGTTTCATACCCCTTTTGAAACTTGGTCAGTCACACAAGATCAACGGACGACGATCACGACTACTGACGACCAACCTGACAGACGGCAGAGTAATACACCTGTTTCCACGATATTTGACACCATCTATCATTTGCATGGTGCGTTGGTTTTGGCCTTCATCCAGCAGTACACGACCGCTACACCCCTTGCTGACGCCCACACACAACACAACAAGACGTCCCCAAGTTTATTTGCGACCGGGAGCAGACAACGTCGGCAGAGGTTCAGCGCGGCAAGAGGTGAGTGCGCATTTTGGACTCGCGGCTATCTCGCGTAGCGACCCTGTTGTACGGAGAGTCTTCGCGAGTTGCGCGTGTTGTGTCCCTGTATTGCGTATCTCGCTCTGGGGGTCTGAGATGAGCTCGGTAGGCGCGAGGTTTTGGGTTTCTCGCTTGTGTGATAGAGCTGGACCCACGCTTTGGGATGAACCAGTTCATGTGAGAATCACACTTGATACATTTTCGCAGAAGACTGAGTACTTGAGGTATGTGCAACGGTGAAGAGTACGAGTCTCAGTGCTCGGGACACAGTCAGTCGCCCTCGTCATTTTAGACGATGTAATCTCGTCAAAGGTACGAGGAGCTGAGACGAGAGCGCAGTCGCTCATTCCAAGGGTACGCCAGTCTTTAGGTCCTTGGCCCACAACTCGCCAGTTTCAGTCACTTCACGGAGGATCCAGTCCCAAGGGTTCCTGGAGGTACTGTAGTATCTCTTTAGTTTTGACATGTCCCGAGGGCGGTGCAGTATGGTTTGTAGACGGCGCAGTGGCTCGTGGAAACTCGCTTGTTTCCAAGGGCGAGAGGCGGCGGTTCGTCTGTCGTGGGTTCCAAGGGTATACCATAATATAACATACGTGCTGACTGCATACTATATCCATTTTTATTGTTCCAGCAAGCAATTTAGTCCATGGTGGTCACATGACAGACGCAAAAGCTCTGGATGAAGTGGAAGAATATTTTACCTCGCGGACACATAATCGACAAAGCACAACGCACTACGCACAACGCAGTACGATATACCTGGTACATAAAACTGAACTGTAGGCACCTCGTACATCTCAACCAGTAGAAAGCAAAGTCAATCCAAAGGAAACAGGAAAAAAGGCCAGACAAACATGAGAAAAGGAAGAGGAATGAGAAAGGAGAACATAATGAGACATTCTAGAGGAAATCCGAAAACAACGAGAAACCGGGAAGCGTGGAGAACTATTAACTGATTGTGCGGTAAGATCTTCCAGGGAAGGGGTCGGGCTTTTCACTGTTTGAGGGCTAGAAATAAGTTCCTGGTGCATGGTTGGGATCAAGCAACGGGCGTAGACCTAACCCGACTCCTAACCCTAACCATAACGCTGCACCAAAACCAGACCTAAAACGCCCCAAACACGAGCTAGAAACGTGGCTTGCGCCGCTTTCGCGTTTCGTGTATTTACTCCGAACCTGCGAAACATGATATACCCCCTTGCACTATTAGTGGCTACTACTGCTGCTGTAAATGCACCGAAAACACCCCGGAAATATCCTATCGGGTGAAATGTGAATACTACTGCTCGTACTACCGGAAGCATGACAAAACGGGTGGATACAAAAAAACGTACGCAACAAGTGCAAACACACAAGCGGATACACAGACCTGCATACTCGCAGGTACTCGTAGGTATAATAGGCGCGGGAGGTGGCGACATATGAGGAAACCAAACGACCAGAGCCGAACAACTAACAGCAAAGACCATCAACACGGCAGAGCTTATAATAGGTCTTTGAACGCACATATACAAACATAAAATAGCGATAGACCTACGAAGCTAGAACAGGAGAGAACAAGTAAAAACCAAGGATAAAATTAAAAGACAGAATAACATACGTTCGACAAGGGGAAAAGGGAAAAAAAGAAAAAAAGGATAACAGGGAAAGCAAACTGAACAAACAAGGGGAACATACCGAAAACGAGGGGGTGCAGGCGGCCCTACGCTAGCTACTACTTCAGGACTGGAAAGGCTCGCATCCCGACGATGATGACCATACCGAGTCGTACGTTTTGTCGGGAATCCCCCTAACCAGGCCCTATCCTACCCTGCCCCTGTCTGGAGGTAATGGTGTCAGCGGTAAGCGTCGAAGTTGCACGGCAGCCGTCGTGTGCCGCTTGCTGCGTCACTCCTGTTCTGGTCGTGTCGTTTACGCAAGAAACCCTTTCCCCCGTGCTGGACCACTCGAAACCACTGGTCGGGCTTCTGTGCCACCTCGTGCCACTTTTTTTACCTGATGCCGAACGCCTCGAGGTCCTCTTCGCGGCGCCGCACCCAGTATATCCCCTGTCAAAATTTGTAGCCCATACCACCGACTAGCTCCTGAGTAATCAACCACCGCGACGGCCGCTCCCCTCCCATGCGTGCGACAAAACCAGCGAACGCTTACCCTCCGTACGAGGAATTAAAACCCCGATATTCGCAAATCGTGACTTGCGCCAAGGGCTTCGACTTTGGCTTTGTGCGTGCCTCGGTTACGAGACTGCTGCTTGTCGCTTGTGTCTCTTTGTTTTACGTTTGGTGGTCTTTGTCAATGTTCACCTGCTGTATCGAACATCTCCAGAACCGCCTTTGCAAGCTGCGTATGATACGGTAGTTCGATCACACGTGCTGCTTTGTTCAGGTACGAGCGTAGTAGGTTTTGCTTTGCACTCGTGCTATAATATATATTAATAGCGGCCTACTAGATCTCAAAGTTGTTGTGCGAAAGGAACCCGCCGTTAAGTATCTTCTGTTCCACCCCCCTTAAGGGAATGTAACGACAGCAATAATACTACAGCACTACGTGATGTATGTACCACGGCTGTCGACGAAGTATTGTTACCTCCGGCGTCGGTGGTGTTTCGTTTAGGCAACAACCCGTTCCTGCGATCTGGTTCGTCTTTTTTGTGTTTGCACTGATAGTTTTTGTGACCCTTCCGCGTTTTCACTTTTACTTACGTCATGTCTTCTCCTGATATTTTCGATGTTTCAATGTTCATGGAGATAAATATATAGGAGATACAGCAACAGAGTACTACTGTAGTAGTCCAGCAACAATTACATATACTCCTCCTGCTGCTAACCTAGTTGCGGTACTCGTATGTCGCAACAGTAGTTGATGGGTGGCGCAGCGTAGGACAGGCGCCACGCAACAAGGTTTTTAGCAGGCCAAAACATTGTCGCGCGATTATTGTTCGACGGAGAATAGTGTTATTGTTGATGAACCTTTTTACCTCCTGCCTGTCTTCCGTACTGTATTAGGCGACGATAACGGTTTTGAGCGTCTAAACGCACTTTGTCGGGGGGTGTTCCCGGCAATTATCCCCTCGAGTTTAGCTTTCGTTTCTCCTACGGCGGGCCTACTGGGGGAACCTACGGGAGTGCTAACACGCTTGCCGCTCGTGTTGCGCTGCTCGCGCAACGGAGCCCTATCCAATGCCGTAATATATATATACTATACCTGGTGCATACATACATCAACTATACCAGTATGATTTATAAACACGAGCATTTGACATCCATAAATAGTTTTAGGACTGGAGTCCCGTTTTGGGGACAAACCACTCAAATTCTAAGTAATGTGTACCTTAAACGGGACTCCAGTACTATAAGGGTTAATTATGCAGTAGTCCACCGGAACCCCAGGCTTTAGTCCTGTAGTCCTGGCCTTTGTTCGCGTAGGAGTAGGGACGGCGCATTTGCCATTTCCCCTTTGCGTGTCATGTGTGCGTATTGGTGAATACCGGGAACTTCGTAAATAATGATGAGAAGCGCCTGGTGCTCGTACGACAGCTGAATTATGTTGAAACTTTCCGGGCAGTAGTACACCGTATGCATATATAGCTACAGTAGGATAACTTCGACACGCGAATGGATATCTCGACGCTCTCGTTCCTGGACTAATATGCTGGTCGGTCAGACGGGACCTCCCAGTTTTTCCCCGGGGTCGAGCTTGCAACTACTTTTTTATTTGTTTTTTTTTCCATCCCTTGTCCCATTTATTATCTTTGCCCTCGCTTTCTCTCTCCTTCCTAGTCGTAACTCAGATCCGGGGTCACAAAGTAGGCTCTTCTCCCTCCTCCCCCACTACGGTTCTTGCCTTTCATTTTTATCGCGAGAAGATTTCAGCACTTTCTTCGCTCGTCGACTTGCGTCGATTCCGCCTACCCACGCCACGAAGGCGCTCTCAGCAATTGGTTCATATTTTTTTTTTCAAATAAAGACAAAATATCTCACCACGGTGGGATTCGATCTTTGGTACCAATGAGAGTAGTCTTTGAAGCTGACCACTACTCTATCGGGGCGACCGGACTGCTGTGATTACTTTTCAGTTTTTTTGGCGTAATATTTTGCTGTGGAACCAACATGTTGGAACACTGAAAAAATCGAGCCGTACCAAGGGCGCACAAAAAAAAAAGTTATCGACACCACACACCCCCCCCTCTATAACGAGCCGTACCAAGGGCGCACAAAAAAAAAAGTTATCGACACCACACACCCCCCCCCCCTATATTGGAGGGAAGAAACCGGACCGTTGTGATCCCAGAAAACAATAAGTCAAGTTTTTTTTTAATTACCCCCCCCCCACCCCCGACCAGCGAAAAAAAAATAGGGCGGGTCTCTAAAACCAAGTTGAAAAAAGGGAACAAAAAACGAAAAAAAAATGGTTTTTGCTCATTTCGTCCTGTGATCACAGCGATCCGGTTTGTTTTTTATTCTGACCTTCCTAGGTATGTGGTGTCGTTTTCTTTTTTTTGTTGTGCGCCCTTGGCCGTACTAATAAATTACCGTGTTCTCCGTTTTTTTTTTGTCTTATTTTTCCTTCTAAGCGCATTTCTCCCGGCCGTGGTGTCTTTGATGAGCAACAACTCCTTCCTGCGCTTTGTGGTGGTCCCTATTTTGATTGTATTCAAACATAAAAACGGGCACGGACCGTACAGTATCTCCATGAGCATTAAAACCTCGATTATAGTCTCTGGGAAATACATGAAAGAGGGAAAGTGGAAGGCGGAGGGGATACGAAAACAAGCTCGTTATTTCTGCCCAGTGTCTGTGTGTCTGTCCTGGTCCCTAATCCTGGAGGTATACAAACACAGACTATAAGACAGAGAAACGACATAACGAAAAAAATAAGAACAAACAGACAAAATCCAAAAACAAAATGGGGAATGAAACAGCAGTGTAACTTTTCAATATTCAGGCGTATATGACGAAAACAATTTTGTGTGATGCGGAGAACCACATTGATTGGCTAAATATTGACCCCGTATATTATACTTCGAAGTATATCGTACATAATATTATACAGCAGTATACGTATATCCAGGTACCAGGTATACCGCAGTAGTATCGTAACCGGATCGTACTCACTCGTACTCGTACAGATGCAAAGTTAGAATTGAGTTACCCCCACGATCGCGAAGCACGTGCCGCCTCTGCGCCCACCACTCTTTCGATGCAAGCGAGCAGCGACGGCACCCAGATACCGAGCGTGCTCGGTGATCAAGACCACCATTTCGGCTGCCTAGTTGGGCGTGGGTTCACTTTACCAAACACAGGCTCACAGCAACAACATCGGTACAGATACAGTATGCATTACAGTACAGGACACCTAATAAGAAACAGGCTATAATAGTAAAAAAAAAACAGGCTGAGATTAAGAGGAAAGAAAATTAGAAAGTCGGGAGTTGTTATCTTGAAATTAGTGTAGAAAGTACCCTCTCTCAAGTAAGAAATCCAGCCTGGACCATATTTCCTGGTTCTTAGCCGATGTCCTGCACTGTACACAACAAGCTGTGCCAGACAGGTCTCTTCTACAACAACCCCTGACGACCAATCACATCCACCGCAGTGTCCGTCCCCGACGCCGTAAATGACGGTTGCTGGCTGAACGTTCCTGGTTGGGGATCCGGCGAGCGTGGGCCCACATGGCGGCGACATGCAAAAACTGTACCAGGTACCACTCTGTGCTGAACCCGTACGTTGGGATTTACAGTACATATAAAAGGTTCTTATACGTTGGGACAGAGTGGTATGTGACTTCGCTCATACCGACACACACGAGTCCCGGAAACCGCATTCTCGCCGAAACGAGCTGTCAAACAATGTGACGTCGCTCTTGCCAGCACACGAATCCCGGACACAACCGTCCCGCCAAAGCAAGCCACCAAACTATGTGTGACTTCACTCTTATATACCTACACACGACTTCGCCAGACTGCCTGCTCGCGAAATTCCAGGCACCGAACGCTTGTAATCTCGATTTTACCAACACACGAATCTCGTAAACTTTGTTGCCGCCAAACAAAGCGAGCCACCAACATTCTTCTTGCCGTCACTGTTGCCAACACACTACTGCCGCATGTTGCCTCCTCGCCCACGCGAGCCGGCAAACAATGTTGCTTCGCGCTCGTACGAACGCAAGCCTCCAGGAATCGTTCTTCTCGCCGAAGCAACCTATCAAATGATATTACTTCGCTCACCAACAACACGCGTATTCTGTCAACTGCCTTTTCTCGCCCAAACCAGGCGCCAGACGATGTGACTATTCCCTCACAAATACGTGCACAACTCATGCAGGACGCCCCGTGCCCCGCGCCACCATACACTGCTGTGACGTCGCTGTTATCGGCACACGAGTCCCGAAAACTGCTTCTCGCCAAAGCAACCCCATGTCACAACATATACACCCCTTCACCCTTGTTCAGTTTATGACTTGCTGTGCATATTATCTATACAGACAGTACCGCGTTTTGCGATCACCTGACGCCAGCAATGCAATTGAATAGATACACTGTTGCAAAGACGAGTTTCGATGAAAACCTCGATCTCACTAATGTATGTGTGTGTGTGTTTTTTATTTTGATTATTTTTCAATATATATATTACATCTTAGGGCCCGAATTAACGAGTATAAAATAAGTTTAATTTGGAAAAAAATGAATTCAAATTCGCTTTTCATTGGTCAACACACGCACCAGCACCAAATATTATGCCCCAAGATCCTAATCTTTGGTGCTGGTGCGTGTGTTGACCAATGAAAAGCGCATTTGAAAATATTTTTTTCTAAATTGTTTGTTTTTCTTCTTCGTGAAAACGGGCCCTTACCTGGTACTACAGCAAGTACCAGAACATCGGCGATCAAACGATCACACAGATTGCAAAATATTGATCTCACAACATTATTTTCAAATTTTTCGACGAAAGATTCGATCTCACAGCTGATTATTTTGAATTTTTCGTAAAAGTATAGATATCCCATAATACGTTTACGTATGTACGTTGTACGTATCGTTTTGTTTTTTTGTCCATCCCATTTATCATCTTCGCCCTTCTTTTCTTTCTCCCTCTTTTTTAGTGGTAACTCAGACCCGGGGTTTCTTGGTTTTGTTTGGTTCGTGTCGTTGTGTTCTCGTACCCGGTACGTTGACATTTCGAGAATTCACTCGCTTTACCCATTCGTTTACGTTCATTTTGTTTTGGTTTGTCTCTGTCTCACAGTCTGCGACCACATAATTTGTGTATCTCTAGGATTAGGAATCAGGACAGACACTGGGTGTACTGATGTAGTTGGGGTAGAAATAGCGAGCTTTGCATCCAGGTTGTGGCCGATCCGCCTTCGAGGTGAGGAAGCCAAGCCTATTCCCGAAGTAGTATATATCATGTCCTTCTTATACCCGAGTAATCGGAAAACAATACCATGTATGCAGTGTATATATACTACTGCTGTACCAGGTACCAGGTATATATTATGCACACTTTTCGTAATTTCTACGCTTTCGTCGTTAAGCCACGTATGTATTATAGTATACGTGTGACCACTACATACAGCACAACTCGTACTTCATCGCGGTAAGGCCAAAGTTTATGTTTCAGACGAGTATAAAGACCAACGAAGACCGATACTCACTGAATATATTATGCGTGCGTAATAATATACCTGGTAGCACGTATCACTCTACGTACAGCAGTACTGCTGTACGAAAATATCGATACAAGTACGAGTAGTACGCAATTCCTACTCGGGGTAATGCTTTGTGTACAAACATTAGATTCGAGACAACTCTCCACCACACATTAAGTATTGTTCCACGTGCGCATGCTGAAACAAACGTGGATGACGTCCACGCCATGAAGCCCTTTCGGTCCAGGCGCGCTGCAGGCAGTGCCGTGTCATGGATCTGAGGAAGCGCATTCAGTGCACGTTGATGAACCGCGTTGCAGGAGGGATATCTAACGACGTGTCTGCCCGACATGCCCCTTTCTCTATGCTGCGGCGCAGGTAGTCTCTTCCTGTCAAGTAACCATGCGGTTCGGCTATGCGCTTCTGGGGCTGGTGACGCTGACGGCCATTCACACTTCCAGCGGTGAGCACTCCTTGTGACGGGTTTATAACGACGCACCAGCTACGGTAGGCCCAGCTGCAAAGCTCCAGGCGGGGCGGCCTTTGAAACTAGTCCTCGGTCTCATAGGAAAGTCCAACGCTATCGGGCTTTTGGCCGGTGACTTGGTATTGATCGAGACGCTAATGGCTCAACAACCCTATGTGTTCATCGACCAAGTGCTGCGCAGGGTTGGACAACCGCTGTAAAGGTGGTTCAACTAAGATACGATATATCATGTATATGGATTAGAGAAATGTCCATATTCGTACCTGGAGTGTCGTACATATCATGAAGTAATACGTAACAGTACAGCAGTAGTCAGCATGTTGCGTTATATAAAGGCATGGTGGTTTGCGAGCAGTTGGTTTTGTTCTTGGTGTGCTGCAAATATTAATATTTCGAATTTCAAATAGAATAATCGATAATTATTATGTACAAGATCGAAAAGTGTTGCCGAACGACCTTATTATATCAATACCGACACTCGTATACGGTGGCAGCACAGAAAAAGCACCCCGTGTGCATGTTTAAAACTGCTATGTTTAACGTAAGTATACCCCTTTGGACTTCAAGCATTGTCGTACTCTCAGCGAGAGTAGGCTGAAGGTTCGAAGTATAAACATAAACAACAGTGCGCACCTTCGGAAAGAAGAGTATAGCGTCAACACATACTCCAATGTTGACCCCGCAAGCAACACACGTGCGACGACACATAATACGCATTACATGTTTTGCAAGAGTCTTGCTTGATTGACTGTGCTTGTCAACTATTACCAAGTACCCACCCAATTTATTTGTATATCACTGGGAATACTCATCGTTTTTGTTCACTTTCCCAAAACAGAGGTTTTGCTGCGATGAATAGAAAGTACTCATGCGAGGAAGCTCAGGAATGTGAGCTGCATCGCTATCATACCACGTGTCGCAACCGTTATCAGCGATATTGGTCGTCGATACACTTTATGCATCCGCCTTACGGAGATTTATGTAGTTCCAAGTCCGCTGACGTTGTCAACTAACGTCGTCGGCCGGTTCCACGCTTGCTGCGGTGCGTCCTCCTGTCGTGCGGAAGGCCAATGCAGCAACGGCCTCGCGGGATTCCAGCGAGACGACATCTGCTGCGATGCTTCCTGCGGGGCATGCGGCGGAGGCAGTTGCGGCAGGCTACCGGGCGGAGCGGTTAGTTGGTGTCTGTTGTCGACGGGTGCTGCTGCAAAGAAAACCCTTGCCCAAACGAGTATGGTGTTCCTCATTCAACTAGTTCAATACCTCACCTAACGATCGACTGGAATTATAACGTCTGGCTACAGTAAACCCGGTAGCGAACGTCATCAATAGCAGCAGGTATCGAGCGAGGGATGTTGTAGTATACACATGGGATGCAAACTAACATGTAGCCTCTCCTCCGTTGAGGCGCCCTATCATTATATTATGATTGGGCTCTAAATAAAGTGGTCACCCTGCCGTAGTACGATTCTGCACGGGGGTCGTATGCATAAACAAATCCCCTACAGTAGGCTAAACGCTTGACAGGGAGAGGTGCACTGCAGAGCACCCAACATCGGCCGTCTACTTAAACTAAAGTTTGCCTCGCCCCCTTCTTTCGTCAACAGGATAACTGCTGCACCAGCCGAATCAGGGACAGTGGCGTAGTGTGCAGCGCCACCCAGGCCGCCCCGTGCATCGTGGTTAGCGAATGTACGTTTTGCAGAGCTTTGGCTGTAGCATTGACTACCTTATATTGCTGGGTGCGCAGCTTGTTATACTGCTTCACTTGCGCTGTTTTTACTGTGTACTTTGCGCTTAGCTCTGCTGTTCCGGCTGGGGCAGTGTGCATTAATGTTCTGTGGTTGCAGACAAGGGAATCGTCATTCGGTGAGCGTAGTTTGACGAACCCACGCTCGCTCCGATGTGTTCTCTTGTTGTGCTGAAGCCGTGTGCGACAACGGACTTCCAGGAGTACAGGATGGCGACATCTGCTGCGATGCTACCTGCGGAACATGCGGAGGGAGTGGTTGCGCCAGACGATCGGGCGGACCGGTTAGTGTGTGTCGGTTGTCGACGCGTCCTGCTATACGGATTCGAGATATGTACCCAAACCATTGTGGGGCTCCTCATTTAAAGAGAGAGCCCAAACCCCACCCAACGCTCGGCGTAAAAACATAATTGTACTCTAGCCCAATATACAAAATCGCGATTTTCACAGATATCTAACCAAGGCTATCTTTGCATACATATCATTCAACTACACTAGTGTTTGTAGTCGCCCGCCCGACTGTTAAGTGGCCCTATCTATTTTTACCGTTTGGGTTTAGAGTGGACACCCTACCGTAGCGCACGTCGAGGAGGGGCGTGTTACATATATCAGTATATTTTCCAGAGTATGGCAGGCAGACATCCACATGCTCAGCCGCCAACATCGCCCTGTCTCATAACAAAACGCCCCGGCCCTGTTTATGCTGACAGGATGCCTGCTGCACCAGCCGGATCAGGGACAGTGGAATGATGTGCGACACCACCATGGCGGCGCCGTGCATCGTCGATGAGGTCGTCCCGGAACGTACGTCTACGGCAAAGCTTTCATGCGTACGGTTTGTGCTTTATTGACTGCGTATTTTGTGCAGATCGCGCTGCTGTTTGAACCATGGCGATGTGCGTGAATGCCCTGTACGTGCTAACAACCGCAACGTCGAAAGTTACGCGAAATTTGACGAAATCACCCTCGCTGCGATGTATTGTCGTGTTGTGTTGAAGCCATGTGCGACAACGGCCTTCCCGGAATACAGGATAGCGACATCTGCTGCGCTACGTCCTGTGGAACATGCGGTGGATTCGGTTGCGCCAGACGAGATGGCGGTTCGGTAAGTTGGTGTATATTGCCATGCGTGCTGCTGATGAAAACAAATCGCCTAAACGGTATTCGGCTGATCATTCACGGCGTTCTTGGCGTCACCGAACTGTAGATATACAATAATAATTGTAAGCTAGCCCGGTGTACAATATCCATGGCGTGAGGGTGGCATGCAGATGCTGAGTAGGACGCAAGGCGGATGGGTAGCAATGTGTAACCCATTGATGTTATCATAGCACGTACAACGAATAGGTCAAGGGTGGTAGAACGATAGGCATACAAAGAGGAACAAGGCTTAATGGGATGGAATTGCCGGTACTTGACGAATATTGTTGGCCTTTTCATTCAATGAGTAACGCTCTGTAAATTATCAGAAGGAAAACTTAATACACATCATGCAAATATTTGTTGTAGCTTACTGTCCGTTGAGTAGACTTATCACTTGCTTGTTTGGGCTCGAACGTCGACAACCTACCGCACAGAACTTCGAGGGGGAGTCGCAGTGGGGTTTATTTGTGTCACTATATAAATGAACGTGTGATAGGCAGACGTGCACTGCTCAGCCCCAACACCGACCAACCTCACATAAAAACGGCTTCGCCCCTTTATCTTGTTGACAGGATTCCTGCTGCACAGGGAAGATCAGGGACAGTGCCATGATGTGCGACACCACCATGACGGCGCCGTGCATCATCAATGGTGTGTTTCGAAAAAGCAAAGCCAGACCAGTGACTACCCCCGCAGTGGGGTTTGCAGTATTTGGCCACTTGTTGTACGTTTATAGCTAGTGGTTATTGACAGCCCTCTCTTCTGTCTGTAGCGGCTTTCCAAATTGCCCAGTGAGTGAAAACAAGTTACACGTCATACGTACCACGTGGTTAAACGACCAAGATTCCGAGTATCACCTTCGCGCTTTGTATGCTTTACGTTACGGTAGTGGGTGTACCCCAATTTGCACCGCCGATTTCTGACAACTAGCGAGGGTGGCCCTGTACCGTCACCAAATAATGTATGTATATCATCTGTTTTTACACTGCGTAACAAACCTTTCCCGAGTTGTGCATATCGCGTAGCTGCAACCTTCGAAACCTGTTTATCCGTCTGTTTGGAGGCTCTGCACCCTTTTGCTTGAGGTTGAAGTGGCAAGTTACCGCATGCTACAATAATTGGGGGTACCGCCGTAGCAGGCTATATTGTTTTGTTGACACACGACGCTTCCGGAACAGAACCTATACGAACTTGGTTGTGGTCCCCTGTTTGGTTTATATTCTGACTTCCTGGACGCCTAATTGGCCAATGATGTTGTGTTTTGGGTTACGCTTGACGGCTTGCTGAGCTCCGGCTTTGTTGCGAAATATAGAACAGTAAATGTTCGCTCCTGTACCGCGCGTCGATCCCGGACGAGGTCGTTCTTCGCACGGCCTTATACCGTACCTCGGAATTTCCGCGTTGTTTAATACATCCTCCCCCCTCCTCAAAACCCAACAGGACCAACGGACGCGCCAACGGCAGCGCCAACGGCAGCGCCAACGGCAGCGCCAACGGTAGCGCCAACGACGGCAACTCCAACAGCTGCGCCAACGACAGCAACGCCAACCTCAGCGCCGACGACGGCAGTCCCCACGACAGCTCCCACGGGCTCGCCCACGGAACCGCCGACAGAGGCACCAGTACCTACGTGCAGCAACGGTTTCCCCGGTTTCGAAGCTTCTGGTGTCTGCTGCGAAGTAGCGTGCGGGACATGCGGAGGAGAAGGTTGCGGCGGGCTACCTGGCGGATCGGTGCGTTGGTGTCTGGTTTGTTTCTGTCTTAGGTATGCTTCTTCCCGACCTCAATAGCCCGGGTACGGCACAAATACATCGATAGTTAGTTCGGGTATTGTCTGGCCGGAAGGCGTGTACTGATCATCTCCCCTCTATTGGAGATTGTGACGAGCACTGATAATGTAGAGTGTACCAATCATTCGACGCTTCGGTCGTCGGATGTCATATACCAGACAAGAATTACTTTCTCGACCATTGTATTCAGAAGGTGTTTATTGAGTTTGGGTCAGGTTTGTTAAGTATCCTTGCGTAACCACTGGGTAGCTTTCAGGGAGCCAACCTAATGTAAAAACATCGTTAACAACGACAACCTACGTGTTCTGCGCGATATGGCTCAAGCACGACATAGTGCCTTCTTGACCATGGCATTGCTCACTTATTTCCCGATCCACAGGCTAGCTGCTGCACAGGCGTCATCACCAGCCAGGGAGAGGCGTGCAGCATCGCCATGGCAGCGCCGTGCATCATCGATGGTGTGTCTCGATAAAGTCTATCTAGACCAGTGACTACCCGCGCAGTGGGATTTGCAGTATTTTGCCGCTTGTACGTTTATAGCTAGACGGTACTCGCAGCTCTCTTTTTGGCCTGTAGCGACTTCCTGGAATGCTCCGTGAGCGGAACCAAGTTGCATGTCAGCCGTGACACGTGTTTCGATTACCTTGCTTGTGATTATCACCTTTCTGATTCGAATGATTCGTGCTACGGTAGCGGGTGCACGCCAGTTTGCACCGCCGATTTCCGAACACTCACGAGGGTGGCCCTGTACCTTCACCCAATAATGTATGTAAAACCTCACGTAGCAAAATAATAGTAAGAGGCATATATCTCGTAGCTGGAAGGTACGAAACTGAATCTCCAGCTGTCTGGAGGCTCTACACCCCCTTTGCTTCAGTGGCATGGGTTATCCCATGCTACATACCAGGTACAGTACCACAGTAGTTGTCTAAATTATTTTGTCGACACACGGCGCCTCTAAACCGGGGTCCTCACCAGCTTGTTTGCGGTCTCCTGCGCAGTTTACATTCCGATTTGGTTGACGACTGATTGGCCAATGATATTTTGAATCGAGTTCATCTTGACAAATAGTTCAGCCCCAGTTTTGGTGGGAATTATAGCACTCATATAGTGAGCAGCCTCGTTGAACAGTCAATGTTATCGCCTGTACCGCGCGTCGATATCTGGGAGAAGTCGTGCCTTGAACGGCGTGAAACCGTGTCCTGGACGTTCGTCTTTGGTTTGACACCTCCTTCCCCGTTATAAATCCCCTACAGATGTAACGGAAGCGCCCACCGCAGCGCCAACGACAGCCGCGCCTACCACGGCCGCTCCTACCACGGTCGCGCCTACGACGGCCGCGCCTACCACGGCCGCTCCTACCACGGTCGCGCCTACCACGGCCGCTCCTACGACGGCCGCGCCTACGACGGCCGCGCCTACCACGGCCGCTCCTACCACGGTCGCGCCTACGACGGCCGCGCCTACCACGGCCGCGCCTACCACGGCCGCTCCTACCACGGTCGCGCCTACCACGGCCGCTCCTACGACGGCCGCTCCTACCACGGTCGCGCCTACCACGGCCGCGCCTACCACGGCCGCTCCTACCACGGTCGCGCCTACCACGGCCGCGCCTACAGTAGCCACTTGCAGCAACGGTTTCCCCGGTATTGAAAGCGACAGCTCCTGCTGCGATACGGCGTGCGGGCAATGCGGAGGACCCGGTTGCGGCGCGCTGCCCGGCGGACCGGTACGTTTGTTGATTTGTTTTCTTCTTCCCTAGCCCTACGTTTTCACGCGCTCTTAGGGTAAAATGCTCCCGACGCCAATAGCGCGGGGACAGCACAGATATATACATATATTTAGGTCGGCTAGCGTCTGGCAGGAAGGCGTATAGTGCCCAAATCCCCTGCATTGGAAGTCGTGACGACAAGTATAAATTATAGAGTATAGCATACATCCCACGCTTCGGTCGTCGAATGCTATATATACCAGACGGAGACGTACACCCCCAAAGGTTACACTTGAGCGTAGTTGTTTTTGGGGGTTTGGGGTGTGTTTCTTCAACAGCGTTGTTCGTAACGATGGGTAGCTTGGCGATACCTCTCCTCATATGAAAAATCATGAACAACAACGGCCTATGTGTCCGACACGATATCGCTCATCCACAATCTCTTTTCTTCCTGACGCTCCTCGCCTTGTTTTCTATCTACAGACTAGCTGCTGCGCAGGCGTTATCGCACGATCTGGCACAGACTGCACCATTGCGTTGGCGGCACCGTGCTTCATCGTCGTTTAAGGTGCGTCGCGTAAATATCTACCAAAACGTCCAACTCTTGCTTGCAACTACCTCCTTGAACCGTTTACGAGCTTTCTGACTGTTCAAGTTGTACTCTACATCAGCATTTAGTTGATGAGAGCTCTCGGCTGTATGCGGCAGCGTACCTCCATACCTCACGAGTGGTTTGAAGAAACACGCCAAATACGGCATGAAGTGGGGGGGGGACTCTTCTTTCTGTCGTTACCGCTCCGGGTGGTGGTAGGGCTTGGAAGGTGGCCGGAATACGGGTTTCAGGCACCTATGACGCGACGAATTGTCGCAGTTCGAACCGTGTACAGGCTGACCTCCGGATATGCTCTTCTGCCCTTAGTGTACTCTAACAGAGTGTAGGGAAGTTGTTGAAGGTTTCCCATTATAGCAAAACCAAAACAGCGAGGATGGTTAGGTAGAATTCATGTGGGGGCTCCAGGAAGTATTCGAGGCACAATGCCGATGATATGGTTTCGGCAACTGTCACAGTGCGGTTTGGGAAGCTGAGTATTCCCAGACTTGCGGTTACATGACATGTGCCTCCTGTCATCCGTGAGATGCACCAATGAAAGTATTCGGAGGCGAAACAATGTACCTGTTATATTGTACTGAGTCGAATCACGAATGCAGCAACATGAGTTCAACAAAGTCGATACGTTATGTTTCACAATATTTCCCTTGATTTAACCACAGCGAGTGATCGATCGGCCGGTATGAGACTGGTTACGGGAATATTTACGAGACGGAAACTACACAAACGAGAGGGTTGAACGACAACGCTAATAACACGAATAAACCATGTAAACAGGAACTACAGTAACTCACCGTCTCTGCTCGAAACATTAACGACTTCGTTTTAGATAGAAACATCTCACCCCACATGTCGCGGCCGTGTTCCCCTCCCCCTTTAATCTTTGGCAGGGTCTACTTAGACTCCATCGACCCCCATCTACGCCATTCCGGGGTCTATACATGCACCTCCGCCGAGTTCCTCGTCTCCCAGAGTGGCCATGGGTATTGGTGGCGTTGGTGACCGGTACACCTATGAGACGCCGAGCAATAAACAACAGTGGGCATATTAGGCGTCTGAATGTTTGTCACAGGGTGTGAAATTGAGTGTACCCCGGGGATGCCACTACAGCAAAAGGAGTCTTGTGTGTTGGGTGGAGGAGGGGGGGTGTACTCATGTCGTGCACGGCCGTAGTCGTATGACCATAGAACCTCGCATCCCTACAATGCCGGGACGGAGCACGTTGGGTTTTCACGAACCAGGGAGGGGGGGGGGTCATATCGAGGCCGTGTCGTTCCTTGCTATTGAGTGTAGTACTCTGGTTGGTTTTGCCTGATTTAGGAATGTGGCAGAGCGCACACCGAACACTCGAGAAACGACGGCATCAAACCTGTCATGAGTTATGAGACTGATGGTCTGGGAGACTACTTGACCGTACTCCTAACAGTAAGCACACTCATGTCAGTCATCACGGCCTTCGGGAGCGTGGTGCTGACGGTAGAGTTTGATATGCCCACATACGGCTGTCTGAGCAGCATGGTGATTTTTTTGTCAGAGCGTTGAACACTTCAACATACATTATTTGTATTCATAGTTGTCTTTTGGATGTTTGGGTGGCTGGAATCGGGCAAGTTTTGACCGGAGAAGGGGTTGGGAGATAGCCATGCGCCGCGTCAGGCCAAGACACGAGTATGGTATGCCGATTTTCTTGATTGATTGTGTCGTGCGCTTTGATCATATACTGGTGAATTGCGCACAGTTCACTGTAGAATTAATCACTACGCACTTCCGCAAGAGTCTAAAAACTTCACAGTAATTACGGTATTGCAGGGTAGTATCTCTTGTGTCGTAGTTTTGTGACCACATGGTTGGTATCTCTCTTGGATGAAGAATCGGCACAGACTTTGGGTTTGATGAGGATCGACGGGTAGCTAAGACTGTTCAATGTGAAGAACAAATACAGGTTGCAATAGGTTTTCTGGGCACTACCGTGCAGAGTATCTAGCGTGGAAGATGCTTCAGGTTTTTACTACATGTGCTTGCTACCAGAGCCGCCCTGTTGTTCTGCTCTTTCAGAGTATACAATGGGGGATGCCATGTCATCGGACAGTACAATGTATACGTAAAGACAGTGTTGCAGATTTTGTTTGAAGGTTTTATCAACATGCTGTACGTAGTGTGTTGAATTTTTCCCTTCTCGTAGTTACTGTCTATATATTTTGAGAGATCCAGACTAAAACTTGAGATCGAGATATTTCGTATTACGCAGGATTGCCGTTTTACCTTGACAACGATTTGCGACGAAATTCGGGACTGTTGGCAGTGAGTTTTGATGGTATTTGTTATTTGCCGTTTTACCTTGCATTTGGCGATTTCTATTGGGATCTTGGCCGTATCTCGCACCGAGGGACGCTGTTGATGATACTGCGGTGATTAATACTGATATACGGAAGTTTGAGGTTTTAAAGAAGTGTGGCAAGAGGTTCGCGAGGTCGGCGTCTTGTCCCCGATGCCGCTTCAATTGTATGACTCGCCTGCCCGGGTGGGTTTGGGATGTTTTGAGTCGAGACTTTGTGTTCCAAAATGTATGACGCAGACTGTGGCGTACTGGTACCACTCATCATGCATGTGTGTATGGAGCATGTGATGCTGAAAACATGGCTCATGTACCTTTGATATATCTGGTCCAAATGATAATATATGGCTCGTGCGTATGGGCCTGGAACCGTGTGGCGTCCGCCATACAAGGCAACTTCTCCTACTTTTCTTTGCCTCTCACGAGGCGACATGTCAACTGCCCGAAATGCATTATTCGTCATCACAGAAGTGCCTAATATGTGATCATCGTGGATTTTTGCTGGTGCCAGGAGGAAACGACACACAATGAAAACGACATCACACAGTCCTTGGTATTCGTCAAAATGAAAAACCATCCACTGCAGTACACACCATACTCGTGCGCGACAGAAATAATGTTTGCTTCCAATACTCATGCAAGGTACGTAAGCATATGGTGTTACTTGCTGGCGTCAGGCGAATACGACAAACAAAAAAACGATAAATAAATGTATTCCACTTCTTGAAGGCAGGTCTGACGAATTGTCACGTATTTCGATGTATTTACGCCGAATCGTTGACTCTATGCGCCACTTGTTCCTTCGAAGTGTTTAAGTTGCCGCTCCGTCGGCCCCATTGCTGCCTCGCTGGGTAGTTGGCACGGGAAACGGAAATTATTTCAAGCTGTGGAACCGTATACCCGGCTGGTTGGCTTGCGCTCGAGCCAGTGTAGTGCCTTTACTACGTAGTTATCGTAGAACGACATGGCTCTCCGAGGAGGTAGGCTTGCTGCCCAAGCTAATTAAACAACTAGGCACAACCGCCGCCAACAAAGCTGAACCTTGGTGATGGGGAGGGATCGTTAACGAACGGTGAGATATAGCCATGGCGTGAAGGTTTGCGTCAGCTGCACAAGTGCCTTCTTGGGGACCCTGCCGCACACCCTGCCAGTAAGTACACCCTGTATAGGGTTTCAATAGACCCTGGCAATGTGTCTATACCCTGTGGATACCCCGACAAAGTACGAATGTGATGACCCTGCCAGGGTGTACATACCTCTCACCTCTCACAACGGTAGGTGAGGAACTAAGTGATCTACACTACGATTTGCGATCTGGCCGAGGTGTGGAGAGGACCGGGGGTCCCGGCAATTCGCGAATTAATTGGGGCCAAGTTGTCGATATAATAGACACCTACGACGACATACGAAATAATCCAAACATCCTGTCCATCAGCGTGGTGGGTGACCCCGCAGGGTATTCGGAATAACACCCTGTCAGGGTGTCGTTGCCCTCATCACCCTGCCAGCATTCACCCTGCCAGTACTAGAGGACCATACCTAGCCCGGGTAGCACGACCCTGTGCAGGGTGTTGTACTGTACAGAGTGTGTAACCCAATACCTTGGGGCCAGAGGACGTCAACCTACTTTGCCAGGGTGTGCTGGGCGTAGCATGGGAGGGTGTCGACACAATAAGACGAATGAATCATGTAAACAGGAACTAACTCAACCTCTCTGCTCGAAACATTAACGACTTCGTTTTAGGTAGACACATCTCACCCCGCATGTCGCGGCCGTGTTCCCCTCTCCCTTTAATATTTGGCAGGGTCTCCTTAGACTCCATCGACCCCCATCTACGTCATTCCGGGGTCTATACATGCACCTCCGCCGAGTCCCACATCGCCCACAGTGGCCATGGGTATTGGTGGCGTTGGTGACCGAGACTCGGAGCAGTAAACCACAGTGGCCATATTAGGCGTCTGAATATTTGTCACAGGGTGTGAAATTGAGTGTACCCCGGGGATGCCACTACAGCAATAAGAATGTTGTGTGTTGGGGGGAGGGGGGGGGGGGATATTCGGGGGGTGTTGTTCCGTGCAATCGAGTGTAGAAGTCTGGTTGGTTTGGACTGATCTAGGTTTGGAGCATGGCGGACACTGAACACTCCAGAGAAAACGGCATCAGTCCTGTCGGGGGTTATATGGCGCTGATGGTCTGGGAAACGACTATACAGTACTCCCAACAGTAGGCACATTCATGTCACTCATGACGGCCTTCCGGAGCGTGGCGATGACGGTAGAGTTCGAGATACCTACTTACGGCTCTCTGAGCAGCATGGATATCTTTTCACCAGAGAGTTGCACATTTCAACACACATTATATGTATTCGTAGTTGCTTGTTGGATGTTTGGTCGGCTGGAATCCGGCAAGTTTCGACCGGAGAAGGGGTTGGGTAATAGCCATGCGTCGAGTAAGGTCAAGGCACGAGTAGGGTTTGTCGATCGTTTTGATTGATTGTGTCGTGAACTATGGTAATATACTGGTGAATTGCGCGCAATTCACAGCAGAATAAATCACTACGCACTGCCGTAGAGTCTATAAACTTCACAGTAAATACTGCATTGCAGCGTAGTATCTGTTGTGTCCTAGTTTTGTGACCACATGATTGGTATCTCTCTCGTGGATGAAGAATCGGTACGGACTTTGGGTGTGGTGAGGGTCGACGGATAGAAACGGTTGTTTAGTATGAAGAACAAACACAGGTTGCACTAGGTTTTATGCGCACTCCCGTGCAGAGTATCTAGCGTGAAGGTTGTTTTAGGTTTTCTAAATGTACTTGCTACCAGAGTCGCCTTGTTGTTTTGCTCTTTCCGAGTACACAATGATGGAGGACGCGATGTCATTAAAAAGTACAATATTCTTCTCCCTCTTTCGCTAAATTAATTAATTGTACCCCCCCCCATACCACGAACAACCTACTTCGTATACCACATATTATCATAATACAATTATTGTATATTATATATGACCACGGACTATCTGACTATCTGTTACGCTGTAGTC
The DNA here is from genome assembly GCA_008828725.1 of Saccharina japonica. Lineage (NCBI taxonomy): Eukaryota > Phaeophyceae > Laminariales > Laminariaceae > Saccharina > Saccharina japonica. The sequence goes on along the minus strand of MEHQ01004370.1, from coordinate 45,542 downwards.
GGCAAATTCATTGGTAAAGAGTGGGAGGGGGGGGGGATTACGTGAAGACACTGTTGCAGATTTTTTCGATGGTGTTATCGACATGCTCTAAGTTAGAGTGTTGAATTTTTCCCTTCTCGTAATTACTGTCTATATATTTTGAGAGATCCAGACTGAACCTGACATCGAGATATATTTTATTAAAAATACAGTACATATATTTCGAACGCACACTGTCGCCTGCCCGGGGGGGGGGGTTCGGGGGGGGGCGCGTCGCCCCCCCCCGACACTGGCATTGCATCCAAGCTCTGTTCGGCTGCCGTGCCAACCTAGCACTACACTGCTATTTGCGTCCACGGTTGTGGTGCTGTGAGGGTGGTGTGTGCTATGAGTCTTCGTATCTCTAATCGTGCTAGACTTCTGCGTGTCTTCGGCTATGCTTTACCATGTGCTGTTGTGTGTCTGTATGACGCCAGTGCTTACATCCTACTGCTTGCTGTAGGTGTGTGCTATCCCTTCGTACGTTTGCTCGTGCTAGACTTGTTCTGCTTGTCGTGTTCGGCCATGTCTTACCCAAACATATTCGCCTTCTTTGTGCCCTCGGGGCTCCGGAAAACAAATCCCTTCTGAGAAACGCCACCTACTGGAAAACAAACCCGTGCTACTGCTGCTGCTGTGGTGCTGTGAGGGTGGTGTGTGCTATGAGTCTTCGTATCTCTAATCGTGCTAGACTTCTGCGTGTTTTTGGCTATGCTTTACCATGTGCTGGTGTGTGTCTGTATGACACCAGTACTTACATCCTACTGCTTGCTGTGGGTGTGTGCTATGAGCCTTCGTACGTTTGCTCGTGCTAGACTTCTTCTGCTCGTCGTGTTCGGCCATGTCTTACCCAAACATATTCGCCTTCTTTGTGCCCTGGGCTCCGGAAAACAAATCCCTTTTGAGAAACGCCACCTACTGGAAGATAAACCCGTGCTACTGCTGCTGCTGTGGTGCTGTGAGGGTGGCGTGTGCTATGAGTCTTCGTATCTCTAATCGTGCTAGACTTCTGCGTGTCTTCGGCTATGCTTCACCATGTGCTGTTGTGGGTCTGTATGACGCCAGTACTTACATCCTACTACTGCTGTGGGTGTGTGCTATAAGCCTTCGTACGTTTGCTCGTGCTAGACTTCTTCTGATCGTCGTCTTTGTCTTCGGCCATGTCTTACCCAAACATATTCGCCTCCTTTGTGCCCTCTGGGCAATTACTTCGGTCCCACCAACACACGACTCCCGCAAACCAATTTCTCGCTAAAACGAGCCACCAAAACACTGTGACTTCGCTCCCACCAACACATGACTCCCGCGAACCAATTTCTCGACAAAGCGAGCCACCAAAACACTGTGACTTCGATCCAACAAACCCACGACTCCCGCAAACCAATTTCTCGCCAAAGCGAGCCACCAAAACCCTGTGACTTCGCTCCCAACACACGACTCTCGCAAACCAATTTCTCGCCAAAGAGAGCCACCAAAACACTGTGACTTCGCTCCAACCAGCACACGACTCCCGCAAACCAATTTCTCGCCAAAGCGAGCCACCAAAACACTGTGATTTCGCTCCCACCAACTCACGACTCCCGCAAACCAATTTCTCGCCAAAGCGAGCCACCAAAACACTGTGACTTCGCTCCAACCAACACACGACTCCCGCAAACCAATTTCTCGCCAAAGCGAGCCACCAAAACGCTGTGATATGGCACTAACAGTTCACCCTTCTCGGCCTATGTATTTTCCCCCCCCATATTTGTGAAATAATTCCCATGATTTGTTAAATAATTTCCAAATATTGTACGTATATATGTGAAATCTTAACAAAGGGCAAATATGAGGAGAGTTGAATTTTCAAAGTTCAAGTTAGGAAATTCTGGAGAAAAAAAAACGCTCTCGAAAATCTCTCCGATATTAACGGCCCTCAGTTTGTTTTTTTCGCTTTTTCTTGTGAGTTTATTTTCGTTCTTTCAGCGCCCGCTACGCTCGCGCAATGAAAGGGGCACAACAGAGGCCCATGATGTAGTGCAAGCACAGACTTGAAAATGCCAAGAGGTTCATGGTGCAGCGAAGAAACGACGGAGTTGACATACATGCATGCAAAACATACTCGGGATTCGGGATGCACATTTTAGCTCCATGCTCCAAGACGACAAAGAAAGCTGTACGTTCGAAAGGAGAAGCACAGCAACGGCTCACGACACGGCCCTGCGCTGCCTGCCGTGGGGGTGTTATTTATGCCGTTTTCGTGATTATGTGTGGTAGTACAACCACGAGCAGTAGTACTTTAGTACTTCGTACTTTGTACGAGTATACGTATTGCGCGAAAGCAACAAAGCACAGCACCAGCACCAGCACGGTCGTCAAGTTGTTAAGTATGATACGACAAACAAAAAATCCACAAAACTCAGAAATACCTACTCGTACAAACGTACTCGTACTCGTACTCGTACTCGAAAAATAAGGCAGGACGAGCGAAAAACAAAAACGAAAAAGAAACTGTCGGAAAGAAATGAAAATCAAGTGACACGAAAAATTGATTTTGAAAAAAAATCCCGACAGGCCATCGTGTCTGTGATGATTGCACCGCGTTTTTGTTTTTGAACATATGTCGCGTTGTGTCAGCCTGGACGCTCCCCGCCCACCCGCGATCGCCTCGCCATCGATTTGGTCCGGGTCGAGCTCTACTGACTCTCTGCCCCAGTGAGCCCCGTGGCCTGCCTCGCGTGAAGCCCGGTGCTCACCGTGGCCCTCGTTCGCCCGCTCGAGGATGATGGTGTTCAACGCGCCTGGCTCTCTCTCTCTCTCTTTAAATAATAGTTGTTCGAGCAGTAAGCACCGCTTGAATTTTCTTTTACACAGAGAAACGAACCTTATAATTTCGGACATAGTGGATTCACACAGCAGCAGCACGGCAGACAAAGCTCCTTCATGCTCCCTTTGTGTCTCGATGGACACATCACGCCTAGCCAAGAAAAAGGCGACCGCGCCCCTTCTGATCCCCCCTCGACTGGCGAGCGCCCTCCCATATCCGCGATGGCGCCGGGCTCGCCCGCGCTGCCGTGCTCACTGTACACGCACGAACGAATCCCGAACCGAAAAAGCAAAAATACTCTGGCCAACAAAGACAGGAAGGACGCTTGGCGATTAATGGAAGAAGGCCGTGCTGAAGTGGGAGCTCTGAGAGGCCAGGGATGGGCAATCCCTGAAAGATATATTAGTAAGTATGTCTATGCATGTCATTGCATTGGCCGGCGTCCCCGGTGGAATGACAGGTGAATCTCGTCGCTGTTTGAGTCGAGGTCGTGGGTTCGAGCCCCCCCGCGTGCATGCTTGTACTCCTAGGGACTTTTTCTCGCAATAAATATCTTAACTACGCGTAGCGGGTCGCGCGCGAGCGCGAGTTAGCAAAATTCGATGAAAATCGACGAGCGTTGGGAATGCTGAACCCTGTGCGCGATAAAAATCAAGGCACGAACCGTAGTGGGGAGGAAGAGAAGCCTGCTTTGTGACCCCGAATCTGAGTTACGACTATGGAGAGGGACAGAAGTGCGAATACAATAAATGGGATGGAGAAAATAAAATAAAATGATCTACTCTGCTTGCTGCATTACAACGTCTATAGTATATCAGCCCGTGTCGTGGTGTCATGATCACATAGCTTGTATCTCTCTACTGTAGGATGAAGATTCGGATGCCGACGGGTAGGAAGAACGGTTCAATGTGAAGAACACACACCGCGCAGCACTAACAGGGCTCATCAAGCTTTACGATTCCCGCCCGGCAATCTTTTGCAAAGGCAGGCAGAATTCGTGTTCACGCAGGTGTCTTATCCTATATCTACGGGGGACCAATGGTAAATGCCATTAAATGGAACCTACGGTGCAGACAAAAACCTACATATTTACATATTTTTTGTAACAATATTTGGTCCTATTTACTTTTTTTTTTATTTTTGCCCTTCCCATTTATTATCTTCGCACTTCCATCTTCCTCCCTCCCAGGTCGTAGCTCAGATCCGGGGTCACAAAGTAGGCTCCTCTCCCTCCTCCCCCGCTACGGTTCTTGCCTTGATTTTTATCGCGCAGAGGGTTCAGCCTTCCCAACGCTCGTCGATTTTCATCGAATTTTGCTAACTCACGCTCTCGCGCATGGTCCCCCGTAAATAGCATACAACAGCAGTGGGTGCCCCGATTCAAGAGCGCCCCGTGACAAGCCGAAACAAGCGCTCTTAACTGCATACTTATTGCTCTTATTTGCAGCGGGCAGTACCTAGCTTTTCGTATAGGTGGGACAAGCCATTTTGACCGATCTTAACGCCAGAGCTTAAGCGGTCTTATTTCGGGGTACCCACTCCTGTTTTGTTTTTTTGTCATCCCATTTATTATCTTCGCCCTTCCTTTCCCTCTCCTTCCTAGACGTAACTCAGATCCGGGGTCACAAAATAGGCTCCTCTCCCTCCTCCCCACTACGGTGCTTGCCTTGCATTTTTACCACGGGAAGATTTCAGCACTTTCTCCCCTCGTCAACTCTCGTCGAATTGTGCTTACCCGCGCTATGATATGCGCTCTCGGCAGTTGGTTTCATTTGAGGATACAAATCTCCATACGGAGACTCGAACCCTCGACCTCCAACCTAACAGGCTTCGTGGCTACCTGTTAGACCACCGGGGCGACCGGCTTTAGGTTGTCTATATACATACCACATTATCACACTTCAGCCATAGTATGAGCAATTCATTTAAACCCCTTGGAACCCCTCGATGTCAACCAAAACGAATGGTTATTTTTGGACTTCTCCGCCGTCATACATAGATGTATGAGCAAATGTGAGCGCCGAGCAGTGCGGGTAGATATGATCTATATGGGCTATGGCCCTTTTTTTTTTTAGGGTCGTGTGTGTGTGTTCCTTCACACTAAACCGTCCTTTCTACCCGTCGACATCCAGCACACATTCTTTTCTTTTTATTTTGTCATGCTTTTGTTTGGTTGCTTGATTGTTGATTTGCTTCAGTAATGTTGATTTGCTTCAGTACCTGGTATGTTTACGTTTTATTATTTTTTCCTTCTCGCTTTTTTTCTTTTTTTCTCTTTCCTCTCTTGCATGCACCTGGATTGCTAGCAGGGTAGGTCTTGCCTGTCGCATATGGCATTACATTGTCTGCTCTGCTTACTGCACTGAGCGTAGTATCTCTGTGTCGTAGTTCTGTGACCACAGAACTGGTACCTTTTTAGGATGAAGAATCGGCACGGACACTGGGTGTGCTGGATGTCGACGGGTAGAAAGGAAGGTTGAATGTGAAGAACACACACACCAGTGTCCCGTGCCGACCTTTCATCCTAGAAAGGTACCGGTTCTGTGGTCACAAAACTACGACGCAGAGATACTACGCTGCGATGCAGTAAGCACAGCAGACAATGCAATTCTACGACAGGTACGACCTACCCTGCTAGCAATCCAGCTGCAGTAGGGGTAGGATAGGGTCATGTTGCGCCCGTGCCGCACGGCATCCTTGCGTTGCAACCATTGTAACTCGGACACCGACCATTGTATTTTGTGTCATCCCCTAATCATACTAGTGCCCGTTACTACTGCTGCTGTAACCGTCACTTTTGTTTTTTATCGTATTTTTTAATTTTTCCCCTCTGAAATCTGAAACCTCACGAGAGTTAACACGTTAATACGATAGGGGCATAGACTCTACTACCGCAGTGGGTACCCCGATTTAAGAGCACAAGCCAAAACAAGCGCTCTTAACCTACACGTTGCTCTTATATGTAGTGGGAAATATATAGCTTTTAGTATAGGCGGGACATGCCGATTTGACCGCTCCTACATCCCTAATGCTCTTATCTCCGGCACTCTCTCTCGAATAGGGGTACCCACTACTGCACCCCGATGGGATACATTTCACGCATGTTATTCTGTGATACAATGGTCCCCATGGGAGAGACCCCACCATGATATTGTAGGGTACAGCAGTAGTGGTCCCTACATTGTGCCGCGTGTGTGTGTTATTCACATTAAACCGTCCTTCCTACCCGTCGACATCCAGCACACCCAGCAGTGTTTGCGCCGATTCTTCCTCCTAGAGATAGGGTAGTGCCGGCTGCCCTGTTTTGTGTGTGGTGTGTGTCCTTCTTTTTACCCGTCGACATCCAGTCCAGCACCCCCAGTGTCTGTGCCGATTCTTCATTCTAGAGAGATACGTACAAAGATATGTGGTCACAAAACCGCGACACGCAGATGCTACGTTGTAATGTTGTAGTGCAGTAAGCAGAGCAGACAATGCAAATGTCATGTACGACAGGCACGACCTGCACTGCTAGCAATTCAGATGCGTGAAAGAGAGAAGGGGCAAAAAACGAAAGAAACTACGAAAAAAGCGAAAAACAAAAACAAAAACGAAAACACAAACAAACGAACGAACAAACGAAAACGGTTCAATCGTTTGGCTCAGACGGGATTAACCAGTGTGACAGTGTGCGGAGTAGTATTGGCGGTTGCCGCTATAGTCGGTCGCCCCGATAGTCTAGTGGTAACCTTGAACGCTACTAAACGTTGATGTCTGGAGTTCGAATCTCACGTGAGTCGGACTTTTGAGTGTATTTGCAAAAATAAATAAAAAACGGAATCAACTGCTGAGAGCGCCTTGTAGCGCGGGTAGGCACAAATCAATGCGAGTCGACGAGGGAAGGAAAGGCTGAAGTCTTCTCGCGAAAAAATGCAAGGCAAGAACCGTAGTGGGGGAGTAGGGAGAGGAGCCTACTTTGTGACCCCGGATCTGAGTTACGACTACGGAGGAGAGAGAAAGGAAGGGCGAAGATAATAAATGGGAGGGAGGGAAAAAAAAAAGTGCCGGTATTGTTGCCTGGCGCATACCGGCACTGTATAGGGACCACTACTGCTGTAATCCCATGCAGTAGTATATGCGGTACCCGTAAAATGTATGGTATTTAGTTTGTTTTTTCCCACCCCAATCATTATCTTTACCCCTCTTTCCTCTCTCCCTCTTAGCCATAACTCAGATCCGGGGTCACCAAGGAGGCTCTTCTCCTCTCCCTCCCCACTACGGTATATACGTGCCTTACATTTTTATCGCGAGAAGACTGCAGCACTTTCTTCCCTCGTCGACTGGCGTCGATTTCCCGGAAATGGCCAAAACAAATACGTACCTGGTATGAATTATAGTCGAGTTTTTTTCGACGGATTTTTTTCCGGACAGCTTCCATACAGGTCGGCCAAGGGTTGGAGTTGAGGTTAGAGTTAGTTTTTTTGGCGTTTTATCCGAAACACCTTCTCGTAATACTGGAACCACACGCCGTACACATGGATTGAAAAAAAATCGCTTTATCCGGATCCTATGATTCCCCTCCGGAGGTAGAATATATGGAGCCAAAATAAAAAACACAAAGGAGGAGGGCGACGCAAGAGTAACGTGTGCATCCTCCTTACGCAGTACCTCAGTTAGTACGAAGCAGAGAAACAATACAGAGCAGCAGCAGCAGCAGCACTGGCAGAGCAGTACGGGGATTTCCTGTTAAACACAAACTTTTGATCGAATATTATAAACATGAAAACGTCATGAGCTTTTTTACGCAGAACCTGCCCTCTAAAAGACAGCGATCGACCGTTCCAGCCAATTGTAAAGAAGAAAAGAGGTGCAGCCGCCTTGCCTTCTCGACCAGGCCTCAACAGCAACAGGGCCGTTAACTACGTACCGCATGAGGGAGATGGCGAGCTGTGTACGTTGTGCTGTGTGTACTCTCACGGTTATTATCGGATCAACATAACTACTTGTTTTGTGTGTGTGTATTGTCTGTCACATCTCCGGGGGGGACATGATACATTCCCCCCCCCCCCCCCCCCCCCGGCATTGTAGGGATGCGAGGGTCTATGGTCATATGACTACGGCCGTGCACAACATGAGTACACCCCCCCCCCCCGCGCTTTTTTCTCTCTTTGCACGCATCTGGATTGCTAGCACGGTAGGTCGTGCCTGTCGTATATGGCATTGCATTGCCTGCTCTGCTTACTGCATTACCAACGTAGTATCTCTGTGTCGTAGTTTTGTGACCACATAACTTTGTACAGTAGTACAGGACACCTAATAAGAAACAGGCCAATAAGAAAGCCAGGCTGACAATTAGAGGAAAATAAGAAATTCGAGATTACTCATCTTGAAATTAGAGTAGAAAGAACCCTCTCTCAAATAAGAAACCCGGCCTGGACCAGAGTTCCTGTTTCTTATTAGGTGTCCTGTACTGTATCTATGTAGGCGTAGGATGAAGAACCGGCACGGACACTGGGTGTGCTGGATATCGACGGATAGGAAGAACGGTGTAGTGTCAAAAACACACACTGCTGTTTGACCATGGATGGACCTTTGGACCACAGATCATTGACCCATGTACAACAGCAGTGACTCCAAATCCTGTTTTCCGTTGAGTCAAGTTACGTTTCAGCAACTACCATGGCCGGTCGCCCCGGTGGTCTACCAGGTAACCACGAAGACTGTTAAGTTGGAGGTCGAGGGTTCGAGTCTCCGCATGGAGGTTTTTATTCTCTAATGACACCAACTGGTGAGAGCGCATATTATAGCATGGGTAAAAGCACAACTCGACGAGAGTTGACGAGGGAAGAAAGTGCTGAAATCTTCTCGCGATAAAAATGCAAGGCAAGAACCGTAATGGGGGAGGGGAGGGAGAAGAGCCTACTTTGTGACCTCGGATCTGAGTAACGACTACGTAGGAAGGAGAGAGAAAGGAAGGGCGAAGATAATAAATGGAATGGGAAAAAATAAAATAAAGTAGACACTATGCCGCACCTGCAGCTACAGACTAACTGTCCGATATTCCTGATCGCGGGCGACCACAGCTCCTTGCGGCGCGCAAACACTTTATTCCGGCAAGAACAGCAGTGATAGGTAGCTACTGCCCGAAGGCGAGGAGAGGCGTGTGCGCCGGGTCTTTCAAGTGGGAGACAGCGCGAGCAAAGACCACATAGAAACTTGATTCAATAAGCCGGAAAAAAAAAAAAAAACGAAAACGAAAACGAAAAAAAGACATGTGCAAGCTCTTCTGCTGGTGCTGCTGTACGTATATACTTGTATCATAGCAAAAGAAGCCCGAAAAACCTGATAGTCCTGAGAAAGCTACGTACGTATTCCCGGAAAGTGAAGTGAAAAAGCTGTTCCCCCCGAAAAGTTCCGGTGCTCGCGAATCATGGTTTGGTGGCTAGCGAGCAGTCTACCGAAGGGCCCAGCTACGTAGCGACCGTCCACTCCAGACGAGATCCGATTTGTTTATATTTACCAGTAGTGGACAAACACTGTTAGTGGATCTTCCTAAGGTAGCTAATTAGGCACCCTGATTGGCCAAGCAAGCTCTGACCACTGGCATAGGGTTCGGGTTAGGGTTAGGGTTAGGGTTCGATCTGAGGGTCAACATACTACTACCAAGACAAAACCCCCATTTTAAAGATCCACTATCACCCTTTGTCCACCCCTCATATTTTTATGTCTTGCATTGCCGGATCATCCTGTTAGACCCCATGCGACCCCACCCATAAGATAACCGATGGAGATTCTCCTAGGAGATATCCTTGGCGTATGCTATGGGATAAATGTTCCCATGGAATATATATATATATCCCATGCCATGGGATATTGGTTGATTCGCAGTTCCTGCAGTGGCAGCTGGGATCTCTTTTCTCAACATCATTGCAATAATTACTTGCTGTAGAGAAGAGCCAACCATATGCGTTGCCCTGCTGTGCCCCAGCGTGCTCTGCTAAAATAAGGGTGCTTGCGGAAATCCATATATATATATTTTTATGTTGGGGTATATCAAGGGTATATATACAAATATTTTGAAACCGACCAACATATTTAGGAGCGGATATGGTGACAAACTGGCGAATCCAAAGGCGCCACGTACGTACCCGATCAGGTTGCTGTTGATATACCAGTAGTAGGAAACCGACTCCAACAAACTCAACGAAACCAAATCATTGGCAAACACCCTACTTACGCACGTATGTACAGGTTAATTTTGAGGGTTGGACGCTGGCACGAGCAGGTCACCACTCAATTATAATGAACATTGAGAATTGAGAATGGAATATATCCCATGGTTGACATCGTACAGCAGTGGTGGTCCCTCTATTAGCGCCGTTTTTTTTTTTTTTTTTGTCCACATCCCATTTGTTATCTTCGCCCCTTCTTTTCTCTCTCCCTCTTTAGTCGTAACTCAGACCCAGGGTCAGTCACTACGTAGGCTCTTCTCCCCCCTTCCCCACTGCGGCACGTGCCTTGCATTTTTAACGCGAGGAGAATATTTTAGCACTTTCTTCCCTCGTCGACTTGCGTCGGATTCTATAGCGCCGGTTGGCCGCTATAGCGCCGGTGAAATCGCTTGGCACAGTCAGTTTTCCGTTTCCACACTAAAACCTATATATTCCCCAATCCGGAGTAGCGCCGGTTGGCCGCTATAGCGCCGGTGAAATCGCTTGGCACAGTTAGTCAGTTTTCCGTTTCCACACTAAAACCTATATATTCCCCAATCCGGAGTAGCGCCGGTTGGTGAAATCGCTTGGCACAGTCAGTTTGCCGTTTCCACATTAAAACCTATATATTCCCCAATCCGGAGTAGCGCCGGTTGGCCGCTATAGCGCCGGTGAAATCGCTTGGCACAGTCAGTTTTCGGTTTCCACACTAAAACCTATATATTCCCCAATCCGGAGTAGCGCCGGTTGGTGAAATCGCTTGGCACAGTCAGTTTGCCGTTTCCACATTAAAACCTATATATTCCCCAATCCGGAGTAGCGCCGGTTGGCCGCTATAGCGCCGGTGAAATCGCTTGGCACAGTCAGTTTTCGGTTTCCACACTAAAACCTATATATTCCCCAATCCGGAGTAGCGCCGGTTGGTGAAATCGCTTGGCACAGTCAGTTTTCCGTTTCCACACTAAAATCTATATATTCCCCAATCCGGAGTAGCGCCGGTTGGCCGCTATAGCGCCGGTGAAATCGCTTGGCACAGTCAGTTTTCTGTTTCCACACTAAAACCTATATATTCCCCAATCCGGAGTAGCGCCGGTTGGCCCCTATAGCGCCGGTGAAATCGCTTGGCACAGTCAGTTTTCTGTTTCCATACTAAAACCTATATATTCCCCAATCCGGAGTAGCCCCGGTTACCGCTATAGCGCCGGTGAGATCGCTCGGCACGTCAGTTTTCCGTTTCCATACTAAAACCTATATATTCCCCAATCCGGAGTAGCGGCGGTTACCGCTACGTATAGCGCCGGTTTTTTTCCGCTGGCGCATACCGGCGCTATAGAGGGACCACTACCTAGAGGTGTACCCCGGATGACCGAAACCCGGGTACCCGGCGGGTCCGGATGGGCAAAACCCGTGTCGGGTTCGGGTTTGACTTGAAACCCGTGGGTTTTGGGGGTGACCAAAACCCGGGTACTCGACGGGTTCGAGGTCCCGGGTACCCGCATGTTTGGCATGTACCCCCTCACAATATCTCTAGAAACCCCGGGTACTCGGCGGGTTCGAGTACCCGGGTACCCGTATTTTGGCATGTCCCCCTTCACAATATCTCTAGAAACCTTTCAGGTCGACATAGAACGGAGAACGGGGTGCCCACGGGTATCACTATTCAGAACTGAATATTCCAAGAATATTCATGCTTTTAGTACGGTTTTCCACGAGAGTTTCCACTATGATTTTTCATACGTACGCGTGCCCGTTATGTTGATAACTTCGATACCCTTTGAGCATACTGCCGATCTACCGATGTATAGGCATGCATTTATTTTCCTCGAGCCATGACACCTTCCCGACATTTTTTTTTTTTTTTTTTTTTTTTTTTTTGTCCATCCCATTTATTATCTTCGCCCTTCCTTTCTCTCTCCTCCCTAGTCGTAACTCAGATCCGGGGTCACAAAGTAGGCTCCTCTCCCTCCTCCCCCACTACGGTTCTTGCCTTGCATTTTTATCGCGAGAAGACTTCAGCCTTTCCTTCCCTCGTCGACTCGCATCGAATTGTGCCTACCCACGCTACTATTAATTGGCGCTCTCAGCAGTTGATTCCGTTTTTTATGGAGACCTAGGAATGCCATCTACTATTATTATGGCACAGGTCGGTCGCCCCGATGGTCTAGAGGTAACCTCGAACGCTTCTGAACGTTGATGTCTGGAGTCCGAATCTCACGTGGGTCGGACTTTTGAGTTTATTTGCAAAAATAAATAAAAAACGGAATCAACTGCTGAGAGCGCCAATTAATAGTAGCGTGGGTAGGCACAATTCGATGCGAGTCGACGAGGGAAGGAAAGGCTGAAGTCTTCTCGCGATAAAAATGCAAGGCATGAACCGTAGTGGGGGAGGAGGGAGAGGAGCCTACTTTGTGACCCCGGATCTGAGTTACGACTAGGAAGGAGAGAGAAAGGAAGGGCGAAGATAATAAATGGGATGGAAAAAAAAAAAAAAAAAAAAAACACATACTGTCTTATCTATCTTTCGCTACCTGAATGTGCTCAGAGTTCAGGGGCATAGGGTGTGCATCAGCGTACGACTACGTAACGGCATTACAGGTGGAAGGATTATCGAATACTCGGCGTTCGTTGTTTAGTGGTTATAGTTGTCGTTTCGACATTAAATCGTAGGACGCACTGTCATCCGCGTGTGGCACCCCTTGGTGACCGTAAACGAAACGGGTTGTCCGGGTACCCGGGTTTACCCGAGTACTCGTTGGACCCGTTTGATCTCGTCGGAAAACCCGGGTTACCCGCGACGGGTTCGGGTTTCACTTTAATAATTATCCAAGTACCCGTTTGTGACGGGTACTCGCCGGGGTACACCTCTAGTGCTGATTGTCCATGTCTGCCTCGGTCGAAGCTGCTGGTGTGCTGTGCTGGTGCTGGTGCTCTGGTGCTGGCACGCAGCAAGCAACACACTAAAAAAGGAAGAACAAAAAAAGTAGGGGCTTCCACACATAAAATAGGACGTTTGTTCCAACGGGGATAGGGGACAATCCGTCTAGACGGATGGAATTGCCTTGACGAATGCCCTTGACTGACTGACGGCTTGACGGTTGCCCGTCTCCTGACATATTTTTCCCATGGGAAATTCCGTGGAACCGTTTATCCTAGACATACATGTACCTGGCTGGTTGTTACGCCTTTCTTTCCTTTGGGCTGTATTGACTTAAAAAGTGCAACTGCTGGCGGGCCTTTCATTTGGTGTTGGGCTATAAGCTTCAAAACATCAACAGCTGGTGGGCCTTTCGTTTATTTGTTCGCGTCACATCTGTTTTGGTGGGTACAGCATCTTGCGATGGGCCATATATATGCTGTTCAGGTGGGATACGTCAGGAAAGCACCACAAACAGCAGCTACGTAGCAGCAGCAGCAAGCGGCGGTACTGCTGCTGCTGCTGCTGCTGCTGTTATGCTGCCCTCCTCTTCTGCGGCGTCCTCAAAACTTCTGTTGTTGGTTGTTGTGCTCAGCACGCAGCAAATCGTTTTTCATTCACATCATGGAAAAAAAAAACGTGAAAGCTGTTTGGTTTTTCATACAGGTTTTAATAGAGGTGGTTACAAGCAGCAAGGGTATCTATCTTTGCAATGGGAAATGCACTGCTCAGATGAGATACGTCAGACAGCAGTAGTTTTAGAGTTTTGGAACACAAAGCATGATGCAGTGTCATAGGAGAGTTAAGACAACAAATTCCACAGCAGCAGTAGCCGCAGCAGCAGCACAGCAGCCACACAGCAGCAGCAGTCACAGCAGCAGCAGCAGCAGTAGTGCAGCAGCAGCAGTGCAGCAGTAGCAGCGGCACCGCCTGCACCGCCGCCGGTCTCTCTTTTGCGCTGTCCCTCTAAACAGAAAAACCTTTTGCGTCGCCCTAAATCCGAAGGGGAACCTCGTAGTGGGATACCAACACCCGCCCCGAAACTTTAACCCTTGACCCCACGCCAGACCTGATGCTTGATTGGTGGGCTGGTGTCCCCACAGAATGGTGGGTTATTCCATGGGGGGTTATTCCTGATGGGATATTCCACGGGACCATTTGTCCTGTAGGATACCAACACCCGCCCCCAAGCCTTCCCCCTACCCCTAAACGCCCCAACCCGGACCTGATGCTTGATTAGTGAGCTTGGTGACACTCGGTGACACTCCAGCTGGTAGGTTTCAACACCTTGGTAAGTCTACGAATCCCTTGGGCCGAAAAATACAGGGCATCCGAATTGAGTCGGAGTACGTACATCAGTGGGGATGCTGCCACTAGTAATACGTGCTATCATTACAAAATAATACCAGGTATAGTACAATAGCTGAAAAACGTATACCAGGGTACGTAGCAGTGGTTCTACTTCTAGCAGCTCTTGCATATTATACGGTACAAAGACGCATGCTGCGGTAGAGGTGCACCATGTGAATAAGCTTTTGCCTTCTGAGGGTGGTCGCTTGGGGAGCTCTATACTAATAGTAAGTAAAAAAAATGATTTTGGAGGGGGGAAAAGTGCTGAACGATGAACAATCCCATGACCTAAGTAAACAACGAAAAATGTTGCAACACAAGAATGGAAAAAGTCCGACGATTTTTGGGTTAAGATACCCCGTCATTCAGAACACTTTTCAGCCAAAAAAAGTATACCTTATACCTCTTTCATTCAGAACACGTGTCAGCCAAAAAAAGGTATACCTTATACATCTATCGTAGCACGCGTCACAAGGCATGCAAACGGTGCCTCGGCTTCTTTTAGTGCGTTGCCTCTTTGTTTTTCGTAGTCCGTCCGATGTGCGGAAGCGGTGCGGTTACTACCGTGCAGCTATACACCCGGAATCAACAGAACGGAGATACTTGCTACTACACACTATTGTTGTGCACGTTCTGTGGTCGTAGGCCTGCGAGACGGGTATGAATATGCATGGCAACGGAACCGAGGCGGGCAAATAAAATGTCAAGCATGCAGGATGCGAGAGAGAGAGAGCCCAACAAAGCCGCGAGTGGCCAAACGAGAAAATCTTATTTAGGATGACCCTTGGTACGAATGCCATGTAGCAATTATATTCCGTGGTATATGGTAGGCGTTAGCGTTAGAAGCATTCGATTATGCTCCTGCTGCTGCTGCTGCTGCTGCTTTTGTGTTGCCTTTTGGCGATGCTGCTGTTGCTGCTGCTGCATGGCTACTGTCGTCGTAGGCTCCGCTCATCGGACCCACCAAAGTCAAGTGCCTTCCAAAGAGTTTGCATGCGTTCCCAGATACTTTGGTGCGCGTTTCCAAATATTTTGTGTGCAATCCTATTAATAAATACTTTGTGTGCGCAGTTTGCCAAACCATATTGGCAATCATTTCGAACTTACGGTCTAGTAACAGGAGGTAACCGCGATGATACCGCAAACACGCCTCTTTGCTTAATCCCTTTCCCGTTTTTTGTGTGTACCGCCAGTTGGACCTGGATTGCGACAAGCTTCAGGCGCAGGCGCTGGCCATGGTGAAGGGAGGTCGAAAAGACAGGGCTCTGTTGCTTCTCAAGGTCAAAAAGTGAGCCCCTTGGGCGGCCTTAGCCGTTCCTTCCGCTCGGCTAAACCCCACCTGGCGTTGTACTGCAGTAGTACGAGGGACCATAGTAAATAGGACCAAATATTGTTAGTAAAAATACGTAAACATATAGGTTTTTGACTGTACCACAGGTCCTATTTACTACGTATGCCCCCCCGTCATAATCCAGTACCCCGATTTAAGAGCCCTTCAAGATAAGAGCATTCGGGATTTAAGAGCGGTCAAATCGGCATGTCCCGCCTACACTAAAAGCTATATATTTCCCACTACAGATAAGAGCAATGTGTAGTTAAGAGCGCCTGTTTTGGCTCGTGCTCTTAAATCGGGGTACCCACTGCTGTAGAGCTATTGCTGCTGGTTTCAGCTACTGCTGCGTGATTGCGAGTGCTGCAATATACCTGGTGGCTACTGTAATAAGCTACTGTACTACCGTAATACTTAGTATACCGCAAAACTGCAAAAAAAAAAATTGTTTTGCTCACTTAGGTAGCGAACTACTGTAGTTGCGTGCCAAAAAAAACTTTTGAGCTTTCGTGGACCGCTCTAAAACCTATATGAAACCTGCACACACCGTGGCACTCGCACCAAGCGTGACCCTCTTTTTCGACTTCAGAGGAGAAAACTGACGGGTAAAAAGTGCCGATTATAGCGACGGCCACCGCCTGCTTG
The DNA here is from genome assembly GCA_008828725.1 of Saccharina japonica. Classification (NCBI taxonomy): domain Eukaryota; class Phaeophyceae; order Laminariales; family Laminariaceae; genus Saccharina; species Saccharina japonica. Next base: position 29,289 of record MEHQ01004370.1, on the reverse strand, counting down.
GGTGATGACACAGACTGGTATCCGAGCTGGAAATTAGGGAGTCGTACGGCACGGGGGTACAGCATGAACCTACCAGTACCGCTGGACACTCCAGTACCGCTGGACACTCACTCGCTCGTAGACGGTTCGTAGCACCAAGGCTATCATTGTGTTGGTCGCTAGCTCGGGGGTTCCAAAGGGGTTGAGCTTGCAAACATGAGCTTGTCGACAAAACGAACAAAATCTCACAGCTGTGGTTTTTTTTTCCGCTGGCCAGAACCTATATACAAGCAGCAGCCCTGTCTGTTCGCGTGTTCTACCAGTCTACCAGCACTGCTGTTCCGTGCTGTACCCACTTGGTATTCCCACTCAAGCGATCAACCAAACAGCGTGCCTCGTTGCTGTTCATTTATTCAAAGAATATGAACCAAACGCCTACTTCTCTCTACAACAGCAAACAACGCGTTGTTCTCGGGACGCTTCCCGATCTGTTTTACGGGGGGCCATAGTTAACAGGACCTACGACAGCCGGTCGCCCCGGTGGTCTAACTGGTAGCCACGAAGCTTGTGGGGCCGGATGTCGAGGGTTCGATTCTCCCCATGGAGGGTTTTATTCTCAAATGACACCGACTGTCGAGAGCGCATATTATAGCGTGGGTAAGCAAAATTCGACGAGAGTTGACGAGGGAAGAAAGTGCTGAAATTTTCTCGCGATAAAAGTGCAAGGCAAGAACCGTAGTGTGGGAGGAGGGAGAGGAGCCTACTTTGTGACCCCGGAACTGAGTTACGACTAGGGAGGGAGAAAGACGGAAGTGCGAAGATAATGAATGGGATGGAAAGAAAAAATATATACGGTTCATACAAAAACCTATACATTTACCTATTTTTACTAAAAATATTTGGTCCTATCTACTATGGTCCTCCGTAATAGCAATCTTCCTCCTTTTGATCTTTTTCTCGATACCAGGTTGTATTTTAGGGCTCTGTTGCTTCTCGAGGTGAAAAAGTGACGTGCTTAACTCTTTTTTTTTTCGTTCGACCAAACCCCACAGCTGCGTACCGCAATTTTTTTTTTTTTTTTTGTAAAGCTCCCTATTTATATATATAGAACACCTGACTAGCTGTGCAAATAAGCTACTGCTGCATTACTGTGATTGTGACATGGCTGCTGTAATAAGCTATTAGTACTGTAGAGCTACTGTGATAGGCTGTCGCTGCTGTACTACACGAAGCTTCTGCAGGCGACTGCTGTATTGTCGCTACGGCAATATTGTAGTAGCTGCTGTTGTGTTAGCAAAGCTACCGAGATACCTCGGAGGCGGCGGCGGTGCAGGGCGCGACAAGCCATGTTGCCTTGCCTCGCCTCGCCTCGCCTCGCCTTGCCTTGCCTTGCCTTGCCTTGCCTTGCCTTGCCTTGCCTTGCCTTGCCTTGCCTTGCCTTGCCTTGCCTTGCCTTGCCTCGCCTAGTGGCAGCGGGGCTTCACCAGCACCCACTTACTGGTCAATTTTCCCGGTTCGTTATCCCTCAGGCTGAAGCAAGACCAAGCGGACAAGGCTAGCTCTCAGCTTCTCACCGTCCACCAGCTGGTAAGTCTTGTTGTTTTTGTTGTCGTCGTCGTCGTTGTTGTTGTTGTTGTTGTTGTTGTTGTTGTTGTTGTTGCTGTCGTGTTGGTGTCCTTTTCGTCTGATTGCTCGCTTTCTCGCTCGCGCACGCGCACGCGCACGCGAACGAAGCTCTGGCCGAACCGTCTGTGTGGTTAGCCCCAAATCGCCCACGGGCGTGGGCGAGTACGGGTTTGCGACTAGTACGGGCCGAACGGCAGGCAGATTTCGAGGAGCAACAGCGATGCAAACGAAAATAACACACGATGCACGCATACTTCGAGTATCTACAAGAAAAAATGCTAAAAGCTCCGAGAAAAAAACAGTTTGGTTGTATTTACTTTACACTCTCACGACGGATGATGTGGCACGGAAGCTCCCCGTTCGCCTTGCCCTCGGAGGGCTGGCGGCTGGCGGTCAAGCCTTCTTCCGTCACTTTAGGCTCGGGATGCCACACTGGCTGCGATTTTTCCTCTACTCTACGGCCACCGGAACCGTAAGCATCGGGATCGGCTGCCGCCTCCCCTCACTCTCCTCAACCTCCCCCCCCCCCCCCCCCCCCCCCCCCCCCCCCCCCCCCCCCCCCCCCCCCGCTTCTCCCCTCTCCTCTATTTCTGCTGTGAATTGCGTTTTCCTTTAAAATTACTCAACAAGATGGAGACGATCGATTGGGAGTCGCAGCAGCTGAAGGTTTTCAACGCTCTGAAGGAGGGCAACTTGGCGCTGCAGAAGCTGCACGAGGAGATGCCGCTGGACAAGGTCGAGGAGCTGATGGCGGACACCGCAGAGTCCATCGCCATGGAAGAGGTGGGGTGCCTCTTTTTCTTTTTTTTTTGCAAATGCTTTTTTTTCAGCCGCTTTATTTATTTCATTTTTATTTTTCATTTATCGTTTTTTTTGTTTTGCATCCTTCTGTTTTTGTAATTTTGTTTTTGTGCCGTTATGTTTATTCCATTTTTTTATCGTTTTTTTTTTTGCAACAAGCTTTTTTAGTACCCCAGGGCACCATTTTAGGCTTTTTTTTTTTCTTTTTTATTATGTTGTAACGCACACAACATCAAGAACCTCAAAACTAGAAATTAGTTGAAACCTGTCGAAACTCTTATATTTGTTTTATCCGTTTATGTTTTGTTATTTGTCTTTGTGTGTGCTGCTACTGGTTGGTGTCCTTGGTTTTGTTGGTGGTTGGCTGGTTCGGGTGGTTTGTCTGGTGTAGTTATTTTTTCCCGCCTGCTTGCATTGCTTGCTGTGCTTGCTCGCTCTGCTCGCCTGCTTTCGGGATGCTCCGTCCTCTATTGGGATGCGTGGTGGTCAATGGTCAAAACGACTACGGCAAGCAACCCATGAGTACCCCCCCCCCC
>MEHQ01004370.1:13567-26146 GCA_008828725.1 Saccharina japonica | reverse complement strand
TCTCCCCCCCCCCCTTCCCTCTCCCCGCTCACCCAGGAAATTTCCAAGGCCATCGGGGGATCGTGGACGGAGGCAAACGAAGACGACCTTCTCGCCGAGCTGGCGGTGCTAGAGAAAGAAGAGCTCGCAGAACAGACTTCGGCAGCAGCAGCGCCTGTAGCAGCAGCAGCAGCAGTGACACCGTCGGTGGTACCGACGCCTGCACCCATTAGGAAACCCTCCAAGCCTGCGGCGACGGTTACAGCAGAGCCAGCGCAGGGCGCTGGCCAATCGTTGGAGGAGTTGTTGCCCGAGGCGCCCACGGGGCCAGTTACCGTTAGCGTGCAGGAGGGGGGGGAGGAAGAGGAGGAACGCCCGGTCCTCGTGCCGGCTTGAATTGAATTGACCTGGCTTGGCTTGATTTAGGCCGGGTTGGGTTGGGCTGGCCTGGGTTTGGTTGGGTTGGGCTAGCTTGGCTTGGCTTGGCTTGGCTTGGCTAGGCTTGGCGGGGCAGGTCTTGTAGTGTCCAGCTTGTATCGGCCTGGGTTGACTCGTCGTGACTGGGCTTGGCTACATGCCTGTTTTTGAGGTGCCCGCGTGGTATAAAGGCGTGTACAGCGAAAGGGTGACGAGTGGGAGACGGTCTTGCTTTTTTGCTTATTTCCCTCTTTCTCTGTTAGCCATTTCGGCACCCCCATTTCCCCTTATGTGTGCAATGCAGCTCCTATGTGTACCGATATGTAGATAATGGGTATGTGTGGTATATATTTAGTCTATTGGTTTATATACGAGGTTGGGTCAAAGCGCTGGCACGCTTTCGCGCCGAAAAACATTGTGACGCTTTTGAGATATTCGATGACGCATTTGCGAAGGCCTTTTTTTTCGTTTCCCGAGTATTTTTCCTGTGCCTGGTGCCCCTCTTTTTTGTTTCCGTGGGGCTGCCTTAGTGGTGGAAGTGGGGTGGGTAGAACGGAGGCGATAATCAGGGGGAGGGGGGGGGCAACAGCATTCCGGTTCACCCACATCAAACACATTGTGAGGAGGCGTGTTGGGGGAGGGGGGGGGCAAGGGCAGTCTATTTTTGTAGGAAGGAACGAACTCCACACATTTTTAGACGGGAGTATAATAAACGCGATTGGGACGCAGACCACTACAACCATTAATCCTATATATTATAATTCCGAAATACCCGAATACGTGGGTGGCGTTGTGTAAAGGGGTTACAATAACTAACCCTCTTCAAACTTGAGAGAGGGAAAAAGGTGACGATAAAAAAAAAACAAGTGACGGTTACAGCAGCTGTAGTAACGACCACTGCGTGATTGGGTGACGATAAACACGTTATTATCGGTGTCCAAGTTACAATGTTTGCAATTCAAGGGAGTCAGTCGTGTGCACGGCACGGGGGCAAGCAACATGATCCTACTATACCCGTGATACTGCTGGGCGCTCACGCCGCTCGAAGGCGGTCGGTAACACCAAAGTTAGTTGTCGTTATTGAAGACGGTCGATAACACCAAAGTTATCGTTGTTGAAGACGGTCGGTAACACCAAAGTTATCGTTATTGAAGACGGTCGGTAACACCAAAATTAAGAAGGTCGGTAACACCAAAGTTAGTTGTTATTGAAGACGGTCGATAACACCAAAGTTAGTTGTCGTTATTGAAGACGGTCGGTAACACCAAAGTTAAGACGGTCGGTAACACCAAAGTTAGTTGTCGTTATTGAAGACGGCCGATAACACCAAAGTTATCGTTACTGAAGACGGTTGGTAACACCAAAGTTATCGTTATTTTTGGTCGCTATGATTTCCCTTATATCCATCCCTTAAAAGGGGTCCCTTGAACAAAAAGGGGGTGTCTTTTAAAAGGAGTCCTCCCGCATACACGGAGTTAACTTGGTCATTTTCTGAAACTTTAGAGAGGAGGAAAACGTGAAGACCAAAAATTGACGGTTACAGCACCGGCCACTGCTTGCTGGGTATATAGGGGGGGGGGGGGGGGCGAAGGTAACCTATTTTTTTGTTTTCTCGCCCTACAATGCAAGGATTCATTCGATTCGAGCGCAGCATAATCCTCTATATACCCGTGGAAGGTAACCTGTTTTTTTTCTTGTTTTTCTCGCCCGACAATGCAAGGATTCATTCGATTCGAGCGCGGCATAATCCTCTATACGATACCCGTGTGAGTGGCACTCTCACGTTGCTTCGTACGACGGGGCCATGCGTATAGACAGCAGTTTTACGGGGAACCATAGTAAATACTGGTGCGACCTACGGTCCACACAACAAACTAAATATTTACCTACACCTGACGCGTGCTACGGTAGAGGTAGCACTTTTTGGCTGAATCGTTTTCTGAACGATCGGGCTCCTTAACCCAAATTCGTCGGATTTTCATTTTTTTTGTGACGAATAATGTTTCAAGTATTACTTCGGTCATGAGATTTCTCATCCGGCAGCACTTTCATTTTCCTCCAAAATCAATTTTTCGGTGAGGTATGACGCTCTCCTTAAGTGAGGAGCTCAGAAAAAACATGGCGCACCTCTATCGTAGCATGCGTCACCTATTTTTGCTGCGTAACAATATTAGGTCCCACTATCCTCCAGGCGTCAGTCAGCCTGGAGCCTCTCAAACGGAAACTATCTTCATGGCTCCGGTTCAGCAGTCTAAAACCAGCATGTTAGCCGAGACTCCTAAAATTCGTGTAAAGCCGACCGTCAAATTGTAACTTCGTACGGAGTGTAACTACTGCTGTGCTACAGTATAGAAAGCTTCACGGCGAGAAAGGAGCGGTTTTCGTTCGCTCCGAAAAAAAAATCCGAAAAAAAATAGAAATGTTCGACGATTCAGTGATTACTCCGGCCAATGCGCACGGATTCGCAAACTGTTTTTTCCTGTCCGGCATCTGTGGGATGTTCTATTGTGGCTGTGGAGCTCGCGCAGGACAGCCAGTTAGCGTCAGGCAGTACGCCACGGCGGAGATGGGGGTATAAGTCGCGCTGGAAAGCCACGGGCACACGAGAGGACCTGACGAAGCCGCTTGTTCTGCGCTTTCCCTTTGGTCGAATCGTGCAGATTCTCCGCCGACGCCCTTCCTTTTGGTCTCTCGTATGATAGATGCTCGCGCAGCGCCAGCTCAGCTGGTGGTTTACGCCACAATTGACACCGGGAAAACTCTTACAGGCCCTGTGGGTCCGGCGACAACTTTGGAAACGTGAAATGGCGTTCCAAAAAAACGATTATTGTCGTCGCAGAGGCTAAACTGGTGCCGTCTCCAGGGAGCAGTTTTACGGCTACAGTACGTACAGTACCGTATAACACACGGGTATACCGTATGCACGGCTTCCCCTAGGTCTACTGTAGAAAGTGCTACTATCGCAAAAAAAAAAAAAAAACTTGCGTCCTCGCTTAAGCCCCCTAAATTCGAATTCCGCCCTCCCGTCAGGTCAGCAAAAATAAAAAGAAGAGATAGCTGTACCTTCCTCCTCAGCCCCACGCACGCCACCAAACTAAACAAAACCTAACCACTACAACATCAAAAACACAGAAAAACAAACACCACAACATCACAAAAAACAAACACACAATCCTCGCGGTTCAACCCAGACTCAAGCCCACCCACCCACTAACTCACCCACCCACCCATGCCACAAAATAACGACAGCAGCATCAACAAAAATGAACTGAACCCACGCAGCTTAATACGGGGATTCCTGAGGATAACCCCCCTTCCTACGCGCTCGACAGCTTGTCCTACAACATGAAAAAATACAAATTCCGAGCGCGATTTTGCTTTCCAGCCAGCCGTCATCGCTTGGGCCTCTTCGGTCTTCGCGCACCTGCGTGGAGTTTGGGCCGAAACCATCGTCACATAGAAACAAGCAGGGTGGGTATGGAGGAAGAAGGGTAAGGGTTGTAGGGTGATGGTGGCGATGGTCGGGGTGGTGATGGGGGTGGGGGTACGGGTGGCGGTGAGGGTGGGGGTGGGGGTGGCGGCGGGGGTCGGGATAGTGGGGGGGGGGGGGGGTTAGGGGTGATGGTAAGGGTAGGGGTGATGGTACTGATAGTGGTAGTAGAGGTGGGGATGGGGTCGGAGGTGGGGTCGAGAGTGGGGGTGGCGATAAGGGTGGGGGGGGAGGGTTGGGGGTACGGGTGGGGGTAGGGGTACGGGTGGTGGCGGGGGTGGTGGTGAGGGGTGGTGATTGTCGCGCTCTTCATTGGTGCCGACGGTTGCGGGGGGGTAGTGCACCGGTAAAGAGTAACGAGTGAGGGGTGACGGCGACGCAGAACAGAGCACATACCACCCTCCCTTTGTGCGTCTCGGGTGGCGAACGTTAAGTTCGCGATAGGGAGAGGGGGGGGGGGGGGGGGGGGGGGGAGAGACGGAGCATACGAAACGTAATTATTCGGCGGGTTGTGTAGCCGGCGCATTGCGTAGCCACTGCGCCGCGCCCACCTGCCCACCCGTCCGCCTACCGTCGACACTCACCTGGATGGTTAAAGTTCACGCGCATGGTGCTGAAACAAGCCAGCTCTACGGCCTCGCGGCCTGACAAAGATTCCCCAAAACGAACACGAAAACGAGCAACGAGAACGAGATCAGGAACGAGCGTGAGCTTCAGGATCAGGATGTAGGTGAGGGTGAAAATTATCATGCGAACGAGGATGGGAGTGACAACGAGAAATATTATGAGATAGAGACTGAAATTCATATTTAGAATGAGAACGATGGTGGGAATGAGAATGAGCAACACAGGTTACCCTAAAACCTTTAAAAAAATCAAGCATCAAGAGCGCAAAACCTGAGGGTGACAACACGAGCGGGTGCCACCTTAAACATCACGTTCACTCCGAACCGTGGTCTTCAAGACCATACAAAACCCAGATAATGCCACCCTATGTGCAACTCCCATTGGAGGGAAGAAAAACCACGGCGCTTCCATCTACTTTTAAAAAAGAAAAGAAAAGCATCAGCTGTGGAGATCGAGGACTTCGTCGGAGCTCCTATTCGCAAGACTGTGTGTGATACTTCTTTCGATCGCGCGTGCTACTCCTCCAAAACCTGACCGGTTTCGTACGCGACGAACTCGCCAGGTATATATGAAGGAGGGTAGCCCGTCAAGGAGTCAAATCGCGGTGTCCTACATAGCATATTTGCTGCTATTGTTGCTGATAGTGTTTTTTTTCCATCTCATCTATTATTTTCGCCCTTCTTCCTCCTGCTCCCTCCATAAGTAGTCGAGTCGTAACTCAGATCCGGGGCCACATTGGAGGCTCTACCCCCCCCCCATGCGAGGGCCTATGGTCATACGACTACGGCCATGCATGACAACGAAGTACCCCCCCCCCCAACAACAACAACAACGGCATGCGCCTTGATTTTTCATCGCGAGAAAGTTTCAGCATTTCCTTCGCTCGTCGACTCGCGTTGAATTGTGCCTACCTGAAGAGCCCGCGGGAGGGGTGGTGAAGGTCAGGGTGGTGCCGATGATTGGTTCGGCCTTGCCATCGAAGGCCTCGTCGCCCACCTTTAGGAGAGGGGTGCGAGTGCCCATGCCCTTCGGACGGTTACACCCAAAAAAAAAAAAACGGCGCGGCGGATACAAAACGGCGAAACCATCACCAAACATAACCCAACGGTTACAAAACGACACTACACACCCCTGTAAACGTAGCTGTCGCAAAATAATATATGGGTACGAAATACGTATGTAGTAGTGCGGCAGTTTCAAAACGGCACGACCGTTACAAAACGAACGACGCAACGGTGACAAAAAAACGGAGGTGATAATACAAAAAACGACGAAACTATATAAAAAAAGGGACACAACGGTTGTATGGAAAATGGCGCAACCGCTACATAACGACGCAACTGTTACAACAAAAGTTGGCAACGGCTATAAAACATGACGCAACGGCTACAAAACGAACGACGTAACGAACATAAGAAGGTGGTGCTCCGTCCTCCCCCTGACGTCGACCAGTCACCGAAAAAGGACCGCCAGTTTCAAACAACGCGACGGTTACAAAACATCGCGGCAGTTACAAAACAACGCGGCGGTTACAAAACGACGCGACGGTTACTAAACAACGCGACGGCTACACAATAACGCGACGGCTACTGCAAAAAACGACGCGACGGTTACAAAACGACGGACGGGCAATCGGTACATGAACACACGCGAGGGGGGCGTTACGCTGCGTCGTCCACACGACGATGCGTCGAGTACAAAACACGCAACGTATCGACAAGTGGAATGAACGGATCTCGGTTTTGAAAGCCGCCGGTATGACGGATAGGAGGCGGGCCCAACCGATTGTCATTTGCCATGCGCTGACTATTTTCCGCAACGCTCCCTCCTCGCCTTCCCCCCGGTATGTTGGCTCTACTTCTAGTCTGATTATCTGGCGTGCTGGTTCTGCTGCTCACGTATGGTTTGCCAGGTTCATGATACGCGGTAGAGCAAGGAGTTCGAGTCGAGGGGGGATTCTCGCACGTCGTTGCGAAGCACATCCTCGGCGACACGACGACCTTGGCAGTATGTTCGTATCCTGCCCGTAAAGTTAACCTGGTGTGCGAGCACGAGTTTTTACGGCTGCTGCTGCTGCTGCTGTTGTCGTAGCTACCCTGGTGTTCATGTGTTGCCGTATCTTGCCGCTGCTACGTGGTACGAGTACGTCATCTACCGGTACAGTTTAGGTCGTTGCAACGCGGAAACCATGGTGTAGTGTATACCAGGTACCTGGCACTACCCTACCGTCAACAAGTGCCAGAGGTATGTGCTGCTCGTATACACCGCGATTGGTCCTTGGTCTGTGCATGACACCTCCTGGTCATGATACAGAGCACCGCAGCAGCAGCAACGCGCGAAGACAAGAGCAACAGAGAGTTATTCACCTTGATCGTCACGGCTGCCGCAGACGAGAAGGCTTCAGGGTCGATCGACGCGGGAAGTTCCACCATTACGTACACGTCCTCCTCGTCGTACTCATCTTCGCACTCCACATTGTCTGGATACTCCTCCTCTTCCTCTTCCTCCTCCTCCTCTTCCTGCTCCTCCTGCTCCTCGTGTGTATTCTTGCTACTCTTACCCTTGCCAGCAGAAATATCTCGCTGCTTTCCGTCGACCTCACCGTCCCGCGCTACCCTCTGGGCCCGGCCTGGCTTCTCCCGGCGGAACATAGTGACTGCGTGCAAACAGCCGTCACTGTGGCACCTGGTGATATGCAGGTGACTTCGAGCACCCAAGATTCCTCGGCACTGCTCTACAGACGTCTCGATGTCCGATGTCTCGATCGATCGAGGGTTTCCGCACAGATAAGTAGGCTTTCTTTATATGGGCGGCCCAACATGCTTTGTTCAACCTCGGGCCGCACCGCGCGCTGGCGCGGCGCCACCGACACCAGCGATACACCGTCGAGAAGTGCATGTTGCGCGTCTCGCATCGGATGCACAGTAGCGCAGCAGTGGCCCTCCTATCGGCGCCGTCGTCCCTCTCCACCCTTTGCTGGCTCACGCCTCCCCAGACTCTGCAGCAACAGCAGCAGCAGCACCTCTCTTTCAAACAGCGACTTTCGGCGGCCCCGCTTCGCCGACTGTGCGACACAGGTAGCCGTCTGCCTCGCTCCTCCTCTCACCAAGAAGGCTCTAGCGAAGGACCCCTCTACAACGTATTCGGCCGGCACCAACACCAGGTCGTTACTTCTCAGCTCGAGTGGCCGTCGACCAGGAACCGAGGTCGCCGCCAGCAACAGCAGCAACAGCAGCAGCGACGAGACTGCTTCTTCACCCAGGGGAGCAGTTTTGTTCCTACAGCTACTGCAGCAGCTGCTGAAGGGTCATCGCTAACGTCGTCTGCTGTGCTCAAGCAAATGGTTGGTAACGACACCCCAGCCGATAATGGCGGCGGTCACGAGGCCGGAGATGGGGGGGTGGTTAAGGAAGGAGAGCTAGTCCTGAACAGGGAAGAGTTCTCGAAGGAGATTTGCGTGGTGGCTGTCAAGGTGCCGGCGAAACGAACGAGGTCAGTTTGTTTTTTGGGTAGATTTAGCCAGTACTGCTGTGCCACAACAGATCGTTGTTGGTGTTGGCATAGCGTTACAGGTTAGCGTTGGCATTAGCGTTGACGTTGGCCATGGTGTTGGCGTTGGCGTTGGCGGTGGCGTTAGCGTTGGCGTTAGCGTTGGCCTACGCGTTTGCGTTGGCGTTGGCGTTAGCGTTAGCGTTAGCGTTAGCGTTAGCGTTAGCGTTAGCGTTAGCGGTAGCGGTAGCGGTAGCGTTAGCGTTAGCATTAGCGTTAGCGTTAGCGTTAGCGTGAGCGTTAGCGTTAGCGTTGGCGTTGGCGTTGGCGTTAGCGTTGGCGTTGGCGTTGGCGTTAATGTTGGCGTCAACGTTGGCGTTAACGTTGGTGTTAAAGCTGGCGGTAACGTTGGCGTTAACGCTGGCGTTGGCGCTAGCGTTGGCGTTGACGTTGGCGCTAGCGTTAGCATTAGCGTTAGCGTTAGCGTTAGCGTTGGCATTGGCGTTGGCGTTAGCGTTAGCGTCAGCGTTAGCGCTTCAGCGTCAACGTTATCTTCAACGTCAGCGTCAGCGTCAGCGGTAGCGTTAGCATTGGCGTTGATGTAGCTTTATGCTCGGCGCCAGTTACGCATTGCGGGAGTTTCCATCTGGTGCTGCTGCTACTGCTGGCACTCGCGGTCTCAGCGTCACGGGTGGAATGTAGACGGTAGCACCACAAGACCCCTGTATTCTACCAACAACAGCACCAACAACAGCAACAACAACAGCAACAACAACAGCAACAACAACAGCAGCAGCAACAACAACAGCAACAACAACAACAAACTACAACGCGCTTCACCACTACAGCTGTTGACTACGTGTGTGTGTTCTTCACATTAAACCGTTCTTTCTATACTTGTATACCTGTCGACATCCAGCACACCCAAGAGTGTACGTGCCGATTCTTCATCCTAGAGAGATACAAGCTATGGGGTCATGACACCACGACACAGTGATTCTACGTTGTAGGCTAGGCCGATCGTCACTTGCAGCCGTAGGGGAGAGACGGCCGCAACCAATATGATGGTGGTATATTGGCGCCAAAAGAGTTGTAGTGCACGTGAAAATGCGTCAGTAAGTGGTTGCTCGACAGCAGCAGTACCGGCGGCAAAGTAACACCTCCTGCCCTCTAGTCCTACTGCTCTACCTAAAACCGCCCCTGCCTGGAGGTTCAGATTATCGAGCATCCACCAGCCGATCATCTACCACCCTGGACCAAAATATTAGGAACGCTTAGTGTTAATATCAGTGTATAAGCGGTCCTTATGTTTGCGCCCAGATTGGTACCTGATACGAAGTCTCCTCCATCATCCACCACCCATCGTGCAAATCATCCAGCCATCAGTCAACCCATCACTCGTCACAACAAACGAGGCTTCCGCGAAGTCAGCCCCCCCCTCCCGTCTACTATTACGCCATCGTGCGACGCTAAACCGCAACTCTTCCCCACGTGGTGCGTTGGGACGATTCAGAATATTGCATCGTAGATGGACGAAATTTTGCGCGATTTATGTGGTCTGCCTGCTTGCGCACGCAGGCACCACCCATTGGACTTTGGAACGGACAGTCCGATGGACGAATGGATTTAATTATTTCATGGAAAAATTGCCGAATGCCAGCTCATGTTTGTGGAAACCCAAACCGACTCCGATACCGGGGGAACCTGGTTGCACACCGTCCGATGGACGAATTAATGAATTCATACATTTCTTTTTGCCGAATGCAAGCTCGATTTTGTGGAAAAATCCAAACCCACTCCGATGCCGGTGTGAGCTTCTGCGTGCAGTCACGGACCCTATTAATTGGTCTTGGGAACGAAACGGTGAACGGACCCATGGATGGATGGAGGATGGATAAACGTATAACACTGTGAAGTACAATGCCACTATTAGTACGTACGTCGTAGTGTTCACGATTTAACCCCGCTTTGACAAAATTATTTCCGAAAAAAATTACCAGGGGGCCGGGGCTAGGGTTCATCTTCATTCCGAGAAAAATATCAGGCGGTTGGGGCTAGGGTTTAGAGTTGGGGTTTAAAGTCAAGTAAGCTGCGACTTTTTTTTTTCCGAAGCTGGGCCATGGTCTATACAGCCCCCGAAACTGTCGAAGGGCCAACCACGACAAAGTGGAAACCCCAACCCCGTATATTGTCCAGCGAGGTGCGGGTGCGGTCGAGCAAGGGGCTGATGAACTCGCGCCACCCGTAAGAATGTGGGAAAACGTGCTGATTTTTTTTTAACTCGTTACCAAAACGTCAACCCGATTGTGTGGAAACCCCCGACCCTGTTTTTTTGTTTTGTTTTGTTTTTGTTCAGCGAGGTGCAGGCACGGTTGAGGAAGGAGCTGATGAACGCGCGCCACCGCAAGAACGTGGAGCGTTGTCCGGACGACGATAAAAGTCGACTGCTGCTGCTCAGCACGGCCGTGAAGGACCCTGATACCCTCGAAGGCAAGAAAAAAAATATGACCTACGAACAAGAGCGATTTTTGTTTTGTCGGGGGGTAGGGGGGGGGGGGGCGGGCCGGATCATTTTTCCGGGTGTTTTTTTTTTCAAATTGTTTTAGGAAGGGGTTTTTTTGGGGGGGGGGGGGGGCAGGCCAGTATCTTTTGTCCGGTAGTTTTTTTTTCAAATTGTTTTAGGAAGGGGTTTTTTTGGGGGGGGGGGGGGGCAGGCCAGTATCTTTTGTCCGGTAGTTTTTTTTTCAAATTGTTTTAGGAAGGGGTTTTTTTGGGGGGGGGGGGGGGCAGGCCAGTATCTTTTGTCCGGTAGTTTTTTTTTCAAATTGTTTTAGGAAGGGGTTTTTTTGGGGGGGGGGGGGGGCAGGCCAGTATCTTTTGTCCGGTAGTTTTTTTTTCAAATTGTTTTAGGAAGGGGTTTTTTTGGGGGGGGGGGGGGGCAGGCCAGTATCTTTTGTCCGGTAGTTTTTTTTTCAAATTGTTTTAGGAAGGGGTTTTTTTGGGGGGGGGGGGGGGCAGGCCAGTATCTTTTGTCCGGTAGTTTTTTTTTCAAATTGTTTTAGGAAGGGGTTTTTTTGGGGGGGGGGGGGGGCAGGTCAGTATCATTTGTCCGGTAGTTTTTTTTTCAAACTGTTTTAGGAAGGCGTTTTCATGGCGGGAGCCGGTGTTTGCCTCTTGATCTGTTGTGTGTGTTGGGTTCCGCAATATGTGTGTGTCTCTACGTTTGTGGTTTTGCCCCATCAAACCATTGTTCCAAAATGGAAAAGGTTTCAGCGCTTGACACGACGGCGTTTGTGAAGAGGGACGCAGACCCCCCCCCCCCCCCCCCCCCCCCTCTATTTCTGTTGTATGTGTGTGTTCGCTACGTAGCCTTTACGTCTGTATGTGGTATTATGTATTCCAGGTATTTGTATTATGCCCCCCCCCCACCTGGGTGATGAGTGCTCGGAGCTTAGTTATCGGGCGGGAGGGGTCCTTGGCACACGAGCAACATAAGGCGCGCGAAGAAGTCGACGCCAGGATGGGTACGAGTACGCCCTACAATAGGGACTCACCTCTACCGTAGCATGGTTCAAAAAAAAAAAAAGTTCCGTCTCGAAAGGAATGGTGGTCACAATTGTCAAATGACTAAGGCAGGCAACAAATGAGTACGCCCCCCCCCAAGATTTTTTTTTTCAAAATGCAAGGCGATGTGTTGATGCCAAAGCGGCGGCGTTTGTGAAGGTGCACGAAAACCTCTCAACCCCCGGCCCGCCAACTCATTGAAACTGTCATCCACATGCAAATCCGCCTCATGAGTGATTCTTAGTAGGATGCAGCTCACCCTTCATGCGACTCGCCGAACACCTTACGGCGCTTCGCAAAGCTTGGCGCTAGCAATGCCTGCCTGGTCGGTGAAAACCCGACATGCCCCGTCTCGGCTTTGTAGGGATGCGAGGGTCTATGGCCATACGACTACGGCCATGCATGAACGTCTAGTGTATCCCCCCCCGCTCCCGTGTCATAAAGTGTGCGTGGTCAATGGTCAAATGACTAAAAGGCAAGCAACGAACGAGTACGCCCCCCTCCCCCCTCTCTCCGTCTCGAGAAATACGTGTGCTCAATGGTCAAATGACTGTATAAGGCAAGCAATAAACGAGTACGCCCCCCCCCCCCCCCCCCCCCCCCCCCCCTTTTTAAAAACACACACCCGGGAGTAACCTTTGCAGGTGTACTTCCCCCCCCCCCCCCCCGCCTCTCTCCTTGTCTATCTCTGTGTTGCGTGTTTGTGATCCACAGCCTATGCGGATGTTTTTTTTCTTCTTCAATATTACGTATAAATATATACCTGGTTTGCGTTTTTATCGCCCACAACAACGATTTTTTCCTTTCCCAAAAATAAGGTCTCAGTGCCGAAGCGGCGGCGTTCGTGAAAGGGGACGAAGAATTCTCGACCACCACGTTCAACGTGAAGACGGACTACTCCATGCTCGGCGTGGAGGAGGTGATATTTTTGCGACCCCTGTGTTTCCTTGTGTGCCCCTCTCCAAATGGGGGAGGGGGTGGTTTGCAGGCGGGGGTGTGGGGGGGGGGGGGGG
>MEHQ01004370.1:0-13460 GCA_008828725.1 Saccharina japonica | reverse complement strand
GAGACAGCAATGGGTGTTACTGTGTAACTGCCTCGCGGATGCCTTAGCATATTAACACTACGTGATACGACCATTCCCCTTGTGCGGAGCAAAGGTTCTCCACCCCGCACAAATGATCTACTCGACCGCCAGCTTTGGTGACCGCCAAAAAAACAAAAACGGCACCCTGGTCGTCTAGCTCACGCTGCGAGTGGCGGTTTTTACAGCGTCGTTGCCAACCGACGCCAACCCAACCTATAAATATATCATATATTTTTAGGGGGCAGCACGTTGGGTTTTCACCAACCAGGCAGACATTGCTTGCACCAAGCGCGAAGCGCCGTGAGGTATTGGGCGAGTCGCATGGAGGGTGAGCTGCATCCTGCTAAGAACCGCCTTTGAGGCGGACTTGGATATGGATGACAGCTTCAATGAGTTGATTTAATTTATGGTGTGGCCACTTCCTGAGACAGCAATGGGAGCACTATGTAACTGCCTCGCGGGTGCCTTACCATATACACACTACGTGATACGATAATTCCCCTTGTGCGGAGCAAAGACTCTCCACCCCGCACAAATGATCTATAACAAGACCGCCAGCTTTGGTGACCGCCAAAAAAAAACAAAAACGCTACCCTGGTTGTCTAGCTCACGCAGTGAGAGGCGTGTTTTACAGCGTCGTTGCCAACCGACGCCAACCCAACCTATTGGGGGGGGGGCTGGGCAACCTCGAGACTCGAGACTTCCAATCAGGAACGCGATTCTTTTTTGTGTCCTGGCCCCTCCACGGAGGGGGAGCGGGGGAAGGGGAGGGGAGGGGGGGTGACACACGCCGGCATGTGCAGTAGTAGCACTGTCTCTTATACACATCTGGGGGGGGCTGGTTTGATTTGTTTTGTGTGTCGTGTTTCCTTGTAAAACCTCGTTGGCGTTTTTGCTATTGTTCTTGATTCATTTTGATACCTTGTTGCTCTCTTTTCTTACACATAGACCGGTTCTAGATGAAACTCTCGTGTTTCCAGTTCTTTTGTTTTCTCACTATTTTGTCTACCCACCCTTTTTTTCTTTTGTTCCAAGCCTTTCGTTGTTCCGACCTTTTTCTTTGTTCTTCAACTTTTCTTTTCCAGCTTTTATCGTTTTTTATTATTTTTATTACGTATAAATTCTAACCTCTTTGCTTGTTTTCGCTTTTTTTCTTTTTTTCTTTTTTGGTTATTGTGGGTACGGCACGGCTGGATGGTTTCAGGTTATGTCGCGCTTGCTGCAAGCGCGGCTGCCCGGGAAGGACCTCCCGACATCATTCGAGGTGGCGGGACACCTGGCACACCTCAATCTCAAAGACTACCTCCTGCCTTACCAGAACGTCATCGGCCAGGTAAGCGTAACCTGTTTTAGTAGCGCAACACTGCTGTACAGGGACACGGACGTATTCGACTCTAATTCCCCAAGTCATTTTTTCCGCAACGATACGAGTGCGGTCCTAAACAAGCTCGTCATTTTCAAGGGCTGCACTTGGAACTTAGAATTATACTTAGGCATAAGCTTATGTGCAGTGCAGTAGTAGCAGTGGTAAGTAAACCCCTTGTTTACTTGCCAGGTGGGTACCCCTATTTAAGAGCACCCCGAGATAAGAGCATTCGGGATTCTGAGAGCGGTCAAATCGGCATGTCCCGCGTATACTAAAAGCTATATGTTGCACCCTACAGATAAGAGCAATGCGGTTTGTTTGGCTTGTTTTGGCTTGTGCTCTTAAATCGGGCCACCCACTGTACCAGGTGGGTTTATAACTCTCGTGCACTAATTGCCAAGCAGGTTATCCCCAAAAACGCGTAAGTAACGCGGGTGCTGTTTTCAAGGGGGTGAACATTTTGTTTTGTTTGGGGGGGGAGTGTTGCGGGCATTGTTTTTCGTGCGGCGCTGTTTGTGCGTGTGAGGGTAGGTGGTGGTGGTTGTGGTGTTGGTGTTGTTGGTGCTGTAGTTGTTGGGTTGGTGTTGGTGGAGTTGGTGTTGGTGTTGGCGTTGTTGTCGTGGTTGTTGTAGTATTATTTGTTGTTGTTGTTGTGATGGTGTGTATTGTAGTTGGTGTCGTCGTCGTTGCTGTTACTGTTGCTGCTGTTAAAGTATTCATACAAGAAAACCGTAGTTTCTACTCGACCCGGCGACGTCCAGCTCACACACCCGTGCTGGATAGTCTTCTCGAGAGATAATTTTTTCTTCCTCCTAGAGAGACAAAAGTTCCATTTCCCACGCGACTGTTTTACGAGCAGAGAGAATACCCCCCCCCGCTTCGCTCTTGGTGCTAGCAATGTCTGCCTGGCCGGTGAAAACCCGACATGCTCCGTCCCGGCATTGTAGGGATGCTAGGGTCTATGGTCATACGACTACGGCCATGCATGAATATGAAGTACACCCCTCCCCCCCATGCGAGTGTGACATGGAGCAGTTTGGTACACAAAATAGTACCAAGAAAACGATCGCTATCTTAGGAGATAGATGGTGGCCACAGGCGGCGAAACAGGAAGGGGATAAGATTAGCAAAAAGTTTATTTGTAATTATGGAAACAACGGAATGAGCGCCCAAGTGTTGGAGGTGTCTCTATTAGGAGTAGGAACGGTGCTCCGTCTCGAAAGGGATGCGTGGTCAATGGTCAAATGACTAAGGCAAGCAACAAATGAGTACGCCCCCCCCCCCCCCCCCCCCCCCCCCCGCCTGCACGTGTCTCCACGTTTCGATATTTCGCTCCCTGCTTCAGGTTATCATCGACAAGAACCCTAGGATCACCACCGTTGTCAACAAGGTGATTGATGGATGATGGATGGGGGGGGGTGCATAATTTGCTGGTTTTTGGGAATGTTCGAATTTCTGCCCGATATAGCGCAAAGCAAAACTGCGAAAGGCACCTAGAAGCTCGGGCGTACTATATACACTTCGTATGAATACTACGATCTATCGTATTTTTTGTGTGCTGTTATCTGCCGAGAATCACGCCCGTTCTATTATCCATCGTGTTTCAGATTTAGTGTGTACGGGTCAAACTTTTTTTTTCAGATTTGTTTATATATATTGATTTTGGAAGTGATTCGTGTTTCCTACGTAGACACACGGCCGTGTGCGGGTTTTGGTATTGAGCACTTTTTTTCGATGCCGGGGTGGGGCTTCTATGTGCACGTAGACACACGCCGGCATGTGCAGTAGTAGCACGGTACTAGGGTACCCGGTATGTATTTCCAGAACAAAAACATACCGGTATGTATAATAAGAGGGGAAAACGAGGCTGTTCCCGAGGACGAGGCAGAGCGCGGGGGGAAGCGGTGATGGCGGTGGCAGCGGCGCCACCGGCTTTGTACGAGGTGTAAACATACCAGAGTGATACCAGGGGAGAGAAAAGGCCAGAGTAGTATCAGGGTGATGGAACCCGTACAGAGCTACTCGTAGCTGTTTCATTCTGATTGACACGGCGCCAAAAAAGAGGGCCCCCTTTCGAGGCCAATCAAGCAACCGACCGACCGACCGACCGACCGACTGACCAGGATCCACAAACGCACTTTTTGACAACAGTTACATAAACCCTGCTGCGCGAATTCCTTTGCGACAGCTTATTAGGCTCGTACTGTCAGTTACGGTCAGTTTTCGCCGTTCATTTTGACACAGCTCTCCCTATTTTGCTCCCGCCTTTGCTCCCGCCTGCGGCTTACAAAAGGTGGACACCATATCTACGCAGTTCAGGACGTTCCCAATGGAGGTCGTTGCGGGAGAGCATAACACTGAGGTCAGTCGCGGGGTGGCGTGGGGTGCAGCACGGGGTGGGGGTTCTGAGCAGAGTCGATATAAACGCCTACGTGTACTGAAACCCTTTAATCGCAAGCGGTGTGCTGTACCCCACTCTGGTGTACGGCAGCAGGCATCCACTGACCCCCACGCCAGACATTAAATTAACTCATTGAAGCTGTCGTCCATATGCAAGTCCGCCTCAGAGGCGGTTCTTAGCAGGATGCAGCTCACCCTCCATGCGACTCGCCCAATACCTCACGGCGCTTCGCGCTTGGTGCAAGCAATGTCTGCCTGGTTGGTGAAAACCCAACGTACTCCGTCCCGGCATTGTAGGGATGCGAGGGTCTGTGGTCATATGACTACGGCCGTGCACGACATGAGTACACCCCCCCGCCCCCGTGCTTTGTCCCGGCGTTGTAGGGGTGCGAGGGAGGGTCTATGGTCGTGCAACTACGGCCATGCATGGCATGAGTAAAGCTAGCAATGTCTGCCTGGTCGGTGAAAACCCGACATGCTCCGTCCCAGCATTGTAGGGATGCGAGGGTCTATGGTCATACGACTACGGCCATGCATGGCATGAGTACCCCCCCCCCCCCTCATCGTCGCACGCCGCACGTGTTGTCTCCAAACTTGTGAATCTAGGTGGCCGCGAAGGGGAGCTGTGTGTGGTAGCAGGTATCCCCTGACCCCCCCTTCCCCCCCCCCATCGTCGCACGCTGTGCGAAACGCCTCCAAACTTGTGATGTGATTCCAGGTGGTCGTGAAAGAGAGTGGCTGCAGCTTCCGGTTCGACTTTGCCAAGGTTTACTGGAACAGCCGCCTGCAGGTGACGCCCCGTACAAAATTTCAACGGCAGCAACAATACTTATTTTTGTTGTAAACAGAAGCAACAATACGTAGTGTTGTGAACAGTAGCGACAGTAGTGTGTTGTAGACAGCAGCGACTGTAGTGTTGTTGTAAACAAGTAGCAACAGTAGTGTGTTGTAAATAGCAGCAACAGTAGTGTGTTGTAGGCAGCAGCAGCAGTGTTGTTGTAAACAGCAGCGGCAGTATATACTACAGTAGTGTTGTAAACAGCAGAACAAATAGTAGTGTGTTGTAAACAGTAGCAACAGTAGTGTTGTGAATAGCAGCAGCGGCAGTAGGGCTGTTGCAAACAGCAGCAATAACAGTGTCATTGTTACGCACACGGCAGTTGCTCCTCGCCGTAATCTAGTCCGTGGTCACACGACAGACTGCCATAATTCTGGGATGGACGAATACCTCACGAAAAACAAAACACAACAATATGTTACGCATTGCACGGCAGACAAGAGGTCGTAGCATGTACAAGCGCAGAAGAAGCGCGCGCGAGTCCACAGACAGGAAGGCGTACAGCAGTGGGTACCCCGACTCAAGAGAGGGTACCCTATATAAGAGAATAGTACAGTTAAGAGAGGCCAAATCGGCTGGACCCGCCTACACCAAACCTACTGTATATATTTCCCACTGTGGATAAGAGAGAATACTACAGTAGTTAAGAGAGTTGTTTTCGGCCTATAAGTTACCACACCTCTCTCTTATATAGGGGTACCCACTGTAGTACAAAAGCCATACCGCGCGAATCCACGAAGCGCACCAAACGCACGGAATGCCACGATCAGGCCCCGGGCCTCAGGGCTAAGTGGCTCGGGCCACTTGGCTACCGGCTAGCGGGTCGCGGGTCGCGGGTCGTGGACTCCTAATCCCTTTAGTTGCGAAACAAAATCAATTGATAGTGGTAAAAAGGCATACCCTGGTACACATGAAAAAAAGTCGGCATGATAACACCCCTTTTTTTGTTTTGTTTGTTTTTTGAGACCCAGACAGGGGGTTTTACTAAAACCAAGTACGTAAAAAACAACGAGTTCTTAACTTCATACAGAAACCCCCACACCCTCATGGGTGTCGTTTTCTCTTTTTTGTCGCGTACCCTTGATATGGATTACCTAGTGCCACACAAACTGTTCACTATACGTATACGTACTACGAACAGCTGGAATGTCCGGGGAATAATCATATTAACCCTTATATGGGAGGACCCCTTTTAACCCCTTAAGAACTGGTCCCACAAATTTGGGAACAACCTACTTGGGATTAGTGGGGGTCACAATTTCTTTCAGTTCTGAGCGGGTTAAGGGATAGCGACTAAAACAGTGATACGTTTGGAGCAATGCTGCCGTACAGGGGCGGCGGCTTATTCTCTGAGCTCGCGCAATCCGGCTACGAACATTATCGGAGCTATTATCACTATTAATAGTCCTAAAAAAAAAAATTTACAGTACGGGACACCGAATAAGAGACACGCTACTAAGAAAGCCGGGCAGGAATTTGGAAGAAAGTAAGAAATTCGAGAGTCGTTATCTTTGAAATTAGGGCCCATATTAACGAGTATAAAATAATTTCAATTTGGAAAAAAAAATATCAATTTCGCTTTTCATTGGTCAACACACGCACCAGCAGCACACCCCAAGATCCTAATCTTTGGTGCTGGTGCGTGTGTTGACCAATGAAAAGCGGATTTTTTTATTTTTTTTCAAATTGATTTTGTTTTTTCTTCGTTAAAACGGGCCCTTAGTGTAAAAAGAAAATTAGAATTCTAGAACCGGTTAGTTACGCACCTGAGAAACTTAGCCGGTCAGAAAACATGGAGCCAAGAAGTGAAACCCCTACCGTGGCATGAGTCGAAACGCACTACTGAGGCATACACCGCACTGTAAAGGAATACACAGCACTGTAGAGGCATATACCGCACCGCAGAGGAATTTACCGCACTGTGGAGGTATATACCGCACTGCCTATACCGCACTGTAGAGGCATTTACCGCACTGTAGAGGCATATACCGTACTGCGAAGGCATCTACCGCACTGTAGAGCATCTACCGCACTGTAGGGGCATCTACCGCACTGTAGAGGCATATACCGCACTGTAGAGGCATTTATCGCACTATAGAGGAATATACCGCACTGTAGGAGCATCTACCGCACTGTAGAGGAATATACCGCACTTTACGAGCAGCGTGAGCGCCCAGCAGTACAGGCAGGATTATGTTGCGCCCGTGTCATGCGACTCCTTGCATTGTAACGCGGGGCACCAATTCGTATCGACCCCCCCCCNCCTTATCCTCGTGTATGTTATTTTTTGTATTTTTTCTTGTGGATGCAGACCGAGCACGCGAGGTTAATCAAGGTCATCGGGGGATCGTCGTCGGCGGGGTCGCCGAGCGGGGTGGTCTGCGACATGATGGCCGGGGTGGGTCCGTTCGCGATACCCTTGGCGAAAGCGGGGCACCGCGTCTACGCGAACGACCTTAATCCGGACAGTTTCGCCGCGCTCAGGGCCAACGGTGTCAAGAACAAGGTCGGGGGGAGGCTGACGACGAGCAACGAGTGCGGGCGCGCTTTCGCCAGGCGGCTGATCGAAGAGGGGAAGGTGGGTTGGCTGGTTGGTTGGTTAGATTGGTCTGGTGGTTCGTTGCTTGGTCGGTCGGTTCTCGCCCGCTTTCCAGCCAACCTAGGACATCTGAACCGATCCTCTGTCCCTTGTTCCCTGTCGCTCATTTATGCCATCTGTTGGCAAAAACCCGGAAACCCTTTTTTGTTATTCTTTTTTTTTTCGTTCGTCGGGTGTTTTTTCTTTTCTTTTCTTTTCTTTTTTTCGCAAACTTAGGTCTTTCACCACGCCATCTTGAACCTCCCCGATTCGGCGCTGACGTTTTTGGACGTGTTCCGAGGCGTGGACTGGGGGGCTAGGGGCTTCAAGGCGCCCCCGACGGTGCACGTGTACTGCTTCAGCAGAGCCGCTGACCCTCAAAAGGCGAGAAACCTTGTATAGCCTGGTCACGACTGCAGTGGAAAAAAAAATATCCCCATACTATTACGGGGGACCATAGTAAACACTAGTAAATAGGACTAAATATTGTTGGTAAAAATAGATAAATACAAGGGGAATGCCGCCGTCGGCCCAGGCCGCCGACGAAGCTAACGAAGGAGGATGAAAACTTCACAACACGCAAACGAAACTTCAGTGCTGGCACAGAATAACTTAAAAGTGACGTGCTATGACATGCAACGACCCTTCCCGAGCGAAAACTTCGAAGGTTTTGACAGGAACATGACCCGCAAACGATTTGAGCTGTGGCATACTTGGCCACGGTGAGCCCACGAATCACTGAAAAATAACACACCGGCGCCTGAGAGCCCAGAGCGAGGAAATAGTGGGTGCAATCTTCTAATATTAGTAATACATATAAAGGTTTTTGGGTGTACCGTAGGTGCCTATTTACTAGTATTTACTATGGCCCCACGGTAATAACTCCCCAAGTACTTTGTCCCTCAAAACGAGATCAAAATCACTACCTATATGGCCCAGAATATAAGGTCCTTTTGTTAGTAATATTCAACTGAAATGATCCTTATATCTCGGGTCATAGTGGGTTTTACATAATGGGATTACGTATATATCCCCAATACTTTGTCCCTCAAAACGAGATCCAAATCACTACCTATATGGCCCAGAATATAAGGACCTTTTGTATGGTAATATTCAACTGAAATGATCCTTATATCTCGGGTCGTAGTGGGTTTTACATAATGGGATTACGTATATATCCCCAATACTTTGTCCCTCAAAACGAGATCCAAATCACTACCTATATGGCCCACAATATAAGGAACTTTTGTATGGTAATATTCAACTGAAATGATCCTTATATCTCGGGTCATAGTGGGTTTTACATAATGGGATTACGTACGTACTGGTATGTAGTAGGGGCGCCGTTTTCGAACTTGCAAGACTGTTTCAGTTTCAGCCCGTGTGCCACCGGGCCGATTACGTGCGTCCCTCTAAGGAACCCGGCAGCCTCGTCGGGAGAGTGCTTTGAGTGTGGCGGACCGCTGGTGTGTCTGTTCCCCTTGCCTATTTGTATCGTGATTTTATCTCCCCCGTCGCTTATCCTCAGAGATATAGATGGTGGCCACAGGCGGCGAGACAGGAAGGGGATAAGATTGGCAATTTTTTTTTTTTTTTGTGTAAGAATACCGGAAACACACGTAATGAGCGCCCCAACTGTTGGAGGTGTCTCTATTAGGAGTATAGGAACGGTGCTCCGTCTGGCAAGGGATGCGTGGCCAATGGTCAAATGCCTGAGGCGAGCAACAGATGAGTACGCCCACCCCCCACTACGGCCATGCACGACATGAGTACACCCCCCCGCGCGCTTAGTGCTAGCAATGTCTGCCTGTCGGTGAAAACCCGACATGCTCCGTCCCGGCATTGTAGGGATGCGAGGGTCTATGGTCATACGACTACGGCCATGCATGAAAATGAAGTACACCCCCCCCCCCCCCCCCCATCGGCAATACATATCTCTAAAAAAAATGTAGCCTATTGGGTAGTTCCTTAGTGTAGGAGCCCCGCCTGTCAAAAATGGTCTGCCTTACAAGGCAAAAAGTGCTATACGGCTAAACCCCCCGATCGTGGCACGCATCTGATGGGTGCTTTGTCCCCGGCGTTGTAGGTAGGTGCGGAGGGCGACGGGTCTATGGTCGCTGCAACTACGGCCATGCATGATCGAGTAAATTCTAGCCAATTCGTGCTGGTCGGTTGAAAAACCCGACATGCTCCGTCCCAGCATTGTAAGGATGCGAGGGTCTATGGTCATACCGACTACGGCCATGCATTGGTCATGGAGTTTACCCCCCCCCCCCCTCAATCGTCGGCACGCGCACGTTGCAAATGTCTCAAATTGTCTGAATCTAGGTGCGCGCGAAGGGCGAGCTGTGGTGTAGGTGCAGGTAATCCCTGCACCCCCCTTTCCCCCCCCCCCATCGTCGCACGCTGTGCGAAACGCCTCCAAACTTTGTCGATGTCGCATTGTCCAGTCGTGTCGGTGATAAGTAGAAGTTGTGTGCAGTTTCCGCGTTCGAACTTTGCAAGGTTTACATGGACACAGACCGCCTGCAGGTGACGCCGTACAAATTTCAAATCGCCAGCAACTAATACTATTTTTGTTCGTACAGATTGGCACAATACGTAGATGTTGTGACAGTAGCGGAAGAGTAGTGTGTTGAACAGCAGCTGACTGTTAGTGTTGTTTGTAAACAAGTAGCAACAGTTACGCTGTGTTGTAAATAGCAGCAACAGTAGTGTGTTGTAGGCAGCATCAGCAGTTCTTGTTGTAAAACTAGCAGCGGCCGCAGTATATACGTACAGTATGTGTTTTGTAAACAGCCAGAACAAATATGGTAGTGTGTTGTAAACAGAGCGCAACAGTGAGTGTGTGTGAATTTAGCAGCGGGCAGTTAGCGGCTGGCTTGCAAACAGTCTCAGCAATAACAGCTGTCATTGTTACGCACACGGCAAGTTTGCTCCTCGCCGTAATCTAGTCCGTGTTCACACGACAAGCACGCCACATAATTCTTGGGATGGCCACGAATACCTACGAAAAACAAACACAACAATATGCTTACGCATTGTGCACGGCATGGCAAGAGTCGTAGCATGTACAAGCGCAGAAGAATGCACGCGCCGAGTCCACAGACAGTAAGGCGTCAGCAGTGGGTACCCCGATGCTTCAAGATGGGTGTACCCGTATATAAGAGAAAGTTACAGTTAAGACGTAGGCCATAATCGGCTGGAACCCGCCTACACCAAACCTATGTATATATTTCCACTGTCGGATAAGAGAGAATACTACAGAGTAGTAAGAGGTTGTTTTCGGCCTATAATGTTACCACACCTCTCTCTTATATGAGGGTACCCACTGTTAGTACAAAAGCCATACGCGCGAATCCACGAAGCGCCACCAAACGCACGGAGTGCACGATCAGGCCCGGGCCCTCAGGGCCTAAGTGGCTCGGCGCCACTTGGCTACGGCTAGCGGTCGCGGGCGGTCGCGGGTCGTGGACTCCTAATTCCCTTTAGTTGCGAAACAAATCAATGATAGTGGTAGAAAGGCTACCCGGCTACACATGACCGAAAAAAAATCGCGGCATGATAACACCCCTTTTGTTTTGTTGTGTTTTATTGAGACCCAGACAGCGGGTCGTTTTACTAAAACCAAGTACGTTTAAAAAACAACGCAGTTCTTAACTTTCCGTACAGAACCCCCACTTTCCTCTATGGGTTCGTGTTTCTTCTTTTTCTGTCGTACCCTTATATATTATGTATTAACTAGCTGCCACACAAACTGTTCACTTATAATACGTTACTACGAACAGCTGGAATCTTTCGCGGAAGTTCCTGTTAACCCTTATGATGTGAGGACCCATTTTAACCCTTAAGAACTTCGGTCCACGGAACTTGTGGACAAAACTACTTGGAATTATGGGGTCAGCATTTTTTTTCAGTTCTGAGCGGGTTTAAGGGTGATAGCGACACAAAACAGTGATTAACCTTTGAGCAATGCCTGCCGTACAGCCGTGCGGCGGCTTCATTTCTCTGAGCTCGCGCAACCCGGCCTACGAACATATCGGGAGCTATTCTCACTATTTAATAGGTCCTAAAAACATTTTTTTTACAGTACGGGACACCGAATAAGAGGACAGACTACTAAGAAAGCGGGCAGGAATTTGGAAAGAATGTAAGAAATTCGAGGAGTCGTTTAGGGCCGCATCCCCCGGTGTCTAACGGTAGCACGAGGCCTTTTGGCGCCGGATGTCGAGCGTTCGATTATTCCCCATCCATTGGAGGTTTTATTAATCAAATGACACGACTTGCCTGTCGGGCGGCCGGCCGTTATCGATTAGCGTGGTAGGCAAAATTCGAACGAGAGTGACGAGGGAAGAACGTAGCTGAAATCCTCTCGCCGATAAAAATGCAAAGCGAAGAACCGTTAGTGGGGGAGGGAGGGGAGAGTGAGCCTACTTGTGAACCCCCGGACTGGATTTTACGCACTAGGGAGGAAGAAAGACGGAACGTGCGAAGATAATAAATGGATGCGACAAAATAATAATTATATTTAACGAGTTATAAAATACAATTTCAATTGAAAAATGAAAATAAAAATTCGCTTTATTGGCAACACACGCACAGCACCACCCCAAGATCCTTAATATTTTGGTGCTGCGTGCGCGTGTTGACACGCTATCCAGCACCCCCCAATGATCCTATATAGTTTGGTGCTGCGTGCGTCTGGTGTTGACCAATGGTAAAAAGCGGCATTTTATTTTATTTTTCCACAATTGTTTTTTTTCTTCGCTTAAAACGGGCCTTATCTTTGAATTAGATGTAAAAAAGAAAAATTAGAATCTAGAAACGCCGGTTAGTTGACGCACTGAGAAAACTTAGCGCGTCAGAAAACATGAGCCAAAGGGATGAAACCCCTACCGTGGCATGAGTCTAAACGCACTACAGACGGCATACACCGCACTGTAAAGGAATAAACAGCCACTGTATAGGCATATACAGCCCGCAGAGGAAAATTACGCGCATGTGAGCATTAAATTAACTCGTTGAAGCTGTCGTCCATATGCAAGTCCGCCTCAGAGGCGGTTCTTAGCAGGATGCAGCTCACCCTCCATGCGACTCGCCCAATACCCCACGGCGTTTCGCGCTTGGTGCAAGCAATGTCTGCCTGGTTGGTGAAAACCCAACGCGCTCCGTCCCGGCATTGTAGGGATGCGAGGGTCTATGGTCATATGACTACGGCCGTGCACAACCCCCCCGTCGTCGTCTCGAAAGGGATGCGTGGTCAATGGTCAATGACTAAGGCGAGCAACAAATGAGTACGCCCCCCCCCGCGCGGAGTGCGCATTGAAGCTGTCATCCATATTCAAGTCCGCCTCACAAACGATTCTTAGTGGGATGCAGCTCACCCTTTATGCGACTCGCCCAACACCTCACGTTTCGCCTCGCGCTTGGTGCTATTAATAGCAATGTCTGCCTGGTCGGTGAAAACCCAACGTGCTCCGTCGCCTCGCGCTTGGTGCTATTAATAGCAATGTCTGCCTGGTCGGTGAAAACCCAACGTGCTCCGTCCCGGCATTGTAGGGATGCGAGGGCCTATGGTCATACCACTACGGCCGTGCATGAAAATGAAGCACACCCCCGCCTCACCTCTCCCTTCCTTGGCGATGTTTTTGGCCCTGGCGGGGCTGTGTAAACATTCTCCACACACGTCGAACTATGCCTGCCTGTGTTTTTTTGGTTTTTCGAGGTGCTGTGCAGGGTTATTTTTATCGTGTCCAGATTTATCTTCCCAGGGAAACAATGTTGCTGCAGACTCACGCAGACCGTTACGTCTCTCGCCTGCAGCCGTGGTCCACTGTGCAGTGGGCCAGGCTTGTATCAAACACTAAGGGCTAAGGGCTAAGATGGCAGGCAACTACGATATAGAGGAGGCATGTTTTGGCTGATTTTTTCTTTCTGAACAACGGGGCCCTCCTTACCCCCCCAAATCGGGCGGAATTTCAGTGTTTGTGTTGCCGAGGGCGTAAAAAAAAAGAAGAGAAAACGACACCACACCCGTAGGAAGGTCAGAATGAAAAACAAACCGGATCGCTGTGATCACAGGACGAGATGAGCGAAAACCATTTTTTTTCCCGTTTTTTGTTCCCTTTTTTTAACTTGGTTTTAGAGACCCCCCCTATTTTTTTTTCGCTGGTGGGGTGGGGGGGGTAATTGAAAAAAAAACTTGACTTATTGTTTTCTGGGATCACAACGGTCCGGTTTCTTCCCTCCAATATAGG